>BPTQ01000001.1:263643333-263835221 GCA_019973895.1 Chrysanthemum seticuspe
GGGTCTATAGGAGCACGATATTGGTTGCCTCCCTGATTAGAAATCCCGCCCACAGCATTAGCTTCAAAAGGGTTACCATCGGTGGCCATACAGTTGTAATAAGCATGGGGGCCACCACAAGTAACACAAACTTCCACTTTCTTAACTTCAGCAGGAGGTGAAGTTTGTGGAAAAGAGACTTTCTTTTGGTTGGAGAGAACCAAAGCTTGAATGGCTTCCGTGAGTTTGTCAATCTTAGCATCGGTGCTAGATTGACTCACGGGCGATGAAGTAGAAGGACCAACACTGACTTGGGAAACAACCGGCTTGCTTCGTGTAGTGCGGACTTTAGACTTGTTTTCAATGATCGCTAAAGCTTCTTTGACAGTTTTGCTTAAGAAATTTCCTCCAGCGGAGGAATTGAGAGAATCTTGATCAGATTGACTCACTCCATTATAGAAAGTATCGAGTTGCATCAACTCGGAGAAACCGTGGTGAGGACATTTGCGAAGCAATTCCTTGAAACGATCCCACGATTCACTGAAGGGTTCATCAAACTTTTGAGTGAACTTGATGATTTCATTTTTAAGACTTGTGGTTTTGGAAGGTGGGTAGAATTCATTCACAAATTTCTTCACCAGGTCTTCCCATGTCTCAATTGACTGAGGGGGTTGTTTTTCAAGCCAAATCCGGGCTTGCCCCTCAAGAGAAAATGGGAACAGAAGAAGCTTAACAGCATCAGTAGGGACATTCTTGTATTTGATGGTAGATGCAATCTTGTTAAACCATCGAATATGAGCATGAGGATCATCCCGCTCAAAACCGTAGAATTGATTTGAGGTTACAAGATTCAGTAACCCGGTTTTGAGTTCAAAATTTTCAGCCACAATGGCTGGTACAACAATAGCATCTCCATACCCGTCGATGGGTGCCTGGAGAAGCTCACACATAGGGCGTTCTTCCGCCATGATAACGGAAGTAGTGTGAGCAGTTCGGATCTCAGATCCGACTGATGGAGCAGAAAGTCTACGGACACGCCTTCTTGGAATCTTGACAAGCTCACGAAATGGGCTCACAGATCTAGAAGAGCGAGTGCGCATACACTAGAGTTAACTCTAAGAGACCTCAGAGTTAAGGAGAGGAATGGGAATTATGAAGGGAATTATAAAAATTGGGGTGAGAAGAATCTTTTTAGGGTTTTCTGGTTCTGACAAGTAGATATACCAACAAAATCAATTAAAACAAAATTGAGGCAAAACAACAGTGAACTTAACCAATAATCACAAGATGAATGGCTTCTTTGAAAAAGGTACACCAATCACAAGGACACAAAGGCAAGTTTTAAATCTTTGGTTCGGGAACTTATTATGGTCGTACCCCCAGTTAGGTAGTACACTGCCTTGGTTTGCGGTGGTAATCTTTTATGTTGTTATTTATTAAAGAAAACGACAAATCTTTTTGTATTTTTATTTTTGATACATATATAGAAACAAAAGAAAAATATTTTTGTGTTTTATACGTTTTTGGATGTTTTTGGGTTTTTGGATTTTTTATAAGAAAATATGGATATAAATATATAGATGGATGATATGAACAAAGAGTGAATATTCAAACTACTAATCTGCTAAATGGAAGATAATCAGCACAGCTCTCCGGCAGCGGCGCCAAAAATTTGATTCGTGCTAAACCGTCAAGTTTTCTCACGCAAGCCGACCACTTGTGAATGGCCAACCGTAAGAAACTTAAAACAGTTCAGACACGAATGCAATGAAGATCAGGGGAGTATAGGGTTTCCCCGGGTCGTTATGTCCCAGCGAGCTATGCAATAGATCACCAAACGTATAGTGATCGAGAAATTTGAATGAGAAAAGAGATCTGATTTATTATAACTACAGAAAAAGTTTATAAATTACAGAGGCTTAAATGCAAATTAAAGAAAATTAAAAAGATAAAATATATTAAATAAATGCTATCACTATTTGCAAAATGATGTTTTTGATTTTATGTTTTTATAAAACTGAATTAAAAACTACGCGATGTACAAATGAAAATATGAAACTGAAGCAGTATTAATCCTAAAAATATGAAAATGATATTTTTACAACCCTAATGATAAAAGAAAATTTATAGAAAAAGAAAATTATTTTTATAACTAATTATCTAATTATTATTAATTAAAAACTATTTTTAACTATTTAATAATAGCCTAAAATACAAGAAAATATGAAATAAAGCTAGAAAAATAAAATTTTGACTTGGAAAAATCTAAAATAACAAAAGAGAATTTTCAAAACTATTTTTGTATTTTTCTGATTATTTTTCTATTTTTTTATGAATTAAAAACTATTAAAAACTACTTAAATTGCTTAAAAATACAAATTTAACTAAGAAAAATCTAGAAAAATATTTTTTTGACTTTTTATATTTATCTTAACTTAAGAAAAATGAAAACTTATTTTTTTGAACCTTTTCTGAATTATTTGTATTAAATGCTAATTAAAAATGCTTAATAACTAATTTTAATTAAGAAAACTAGTAAACTGACCTAGAAAAATCTGAAAAATTCAAGAAAAGTCTAAAATAATGTTAAGAATCCAGGAAAAATAGAAAAACAGTAACTTGTGTGCAAGAATAATGGACTGCAATCTCAAGTGCTTATAAATAAGCACTTATAATAAGCCAACAACCACAAACAAGCACCAAACTGAAACAGAAGCTATATTATGCTACAATTACCCAAATGCAACTAATAACAACAAGCCTTAACCTCTATTTAGCTGAATACACAGATTTGATGATTTTGATTTCAAGTGATAAAAACAGTTTCCAGGTACTACTTGCAACCTAAGAATAAGCACTCAAATAAGCTAGAAATCAAATACCAAATATGGAGACCTAAACTAGACCTGGTTGGGACCTTACAAACCAAATATCAGACCAAAGTGAGCTAAGGTGAGCCCTGTGCAAGCCTTGCACAAAACCTGTTCACACTCAGTTAATACTGAGTGTGTACAGGGCACTTAAGCCCATATTGACAAGCCATTTTGAGCTTATAAAAAAAATTACAAAAATCTACTAAAATGGTGATAACAAAATAGACCAGTTGAAGTTTATTAACCTACAATTTCCACTTGATTTGACTCAGAAATGAGTCCAAGAAAATTCAACTCAGTTGGGCTCAAATCAGATTTTTCATGTTTTGACTTTTTGAAAGCAGTTGAGATTATTTGACTTTGGTGAGATTTGAGCTCAATTTAAGGACTGATTATGAAGTATTATGATGGAATGGAACTACTAAAAGCTATGTCTATGAATTTTAAACATAAAACAAGAGTTTGCTCATCCAAAATCTCAACAGTGAAGCAGTTTAAGACATATTACATGAAATTTTGAATTTTGATAGTTGCAGGCACAATTTATTGACAGATGTGAGTTCAAATGAGCTTTACAAACTTAGAGCAACAAGAAACTACCACTGACTAAACTTCTAACACAGTTTAAGTAGCAAATCCAAACACTATTTTACCAACTGATAAGCAATTTTAAATGAGCTAACTACTAATCCAACTTGTTTCAATGATCAAACTAAGTTTAGCCAACCTAAATACACCTTAATTAACAGATTCCAACTACTTAAGACTACAAACACAGATTATGCAAGAACCTTTGAAAATGACTTACAATTTGTCCTTAGCCACAATGGCTTGAAATCAAAGTACCAATGAACCTCTAACCTATTTCTATCAACCCCATAACTCTGAATCATCCCATTTCCATTTCTGCATCAACCATTTTCCATTTCATACCCATTTCCATGCTCAATTGACTTTCTTTGACCAAATTCCAAAGATGCTTGAAACTTGAATACAAGCTTACAAAAAGCTATGAGAAGCTTATATAAGCTTATATGAGCTTATAAATAAGCTGCTAGAGATTTGAACATAAGAAATTGAAACTCAAATTTACAACAGTGGACATAAAATATGAAATGTGAACTAAAACTTGAATTGAAACTTGATAAGAGTTTTAATACACTGAAACTACTGAGTTTGACACAAATTAACTTGAAATTACAATTAAGAAACTATTTAAGACATGATAAGATTAAAACGAAATACAATTTAAAAAATAAACTAAGTGCTCTATCTTCCTCCTCTCTTCTTCCTCTTTTATACACCAAACTTCTTTCTCTCACTACTCTGAGTGCTTCCCAGCAATAATCTGAACCATAGGATAGCTAGAATAGATCTTGGCCGTTTAATTGGTTTTGGCGCCAAAACTTGTACAAGCCAGTTGGGGGTTGAGTGCATGGGTAAGAGAGGCATTTAATGCTTCTTGGAAGGTTGTTGAGGAGGGGGGGAACAAAACATGGAGTAGAGTGGAGCTTTGTTGGTGGCTGGTTGCTGGTTTTGCAGAAAAGGAGGGAAAAAGAAGGAGGAAGGGGGCGTTTGCAGGTTTGGTTTTTTATATATTAAAAAAGGACGAGGTTCAAGGTGGGGGTCAAGTTGGTAAGGGTCCAAAGGCTATGGCAGGGGTCAAGGGTTTATGACAAGGGTCCAATGGGTTTAGGCTTAATAATAACAAGGACCTTTGTTGCAAATTCTGAAAATACAAGGACCTAGGCTGCCATTTTCACAAAGTTGTTCCAAGGGACAAAAAGTGACAAGTTTCAATATTACAAGGACCAAACTTGACATTTTCAATTTTCCAAGGGCCATTTTTGCCAATTTTGAAACTTGGAGGACCAAACTTGTAATTTCTCAAAACTTTTGATATTTTTCACCAAAGGACTAATTTTGACAAGTTATGATTTTAAAAGGACCTTTGGTGATTTTTTTTTAAAATAAGTGCCTAGGGACTGATTTTGCCATTTTTTGAAAGTCGGGGGACTGAAACTGCCAATTATGCAAACTTAGCTCATTTTTCATCTGATTTTAAACATTTTGCATCTGAAACATATAAAATGCAACTTTGAGATATTTTCAGTATTTTGATGCATTTCTGAGCATTTTTAAACGTTTTGCAGTTCAGATTTAACCAAAAATGATGAGTATTTACACACTCATCAATCCCCCACACTAAACTATTGATAGTCCCTAGCAATCTTTTGAGAAAAACTTAATGGATTTGAATCTCTTTACCAAAAGCCATTACTTCTGGAGTAGCCAAATGTTTCAGTTCAAGTAAGAACCATGGTACACTGATAACCATGTGATTTTGAGCAAACCACCAGCTTCCAACGGATTTGATTTGTCTTTACCAGAAGCCGTTTGCTTCTGGACTAGCCAACTCTTAGATAAATTATCAATATTATCTTTGGTGACCTGATTACCAATTATGGTTTTTCCACTGCCTTTACCACAAGCCATAAACTTGCGGGCTAGCCAACTCTTCACCTTTAAGGATATGGTGAGCTGAATACCATACAATTTTGGGCAAATTGCAAGCCGTCAACGGATTTGAGATATCTTTACCAAGAGCCGTTTGCTCCTGGATTAGCCAATCCTTTTGTTTATTAGATAAGGCGGACTGATAACCAGATGAGTAAGTGCAAAACACTTACTCCAAAAAAAAATTTTGGCCAAAAATGGGGGAATTGGGCGGTATAATTACATGATAAAATTCGTGAGAATTCCCCCCCACACTTAGAAATGAATATTGCCCTCAATATTCAAAGTACCGGCGGTTATGCCGAAACATGAGAACGTAAAAGGGAAATACTACGGCCATTATTTGAAAGGGTTTTTTTTTTTTTTTTTTTTTTTTTTTTTTTTTTTACTTTATATATACACAACATGTGGGGCAACCCCCCCCCCCCCCACACTAGGGTGGTAGAAAGATAGAAAGAAGTCAGAAATATGGGTGAAAACCCATATGGCATGCTACTGTTTTTGATTCCCGAGTCGCTAGCTTGACTCGATCCCCGCATTCATTGGTTCATGGGGAAAGTTTGTAAATCCGGGACAACCACAGGAGGAATGTCCTCTCCAAAATAATGCTTCAACCGATGACCATTCACTTTAAAGTTTGGACCATCGGGTTGAGATAACTCAATGGTTCCATATGGAAATACTTTAGTGATGGTAAATGGTCCAGACCAGCGGGATTTTAGTTTTCCCGAGAAAATCTTCAATCTTGAGTTGAAAAGAAGGACTCGATCACCGACGTTGAAAACGCGGTTTTTGATTTTTGAGTCATGAATCTTCTTTGTCTTTTGTTTATAGATCAAAGAGTTCTCGTATGCTTGATCACGGAGTTCATTTAATTCATTCATTTGAACTTTCCGATGATCACCAGCTGTCTGAATATCAAAGTTGGCATGCTTCAAGGCCCAGTATGCCTTGTGCTCGAGCTCAACCGGCAGATGACATGCCTTCCCGTACACTAGCCTATATGGAGTACACCCGATGGGTGTTTTATAAGCTGTACGGAAGGCCCAGAGTGCGTCATCTAGCTTATCCGACCAAGAGGCACGGTTTTCGCCAACCGTCCTCTCCAAGATTCTTTTAATCCCCCGGTTGGAAACTTCCACTTGCCCACTTGTTTGGGGGTGGTACGCAGTAGAGAGACGGTGAGTTACACCGTACTTTTGCATGACTCTATCGAATTGGTCATTGCAAAAATGCGTACCACGATCACTGATTATAGCTCGTGGAGTTCCAAACCTAGCAAATAGAGATTTTCAAGAATTTCACAACAACTCGGGCATCGTTGGTAGGCAAAGCCTTAGCTTCAACCCATTTTGACAAGTAGTCAACGACCACGAGTATGTACTTATTACCGCGAGAAGAAGGAAATGGCCCCATAAAGTCAATGCCCCAGATGTCAAAAATCTCACACACTTGAATGGCGTTTTGCGGCATTTCATTTCTTTGTGAGATATTCCCGTGACGTTGACAAGCGTCACAGGTTTTGACAAATTCATGGGCATCCTTGTAAATCGTGGGCCAATAGAATCCGGAATCAAACACCTTCTTGGCGGTGTAGTTGGGGCTATGATGTCCCCCAGTAGGTCCAGAATGGCAAGCCTTGAGAATGTCAATAGCTTCCTGACCATACACACATCGCCTGATGACTTGATCCGCGCAAATTTTGAACAAGTAGGGGTCGTCCCAGAAGTAATGTTTCACATCTTTAAAGAATTTGTTTTTCTGTTGGGACGACATCCTCTTTCACCACAAAGTTACCCGCATGGTAATTTGCAAAGTCAGCAAACCACTGGGGTAGAAGAGTCTCCACGAAAAGAAACCACATTGAGTGTTTCGAGAGGAAATGTTTCATTTATTTCCTTTTTCTCGAACACATCTTGGTGAGGGTTTTCTAGACGGGACAGATGATCAGGCAGCTAGGTTCTCAGCTCCTTTTTTATCACGTATAATGATATCAAATTCTTGTAGGAGGAGAACCCAATGGAGCAATCTCGGCTTTGCATCTTGTTTTGCAAAGAGATATTTGAGAGCCGAGTGATCCGTATACACCACGCATTTGGTCAAGATAAGGTATGGCCGAAATTTCTCAAACGCATACACCACAGCTAATAATTCTTTTTCTGTAGTGGTGTAATGGGTTTGAGCTTCAGTCATAGTTTTACTTGCGTAGTGGATAGGCTGAAAATGCTTGGTTTTGCGTTGCCCCAAGACTGCACCGATAGCAAAATCACTTGCATCGCACATGAGCTCGAAGGGTAAATCCCAGTCGGGGGCAACTAGAATGGGTGCTTCCGTAAGCTTTTTCTTCAATGTTTCAAAAGCTTCGATGCACTTAGGAGAAAAGATAAAAGGAGCATCTTTTTCGAGAAGATGGGTCATAGGCCGAGCGATTTTAGAGAAATCTTGAATGAATCTACGATAAAACCCGGCATGACCTAGAAAACTCCTAATACCTTTGACGGTAGTAGGATGAGGCAGTTTAGCAATAACATCAACTTTTGCTCTATCTACCTCAATCCCATTATTTGAAATCTTATGGCCAAGGACTATGCCTTCTTTGACCATAAAGTGGCTCTTCTCCCAATTTAGACAAAGATTGGTGTCTTCACACCTTTGAAGCATTTTGTCTAAATGGGAGAGACATGTATGAAACGAGTCCCCAATGACCGAGAAGTCATCCATAAACACCTCCATTGTTTCCCCGATCATGTCGTGGAAAATTGCCATCATACATCGTTGGAACGTGCCAGGAGCATTACATAGGCCAAAAGGCATACGTCTGTAGGCAAATGTTCCGTATGGGCAGGTGAATGTGGTCTTTTCTTGATCCAGCGGATCAATGGGGATCTGAAAGTAACCCGAGAAACCATCAAGGAAACAATAGTATTCGTTCCCTGCTAATCTCTCAAGCATCTGGTCCATGAAGGGTAGAGGAAAATGGTCTTTACGGGTGGCTTCGTTTAACTTGCGATAGTCAATGCACACACGCCATCCCGTAACCAATCGAGTTGGAATTAACTCGTTTTCTTCATTTGTGACAACAGTAATGCCACCCTTTTTTGGAACGCAATGAATTGGGCTAACCCAAGGACTATCAGAGATCGGGTAAATTAAACCGGCATCAAGAAGTTTGAGAACCTCTTGTTTGATAACCTCATGAATCTTAGGATTCACCCTTCTTTGATGTTGGACTGCTGGTTTGAAGTCATCCTCCATTAAGATTTTGTGAGTACAAAACTCAGGGTTGATACCCTTAATGTCGGAGAGTTTCCAAGCAATTGCTTGCTTGTGTGACTTCAAGACCTTTATGAGAGCAGTTTTCTCCTCCTCAGTCAAGTCTTTAGCAATTATGACGGGTAATTTATCATCACCCTTCCAAGAATGCATACTCGAGATGAGGAGGTAGGTCCTTAAGTTCAACCTCGGGAAATTCTTCAGTAGATGTTTGTACTGATTTGATTTCCTCAATCGTGATCTCTTTCGGAGGGAGTGAAGGTAATGGATCTTCATTTAACAATTGCTCAAGATAAAGAATATCCCCCTCCGAATCATAGACACCATCAATTCCAGGCGGAATTGATTCATCAGTAGCAAGAAATTCATCGATCTCTTCCAGAAGGAAGTCACCTCCCTCAAACGGAGTGAGAGAGGGGGAAGAGTCGGCAATGATTGGTTGAGAAGATGTGGTGGAATCTCCACTCACAGAATTATGAAGATAACCAAGAAACTCTTGAGAGTACTCCTCTGAAGCAATATCAATTAAATCGACTCGATTAACTGATTCAGTATCATAATTTGAGGAGTACCTCGAAGTTTGATCAAGGTTAAAGGTAACAGCTTCATTACCCACACGTAACGTGATTTCCTGCTCAAATACATCAATAAGAGCACGGCCCGTTCTCAGGAATCCTCTTCCAACAATGAGGGGAACCCGAGGATCGGCATCGAAATCAACAACCACAAAGTCAGCTGGAAAATGGAACTTTCCTACTTTCACGAATACATCCTCGGCGATGCCAAGAGGACGCGATATGTAACGATCTGCAAGCTCAAGAGTCATGCAGGTAGGAATAAGTTCCGGAAGAGAAAGTTTCTTCCATACTGAATAAGGCATCAGATTGATGCTTGCACCAAGATCGGCAAGGGCAAAGCATTCAATCATCCCTGGAAAAACACAAGGGAGAAGAAATTTTCCAGGATCTCCTAGCTTCTCGGGAAGCTTCTTTAACAGAACTGCTGAGCAGTTCTCGTTCAAAGGAGTTTTAGCCATTTCAAACAGCTTTTCCTTGTTGCTCAACATGTGTTTGAGAGTTGATGCAAACTTGGGCATCAACATGATGGCATCCGCGAAGCTTATGTCAAAATGAAGTTCTTGGAAAATTTGAAAGAATTTTTCCATTTGATGACTGGCTTTTTCGCGGAGCTTTTGCTCATGTAAACGTGATGGGTAAGGAATAGAAGTTTTGGATTTGGGGTTACCAACTGGAGGTTCAAAAACAACTCCAGGTTTGGTATTGGGTTTTGGGACAACCTGAGGATGGACAGTGCTGGTACCTCCGTTATTAGTAGGAAGTTCCTTGTCCTTTGTTGCCTCAGGTTCACTTTCCACTACCTTCGGGAGAGAAGAAGAAGAGGTAGTAGGAATAGCGGGTCCATCATAAGAAGCACCACTTCTGGTTGTGATCGCCTTAGCATCGCCCCTCGGATTAGCGATCGTGTTGCTAGGTAGAGTACCTGAGCCCGAGGGTCGATCATTTAAAGACTTCTTAATGTCAGAAATCTGGCTAACCAACAACCGATTCATTTCCTCTTGGGATTTCATGAATTGTTTCAACAACTCATCAGATGATGGTCCAGTTGGAACAATGGCTTGAGTTTGCACAGGAAAGTTCTGGCCTCTATTGTTTGGATTAGGGCCTTGACTTTGAAAATTCCCTTGATTATTGCCATGAAAGTACCCTTGGTTGAAATTTCCCTGACCTGGGTTTCTATTGAAATTTCCTTGGTGTTGGAAATTTTGATTTTGATTTTGAAAACCGTTGTTTGGATTAAAATTACCTTGGTTTTGAAAACCTTGGTTTGGTCTATTCTGATTCTGATTACGGTTTTGGTTGAAACCGGGAGGTCCAGGGTAGTGGTTAGGACGGTGGTTCGGGTCTATAGGAGCACGATATTGGTTGCCTCCCTGATTAGAAATCCCGCCCACAGCATTAGCTTCAAAAGGGTTACCATCGGTGGCCATACAGTTGTAATAAGCATGGGGGCCACCACAAGTAACACAGACTTCCACTTTCTTAACTTCAGCAGGAGGTGAAGTTTGTGGAAAAGAGACTTTCTTTTGGTTGGAGAGAACCAAAGCTTGAATAGGCTTCCGTGAGTTTGTCAATCTTAGCATCGGTGCTAGATTGACTCACGGGCGATGAAGTAGAAGGACCAACACTGACTTGGGAAACAACCGGCTTGCTTCGTGCAGTGCGGACTTTAGACTTGTTTTCAATGATCGCTAAAGCTTCTTTGACAGTTTTGCTCAAGAAATTTCCTCCAGCGGAGGAATTGAGAGAATCTTGATCAGATTGACTCACTCCATTATAGAAAGTATCGAGTTGCATCAACTCGGAGAAACCGTGGTGAGGACATTTGCGAAGCAATTCCTTGAAACGATCCCACGATTCACTGAAGGGTTCATCAAACTTTTGAGTGAACTTGATGATTTCATTTTTAAGACTCGTGGTTTTGGAAGGTGGATAGAATTCATTCACAAATTTCTTCACCAGGTCTTCCCATGTCTCAATTGACTGAGGGGGTTGTTTTTCAAGCCAAATCCGGGCTTGCCCCTCAAGAGAAAATGGGAACAGAAGAAGCTTAACAGCATCAGTAGGGACATTCTTGTATTTGATGGTAGATGCAATCTTGTTAAACCATCGAATATGAGCATGAGGATCATCCCGCTCAAAACCGTAGAATTGATTTGAGGTTACAAGATTCAGTAACCCGGTTTTGAGTTCAAAATTTTCAGCCACAATGGCTGGTACAACAATAGCATCTCCATACCCGTCGATGGGTGCCTGGAGAAGCTCACACATAGGGCGTTCTTCCGCCATGATAACGGAAGTAGTGTGAGCAGTCCGGATCTCAGATCCGACTGATGGAGCAGAAAGTCTACGGACACGCCTTCTTGGAATCTTGACAAGCTCACGAAATGGGCTCACAGATCTAGAAGAGCGAGTGCGCATACACTAGAGTTAACTCTAAGGAAATCTCAGAGTTAAGGAGAGAAGTGGAATTATGAAGATATTTCTGATAAGAATGGGAATTATGAAGGGAATTATGAAAAATGGGGTAAGAAGAATCTTTTTGGGTTTTCTGGTTCTGAAACGTAGATATAACAACAAATCAATTAAAACAAAATCGAGGCAAAACAACAGTGAACTTAAACCAATAATCACAAGATGAATGGCTTCTTTGAAAAAGGTACACCAATCACAAGGACACAAAGGCAAGTTTTAAATCTTTGGTTCGGGAACTTATTATGGTCGTACCCCCAGTTAGGTAGTACACTGTCTTGGTTTGCGGTGGTAATATTTTATGTTGTTATTATTAAGAAAACGACAAATCTTTTTGTATTTTTATCTTTGATACATATATAGAAACAAAAGGAAAATATTTTTGTGTTTTATACGTTTTTGGATGTTTTTGGGTTTTTGGATTTTTTTATAAGAAAATATGGATATATATATATATATAGATGGATGATATGAACAAAGAGTGAATATTCAAACTACTAATCTGCTAAATGGAAGATAATCAGCACAGCTCTCCGGCAGCGGCGCCAAAATTTGATTCGTGCTAAACCGTCAAGTTTTCTCACGCAAGCCGACCACTTGTGAATGGCCAACCGTAAGAAACTTAAAACAGTTCAGACACGAATGCAATGAAGATCAGGGGAGTATAGGGTTTCCCCGGGTCGTTATGTCCCAGCGAGCTATGCAATAGATCACCAAACGTATAGTGATCGAGAAATTTGAATGAGAAAAGAGATCTGATTTATTATAACTACAGAAAAAGTTTATAAATTACAGAGGCTTAAATGCAAATTAAAGAAAATTAAAAAGATAAAATATATTAAATAAATGCTATCACTATTTGCAAAATGATGTTTTTGATTTTATGTTTTTATAAAACTGAATTAAAAACTACGCGATGTACAAATGAAAATATGAAACTGAAGCAGTATTAATCCTAAAAATATGAAAATGATATTTTTACAACCCTAATGATAAAAGAAAATTTATAGAAAAAGAAAATTATTTTTATAACTAATTATCTAATTATTATTAATTAAAAACTATTTTTAACTATTTAATAATAGCCTAAAATACAAGAAAATATGAAATAAAGCTAGAAAAATAAAATTTTGACTTGGAAAAATCTAAAATAACAAAAGAGAATTTTCAAAACTATTTTTGTATTTTTCTGATTATTTTTCTATTTTTTTATGAATTAAAAACTATTAAAAACTACTTAAATTGCTTAAAAATACAAATTTAACTAAGAAAAATCTAGAAAAATATTTTTTTGACTTTTTATATTTATCTTAACTTAAAAAAAATGAAAACTTATTTTTTTGAACCTTTTCTGAATTATTTGTATTAAATGCTAATTAAAAATGCTTAAAAACTAATTTTAATTAAGAAAAATAGTAAACTGACCTAGAAAAATCTGAAAAATTCAAAAAAAGTCTAAAATAATGTTAAGAATCCAGGAAAAATAGAAAAACAGTAACTTGTGTGCAAGAATAATGGACTGCAATCTCAAGTGCTTATAAATAAGCACTTATAATAAGCCAACAACCACAAACAAGCACCAAACTGAAACAGAAGCTATATTATGCTACAATTACCCAAATGCAACTAATAACAACAAGCCTTAACCTCTATTTAGCTGAATACACAGATTTGATGATTTTGATTTCAAGTGATAAAAACAGTTTCCAGGTACTACTTGCAACCTAAGAATAAGCACTCAAAAAAGCTAGAAATCAAATACCAAATATGGAGACCTAAACTAGACCTGGTTGGGACCTTACAAACCAAATATCAGACCAAAGTGAGCTAAGGTGAGCCCTGTGCAAGCCTTGCACAAAACATGTGCACACTCAGTTAATACTGAGTGTGTACAGGGCACTTAAGCCCATATTGACAAGCCATTTTGAGCTTATAAAAAAAATTACAAAAATCTACTAAAATGGTGATAACAAAATAGACCAGTTGAAGTTTATGAACCTACAATTTCCACTTGATTTGACTCAGAAATGAGTCCAAGAAAATTCAACTCAGTTGGGCTCAAATCAGATTTTTCATGTTTTGGCTTTTTGAAAGCAGTTGAGATTATTTGACTTTGGTGAGATTTGAGCTCAATTTAAGGACTGATTATGAAGTATTATGATGGAATGGAACTACTAAAAGCTATGTCTATGAATTTTAAACACAAAACAAGAGTTTGCTTATCCAAAATCTCAACAGTGAAGCAGTTTAAGACAGATTACATGAAATTTTGACTTTTGATAGTTGCAGGCACAATTTATTGACAGATGTGAGTTCAAATGAGCTTTACAAACTTAGAGCAACAAGAAACTACCACTGACTAAACTTCTAACACAGTTTAAGTAGCAAATCCAAACACTATTTTACCAACTGATAAGCAATTTTAAATGAGCTAACTACTAATCCAACTTGTTTCAATGATCAAACTAAGTTTAGCCAACCTAAATACACCTTAATTAACAGATTCCAACTACTTAAGACTACAAACACAGATTATGCAAGAACCTTTGAAAATGACTTACAATTTGTCCTTAGCCACAATGGCTTGAAATCAAAGTACCAATGAACCTCTAACCTATTTCTATCAACCCCATAACTCTGAATCATCCCATTTCCATTTCTACATCAACCATTTTCCATTTCATACCCATTTCCATGCTTAGTTGACTTTCTTTGACCAAATTCCAAAGATGCTTGAAACTTGAATACAAGCTTACAAAAAGCTATGAGAAGCTTATATAAGCTTATATGAGCTTATAAATAAGCTGCTAGAGATTTGAACATAAGAAATTGAAACTCAAATTTACAACAGTGGACATAAAATATGAAATGTGAACTAAAACTTGAATTGAAACTTGATAAGAGTTTTAATACACTGAAACTACTGAGTTTGACACAAATTAACTTGAAATTACAATTAAGAAACTATTTAAGACATGATAAGATTAAAACGAAATAAAATTTAAAAAATAAACTAAGTGCTCTATCTTCCTCCTCTCTTCTTCCTCTTTTATACACCAAACTTCTTTCTCTCACTACTCTGAGTGCTTCCCAGCAATAATCTGAACCATAGGATAGCTAGAATAGATCTTGGCCGTTTAATTGGTTTTGGCGCCAAAACTTGTACAAGCCAGTTGGGGGTTGAGTGCATGGGTAAGAGAGGCATTTAATGCTTCTTGGAAGGTTGTTGAGGAGGGGGGGAACAAAACATGGAGTAGGGTGGAGCTTTGTTGGTGGCTGGTTGCTGGTTTTGCAGAAAAGGAGGGAAAAAGAAGGAGGAAGGGGGCGTTTGCAGGTTTGGTTTTTTATATATTAAAAAAGGACGGGGTTCAAGGTGGGGGTCAAGTTGGTAAGGGTCCAAAGGCTATGGCAGGGGTCAAGGGTTTATGACAAGGGTCCAATGGGTTTAGGCTTAATAATAACAAGGACCTTTGTTGCAAATTCTGAAAATACAAGGACCTAGGCTGCCATTTTCACAAAGTTGTTCCAAGGGACAAAAAGTGACAAGTTTCAATAGTACAAGGACCAAACTTGACATTTTCAATTTTCCAAGGGCCATTTTTTCCAATTTTGAAACTTGGAGTACCAAACTTGTAATTTCTCAAAACTTTTGATATTTTTCACCAAAGGACTAATTTTGACAAGTTATGATGTTAAAAGGACCTTTGGTGATTTTTCTTTTAAAATAAGTGCCTAGCGACTGATTTTGCCATTTTTTGAAAGTCGGGGGACTAAAACTGCCAATTATGCAAACTTAGCTCATTTTTCATCTGATTTTAAACATTTTGCATCTGAAACATATAAAATGCAACTTTGAGATATTTTTCAGTATTTTGATGCATTTCTGAGCATTTTTAAACGTTTTCAGTTCAGATTTAACCAAAAATGATGAGTATTTACACACTCATCATCAGTCTTCACGAAGAATAATTCAATAGTACCATTTTCGACGTACTCTTTGATGAAGTGGTAGCGGACACGGATATGCTTAGTCTTTGAGTGATGAACAGGATTGCATGATATGGCTATGACACTTTTCGAGTCACAATACATAGGTATTTTGTCGAAAGTAAAGCCATAATCTGTGAGTTGTGTTCTCATCCATAGAACTTGAGCACAACACGCAGATAGAGACACATACTCAGCTTCAGCGGTTGAAAGTGTAGTGCAATCTTGTTTCTTTGAAGACCAGCTTACTAACTTTTCACCCAAAAATTGTGCTCCTCCAGATGTACTTTTTGCTGTAACTTGATCACCTGCGTGGTCTGCATCTGAAAAGGCAATTAGATCAAAGCCGGATTCCTTCGGATACTAAAGTCCCATGTGAATGGATGTCTTCAGGTACCGAAAGATCCGTTTAACCTCTTTGAGGTGCAGTTCGGTAGGCTTTGCCTGAAACCGTGCTAATAAGCAAACAACAAAATGAATATCGGGTCGACTAGCAGTAAGATACATGAGAGAACCAATCATGCTCCGATATTTCTTCGGATCAATAGGTTTCCCAAACAAATCGGCTCCAATTTTTGGTGAAGTTACCATTGGTGTTCCGACCGAATCACAATTATCCATACCATGATTTTTCAAAATCTCAGTTGTGTATTTAGCTTGATTTATAAAAATTCCACGAGGGGACTGATGTATTTGTAAACCAAGAAAAAACTTTAGTTCCCCCATCATGGACATTTCAAATTTGCTTTTCATGAGATTTTCAAAATGTTTTGAAAGATTCGGATTAGTGGACCCAAAGATGATGTCGTCCACATAAATCTGAACAATCAAAATGTCGTTTTTGCAGTTTCGTGTAAACAAGGTAGGATCAACTGTTCCTTTGGTGAAATTGTTTTGGATAAGGAAAGAGGACAGTTCGTCATACCACGCTCTCGGAGCTTGTTTCAAACCGTAGATTGCCTTTTTGAGTTTGTAGACGTAGTCTGGATGTTCCAAGTCGATGAAGCCTTCTGGCTGACTCACGTACACTTCTTCTTTCAGAGTTCCATTCAAGAACGCGGTCTTAATGTCCATCTGATAAACCATGATGTTTTTGTGAGCTGCATAGGCTAAGAATATCCTGACTGCTTCAAGTCTAGCTACCGGCGCGAATGACTCTTCAAAGTCTATCCCTTCCTCTTGTATGTATCCTTTGGCCACAAGACGAGCTTTGTTGCGAATGACAGTCATTTCTTCATCCCGTTTGTTCTTCCATAACCATTTGAGATCAATAACGAGAATGTCAATTGGTCTTGGAACCATTTCCCAAGAGTCATGAAGACGGTATTGGAGAAGTTCCTCCTGCATTGCTTCTATCCATGCGGGATCTGCCATTGCCTCACGAATGTTCTTTGGCTCGATATTGCTAATGGAGCAAATGTAAATGCATAAGTCGCAATCGGTGGCAAGTTGGCGTCTCGTCTGAATTGGCCATGAAGGTTCACCAATAACTTGTTCAATTGGGTGGTCTTTTGTCCACTTCAGAGTAGAAGGATACCGTTGGTTAAACGTATGCGAGTTAGATGGTTCTCGTAAGCTTGAAGAAGATTCAGCTGATTCCGTAGCAAACGGGTTTTCAAATAAGTCTTCATCTAATGTTGCATCGTTCTGGTTTTGGTTTTGCTCATCAACTGCTGGTAGAACAGGTGCAATAACTGTAGTAGATGTAGATGATGTAGATGGAGTTGGTGCATTGGTTTCGACCGTTGTAGATGCATCGTGTGTTGGTGGTTGGGGATGATTTTGAGCGGGTGCAGCGGAATGATGGTTTGATGCATTTGTCGAAGTTCCACCATAGTATTCATCGAACATTAACTCAAAGAAATTCTCCCATTCTTGTTCTTTAGGATTGTCAAACGAAGTTGGTTGAGCTCTTTGAGGTACGAGTCCTGAACTGATGTGTCCAAAAGTCTGCTGGTTTAGTGCGGGTTCTAGAGCGAGTCTCTCAGAAGCCATATGTGAAAGTTCATCAAACTTCACATTCATCGTCTCCATGATCCTCCTAGTTCTTCGGTTAAACACCCTGAATGCCCTCGAGTTATCTGAATATCCAATGAAGATTCTAATATCACCTTTAGCTTTCAATTTACCTAGATCTTCTCTGTCGTCCGTCGGATAGCACAGAGCGCCAAACACGTGAAAGTAAGAGATATCTGGTTTTCTGTTGTTCACAAGCTAATACGGAGTTTTATTGAATCTAGGATGGATTAGGGATCGGTTCTGAGTGAAACAAGCAGTGGCAACAGCATCAGCCCATAGGAATAACGGTGCACTAGAATAGATTAGCATTGTGCAAGCAGCTTCCACAAGAGTTCTATTTCTTCTTTCAACTACCCCATTCTGCTGTGGAGTTCTAACAACTGATGTTTGATTTGTGATTCCAACATCTTCAAAATAAGCTCTTAACTCCTGATTAATGAATTCAGTGCCGTTGTCTGTTCTTACAACCCTTACTGGAGTTTGAAGAAGTACTTGAATTCGTTTCAGAAAGGTGATGATGATGCCTGGTGCTTCGTCTTTTGATCTCAGAAACTTAACCCATGTATATCTCGAATAATCATCGACGATAACGAGAATATACTTTTTCCCATTAATGCTTTCAACTCTCATTGGGCCACATAAGTCCATGTGCAACATATGCAACTTTGCTTCCGAACTAGGCACGGTTTTGGGTTTATATGATGCTCTTTTGCTTTTTCCTTGTTCGCATGATGGACATAATTGATCCTTGGTGTATTTGAACTTTGGAAGTCCATTGACGATGTTGTCTTTGGCAAGATTGTTGATGGTGTTAAAATTGAGATGGGATAACCTTCTATGCCACAACCAGGACTGAGTTCCAGATGCTCGTGTCATAAGACATATTGGTGATGAAGAGGCCATTTTTTTGATGTCGATAGCATACAAGTTTGTATCACGATTCCCAGTTAAGAGATCAGTTCCATCCAAGTTTCTAACGAAGCAAGCATTTTTCCTAAAAGCAACCTCTAAATCTGCATCACAGAACTGCCCGACTGAAAACAAATTGTGTCCCAACCCTTCGACATAGTAAACCCGAGTGATCAAATAATTTCCAAAAGGTAGATCTCCATAACCCATGATAGCTGCTACATGATCATTTCCGAAACGTACGGTTCCCATGAATTTCCAGACGAAATTGATCAGCAGCTTCAGATTCCCGGTCATGTGCTTGGAGCAACCCGAGTCGACGATCCAAAGACAAATTTCGATAACCTGCTAGTAACAGAAAAAGAATATTGTGGAAACCATTTTGATTTTGGTTCCTTTGGGTTAGAGGTAAAATCCTTGTCACACTCAAAGAGGTTTTCTACAGGGAATTCTGGTTTATCACTCATTTTACCATTTTGGAGTGTGAAAGTTCTACCTGTGGGTTTCCAAATATCATCCCTAAAGTATACACTATAGTTCCTGTCAGTAGTGTAAAGCCTAAGTTTTGCAACTAGTCTTCCTACTTGTTTAGCGTAAGATCTTTTTGGAACGTTCTTCTTAACAGGCTTATCATTCACATTTTTAGAAACATAGTCATCTTGAACATTAATTAAAGATTTCTTGCAAGTTAAACAAAGAGATTCAACACATTCATTAGACTTAGCAAGTTTCATAGGTTCAGTACATTCAGATGAAATGTCTTTCTTATTCAAAAACGGTAAATTCCTATGGTGTTCTTCTACTTTCTTCTCTTTATTCAAGCTACTACTCCTAGAGGCATGCGAGACTCTATTGTTCCTTGTATTGCTCTTAGGCTTTAGTCTGATGCTCCTAGAGGTGCATTCTAGTCCTGTAGAAGGTAAGGCACACGCATTAGGATTCACATTTTTATGAAGGGAGGTGGTTTCAGCTTTCCTAGTCTCTTTAGAGTGCTTTTCTAAACTTAGGTCGTTTGTTCCATATGTTTTAGATGTGGAGGCAGACGCGTTAGTGGTACTCATCTTAAAAAGGCCAGGTGCTAAAACTTTTGGTTTCTCGATAACCGCTTTTCCTTTATCAACATTTTGTTTAGGTAGGGCAGGTGGAGTGACTGGTTTTGATGAAACATTTTTCTCACTGACTTTTGGAGGAGGCATAGAAACAGACATTTTTGGTTTGGAAACCGGTTTGGGAACATTTGCTTTCTCTGCAGTCAATGGTTTTTTAATCACAGTATCCACTGCCTTTCCTTTTTGACTTTCCAGCTGAGCCCTCAAAAGATCATTTTTCGCTTTCATGTCATTGTAGGCACGCTCATACGACAGTTTGTCATACTTGCATTCCTCAGTTTTTCGATCAAGTTGTTTAAAATATGAGACATTTTCTTTTTCAAGTTTCTCAAGTACTTTTTCATATTTTGAAACAATTTTGGAGGTCTCAGACTGGAGTCTTTCATGATCTTCAACAGAATATGTTTGTAAAATGATGGACATAATATCAGTAGTCAGAACATCTTCGAAGAGAGAATCATTTAAATTTTCCAAAACTTTGATGTGTTCAACACTTTCATTAGCTTGCTTTACCAGGGATTTATGGTCCTTGACAAAGTCAGCTGTTTCTTTCAAAAAGGCTTGTTCAAAATAAATTACCCTGGAGTTGATGTTATTCAGCTGAGGGGCAATTTCAGTTTCAAAAAACTTTTTCTGTTCATTATCAAAACTATTGAACCAGATGTTTGTTGTAATATGAGTTTTAGTTTTAACAGTCTCTTGAAGTCTCCCAATTCTTATTTTAACATCGTCTAAAATGCTTCTGGCATCACTTGTGTTAAAAGGATTGTTTGAAGACATTTGTTCGATTTTCGAAAAGGATTTTGAGACAACTACAGGAGTTGCAACTGGTTTTGAAACTGGTTTTGAAACTGGTGTGATGGAAAACTTTGATTGTTCTTTATGTGAAACAAACGAAATACCATTAATTTTGTTCAATTTGTTATAGTCAATTGGTTTGATTTCCGGATGTTTTTGTTTCATTCTTGATCTACTCTCCTCAGATAGTTCCAACGTTTCAAGAGAATCATGCACAATTATGGGTTCATGCAAAGGTTTTCCATTGTTCAACACATTCTGAGATTTCTGAGCTTTCTTGAGGAAACAAGGAGGTGAGTTACCAAGAGCCATTTTATGTGTCGTATGAAAAATCGGATTTACTTGATTAGAAAGCATCTTGTTTGTTTTATCGGAATGACCCGTTGTAAGAAGTAAATTATCCAATTTTTTGATAGTTTCATTTTTATCCAGAATTTCATCAAGAAGAGAATCTTCTCGTTTTGAAAAATCATCAATCAACTGTTTCTTCTCTTTTTCAAGATCAGAAAGCAGTGTTTTTTGTTTAGAAAGTTGGTCATTTAGTTTAGAAATTTTCTTGTTTAAAGATTTTATTTTCAAGTTCAGATTCACATCAAGTGTATCATACTTGATTTGCAATTGTTTTTCTCTTAAAACAGAATCTCAGTAACCAATTTCAAATTCTGATATTTTGTTTGTATGAAATTCATAGGCTCTGGCGTTCTCTTTGTAACTCTCAAGCTCAGTGGTCAATTTAACATTCGCGGCCTTAACTTCGCGATTGACCTTACTAACTTTCTCAATTTCAATGCCACAGTTATTGATTAATGATTCAAAATAAGCACGTGTTTCCTCATCAGTCTCAGTATTTTGTGCCACACAGCCTCTACTAGGATCCACATCTGGAGTTTCGGAGTTAGTATTGCTACAACTCGGATTGTCCAGGTATGTATCATAAGTAGGTGCTGGCATCACAGAATGCTGTTCGTCATGAGTAAACACATCAAATATGACATTGTTATAGCATGGATCAGTGATTGGTACCTCAGATACTGCGTTGGCGTCATAGACAGGAGGTGCGTCAGAGTCAGTCTCCTGAAGATTTGCCATGAAGATGCAGTTTGCATTGAGTTCCTCAAGGTCTTCCAAATCATCCACGATAGCGAAGAAATCATTTTCCTCAGCACTTAACTGCATCCCTGCTTCTTGCTTCTGTGCTAACAGCATAGCTTTCCGAAGAAACTCAGCATTCTTCTTGTGTGGCTTAGTGGGGCAGTTTCGTGCCATGTGACCCATTCCTTGACAGTTATAACACTTAACCTGATTCCCCTGATTCACATTTCCATAATTCCCAACGACTGGAGCTGCAACATTCCCATTCTGATTACCCACTGCTCTATTCCCAACATTTTATCCCATCTGATTTCCAACATTCTGACCCATCTGATTACCCTGATACGGAACCGCCTGATTACCCATGCGAAATCCAGTAGCATAACCCTGCTGATTCCCAATAACGCCAACCATTTGTCCTTGATTACCCATATTCACCCCCGGCTTTGCAATTTGCCTGTTGCGAGTGTTTGATGAAATCCTTTGGTTGTTGTTAGTTGGTGTGGAATAGCGACTTCTGAATGCTTTACCCAATAAAGAGTATACCTGTTGCAAGGTCGCTTCTTGTTCAGCTTCAGGATCAGTGATTCCTTGTTCCTGGTATTGTGGATACGGTTGTTGAATGACTTGTTGTTCTGGTGGATAGAATTGTTGTTGTGGTTGTGGAATGTATTGCTGCAAGTTGTTGTTGGAAGATGATGAAGCTTGTTGTTGTGTATTCACTGAAGGTTGAGTCTTTGCAATAAGCGCCAATGGATCATGATTCTTTGCCAATCTTTCTTTCCTGACTTCATTGACTTCAGCTTGGTTTTGTTTCAGAAAATCATTCAGTTGATCAAAGTTCACCTGATGAAGGTCTTTTGTTTGGTTGACAATAGTTACATATCGTCCCCATTCTTCTGGAAGATTGTTCAGGAACTTGATGTTTTGAACGATAGTTCTGGGTGTCAACTTGTTTCTGATAAGCTCATTCATCAAAGTGCAAAACCTTCCATAGTAGGATTCAATGGATTCTCCTGGAGTTGAAGTAAACTTTTCCCATTCAGTTAGCAGCTTGTTCTCCATGTCTTGTTGACCAATTTCTGTTCCATGACAAAGCCGTCTAACACGTTCCCACATATCAAAAGCAGTTTCACAACTGTCTACCGCAGCAAAGATGTCTATTGGTAAACCCAGTTGGACAATATGAATTGCCATGTCATCTGCATCGACTTGCTTCTGATCCTCTTCAGTGTATTCTGATTCAGTTTGAGTATGATAAGATGGTGGGACGTCAGGAGTTCCAGGGTCTAGGATTTGTCGAGGCTTGAAGGGTCCATTCGTAATGGAGTTAATCATGAGTTTTCCATTAGGTTTGGTCTTGATGTAGCGAAGCATACGACTTTTCCATTGAAGATAACCACCTTTTGCCAACATAGGAGGACGGTTTTCTGCACCGGCTGCATGAATGTCTTGTTGAGTTGCCATTGATGAAGTTATGATATGATAAAGTTGATGTAGGATCGATTCAACGATAAAGGAGTTGTGGTTGATGAAGATTAAGCTCGGTTGAGGTGATTCTGAAAGTCGTACTCGTAACCTTGGTTCTTAAAAAATTTTCGCCCAAAATTTGAAATTCACTATAAAAATCAATTCTAAGGTCGTATGAAAAATTTGAGTTATGACAATTTTGACGCCAAATTTGACCCGAAAAATTTGAATTTAGGCCCAAAAATTTGAATTTTTGACCAAAATTTTCACAGTTAAACAAAAATTTGAATTTCGCGTAAAAATTGAACGTTTAGTCTCCTCAAAAATTTAAATTTTACTAAATTTTACTAAAGTTTTCACAGTTAAACCAATTTTTTTTTTTTTTTTTTAAACCTTTATGCGTAGAAAGAGCTTAGGCGTAGACAACAGAAGTTACGAGTAGACGATGCTTAGGCGTAGAGATTGTGCTTAGGCGTAGGATTCCTTATGCGTAGACCAGTATCTTACGCGTAAAATTAAGGCTTAGGCGTAAACAAAAATGCTTAGGCGTAGAAATCTTATGCGTAAGTGGAACTTATGCGTAGATTGTTACGCGTAGGCGTTTATGCTTATGCGTAAACTTAGGTTTAGAACCAAAAATCCTTTACACTGTCACAGCGTAAAAGATATCCACAAGTCGAAGTGTTCCACACACTTATCCAAGTGAGGGAAGCACTGAGTAACCTTTGATGCTCGAAGATTCTTAGCCAAAAAGTTATGCATAGAAAGTTATGCGTAGAAACAGGGCGTTGACTTTCTTACGCGTAGAACTAGGGTTTTGACCTACGCGTAAAAAAATTTCAGTGATTCAAACGATTTCTCTTGCACAGATAGCCTTAAAAACACTCGAATAACCCAAAAATGTTGACCTTTTTCACCCAAAGTGCTTAGAAAGCTTACGAGTAGAAATGACCAACGAACCAAAAACGAGCTTAAAAATGATTTAAAACACGTAAAGCTTCGAACTTTTTGCAAAAAACTGAAACTTTAGCACCAAATAAACCTTAAACCACAAGAATCTTGAATTTTTAAGTGCAAAAATTAAAGCTTTAAGCGTGAAAACTTTGATAACGAAGCTACGCGTAACACTACAAAAGAAACTTCAACCAAAACACTCCTAAACCATTGTTAGGCGATTGATACCAATTGTAGGACCTTACTTTTATCAACCTTATCACAAACCCAACACGTTATACAGGTATAACCACGTTAAACCAAACACAAACGTTAAGCGTAAAGATGAAAGAAATAAAGATTAAGATGTTGGTGACTTGATGTTTAAACAAACCGTGTATGTTGAGATAAAAGATAAACACAATAAAGTTGTATATTCCAAAGAAAGAACACACACACACACACTTTCAAGCACACCCCTCAAATGACCATTTGAGGGGTATTTATAGTACAAGTAACAAGTTGCCCTAAAGGCTTTCTATGGGCTCGAAATGGACTTGGATTGGGCTTGGGATACTTAAGCTTATAAACGGCTAGCTTAGCGTATCTTTTAACCAAATAGCTTATCAACCAAATAGCTTATCCCAATCCACGAGCCTGTTGACTATTCTAGCACGATATCTAACACACGTTACAAAGTTACTAAACGTGAATGACCATCACTTCTAATAAAACTATTAAGGCTAACAGTTATTAGGGTTACCAGTGTTTGATAAGTGTGTTAATGATAACGCTACACGCGTCGTTCGGGGTCAAGGAAACTTCCTTTTCTTCGAGCAAGTTTTATAACACCCTAGGCAGTGAACCTAATCGTTGTAGTGTAGTAATTAGGGTAAGCCACGGGTATTGATATCGTTCTCTAGGGGAATAGGAATGCTAGTAGGGAGTTACTACGCTAAGGTTAAGGTTGAGGAAGATTATTTTTTTATCTTTTTATATTTTATGAAAATGGAAAGGTATGAATCTCGGGTATTGGATTTGGGGGGTTGGTATTTCTACCGATTACTCTACTATTATCTAATTATCTAAACTAAGGTTGTGGGAGTCTATGTCTAATTAATGTGTGCTCGTATGATAGTTTAAAGATGTGTTTACTTAGTTTGTATTACTCCTTAATTATCTCCTATTGATGGTTGAGTGTCACGTCTTATTCCTAGTTGCGTTGTGTTTCTAAAGTTGTAGGGTATGCGTTTCTCCCTAACTCTTTGAACTTACCAAAGGGTCTTGTCTACAAATCCACTTAGAGATTATAGACTCCTACTCTAAGGCGCTCTTCGGATGGTTTAGCCTACAATCACTCAGGTAATCATACTCTAAGGTTCACAAAGATGAATCAAGCATTAAGTACACAACGAATGACCTATCGCATTACTAGATCATTAATCAACTAAGATAAGAAACAACCAATCAATATTCAATAATTAAGTTTCATACTTCCTAAGCAAACACACAAATAAATTAGCCGGACATGGAGAACATGCAAGCATACACACAAATAATCAAAGACATAATTGAATTAATGAAGCAAAGACTTATCTTGGTGTAAGATAGGGTTAAAAACCCTAAAATACTGTACAAGACACCTTAGGTTCGGTTTTAGGTTTTTACTCCAAAGACTCTCCACACAAAGACTGAAAAATTCGGATTCTATATATAAGATTACAATTGCGACGGCGTCACCTTATGTTTAGTGACGCCGTCGTGTCGCCGCCATTAGGGTTTCGTCTTGGCCACGTTAACCTTGCGACGGCGTCACCTTGTGTCCGTGACGCCGTCCTCTTCAGCTTCTGACGTCGTCTGGATCGCATCTAGGCCGTCTGAGTAGCGACGGCCTACTCTTTCACAACTAGACGCCGTCTCTTGAAAACACGAGTTTTGTGTTCTGACCCGTCACAATAATTCTCCGACGGCGTCGCACATAGAACCTGACGCCGTCGCCTTCTACATTCAGCGACTGTGAGTGTCTCGATTTCGACTTTGGCCATTTTCTTCATATATTCGCGCCTTTTCGTCCAAATAAGTGCCATTCCAGCATTTTGCCTTCATGAGACCTAAAAAGTGAAAAGGAACGATATTAAGCAATAACGGATACAAAAGTGATCAAATAAGGACTTAAACGACCCCTCAAAATGGTACCTTTTAAAACCTTATCAGTTAAATACCCATAATTTTAGGTTTATCTCTGATTTGGTCTATGGGCTCTTCGTGGGCTAAGTACCAATTGTCATAAATCGGGTATAAGATTTCTTTTGGGCCTAAATTCTATCTGTGATTGATTGGTTTGTTTCGATGATGGGCTGCTTTTGCTAATCATATTTGGACTGAAGGGTTTATCAAATATTCACGAATGGGTTAGTAAAAGTATTGAGCCGTGTGTTTTTTTGTATTGGATAATGGCTTGAATTTGAATTGTGTTCAATTATTGAGGGTAACTTATTATGCGGTTTGATGTTCAAGACCTCTCTTGCCAAGATAATTCGTAAAAGTATCCAACATAGAATTATGTTTAAATGATTCTGTTGGACTGGACATGGGTTATTGGAATTAAGTTGGATGTTGGACTTAGACATTAAAACAAGATCAATATAAAACCTTGATTAATTATGTAACACCCCAACCCGACAAGGGTAAATATATCACAATACGGTTTCATATCAGAACTTTAAATACTATACAAAAGCGGAAGCCTTTACAAAACTTACAAAAGAAAACATAAATATCTTAATAATCAAAATAAATCTAAGATCCCTATATTCAAATCTTGCTCTCAGCTCTACTCTCAACCCAGATCAACTATCCCATAAGCTCATTTTGAATGCCTAATACCTGCCGCAGGAAAAGAAAATGCGGCTGAGCTTACAAAGCCCAGTGAACAGATATAACAATACGAAAACTAAACAAAACAGAAATGTGAAATGAAACAAAGATACGAATAACGAAGTCACAGCGGAATGAGAATAATGAATCACTGAGGATTCTGCGGAAACACAGACACACAGAAATCCGGAAGAACAAACAACAAATAAGAACAAACACACAACATATTGGTAACACAAACTGAAGCACATCATAATCAACAGGCAATTAATGAATCAGGCAATTTAAGTACATATAAGTCAAACGAAATACCGAAAGCTAGCAGAAACAACTACTAGAAGTAAACATGTCCTTTACACAAGTCAATTAATCTACATTTAACACACTTATCCAATATCGTCGCAGCGGAACAATAGTAGTCAAACGTGGCAGTCACACATACAAATAGAAAACACAGTAGGAAAACTATAACTAAATAAGCAAAAGACATAGCATAGCAATTAGCAAGTTATCAAGTCAGATATCATAAGTTAAACCATTTCCCAGATCGAACTTTAGTATAGACAGAATTTAAACATGGCAGATCAAACATAAGCAGATACGAACACCAACGGATAATCAAAGTTCACGAATTATCTGAACAATTATACAAAATGAACTTACAGAACAATCAATTATACACTAGCATAATCATCATACAGATCAACAAGGTCACATAATGGTAAACTAACATATAATCATATGACAACATGCGAATCACATTTAAGCATATTAATCATATCCTAGCATGACAAACGGTAGTCACATAAACATGTCAAGCATAAACACATTCAATAAACATATAATAATTCAGTATGTAACTGGAAACATTGACAAATACGGAATCATAAACAGAATATCTAACACAGAAATAACAGATACAGATTTAGTTATCTACCACGAGCCCAGAACATATCATATCAGAAGTAACTTTCTTATTCGGAGGGGTGACCTCGGAATACCTTATATAAAATGAGGGGAGACATCAATAACAAATGGAGTAGCTAGCTCCCAGAATTTGTGAAGACGCGTATTGCACACGACATCATTCACCAGACAAATCATATCAGATAACAGATCAGATCTAGGATGCATCCATACACCCCAACAGACAGATAGTGGCCATACTATCAATAAACAGATAACGGAAAGGGACGTGGCAGAACATCACTCTACTGCCCTAGAGTCATGTCAGAGGTGCATCACTGACACGGACATGGAACCCCCATGACTAGTTAATATTTGGCTCGGGTGTCAAACTAACTTAGGTCAAACAGATTGTCATAAATGACACAGATCATAATTCATCATAAAGGTCAAACATATTTTTAGATATGACACAGATATCATAATCAACACAAAGTTCAACAGATAACATATCAGATAACTCATATCATAAGGTTTGTATTCAAATATTCAGAGGTCAGAAGTTCATATCACAGTCACAGATCATACATTCATAATTAGAAGTTCATAATTAAACATAGTAAGGTTCAACAAATGTGCATATCAGAGTCTTCATAACACAAGTTCAAATCAGATATTGCATGGTTCAAGAAAAACAGAAGTTCAGATAAGCAACAGATCGAACAAACAGAAGGGTTCATAGCAAAGGCTTAGGAAATCCTAATAAGCATGAGAGAAATGACAACGAAAGGAAAACATGAGGAACCTTTACTGAAAAGGTCAGAATATCTGTACCTTTAAGCAAATGAGAGAAAAGCAAACGAACGAGTGAACACGAAGATACAACGTCGCGTCTCCTTCAACGAATCTACACGGATTAGGATTTATTTAATACTCATTAGCTTATTTAAGTTATAACGGATTCATCGCATTAACATTCTTAGAGTTGTAGGCATATTCTTATTCTTAGTGACGGACGGAAATTACGACATTTTTAGAGTATTCATCATTAATTAGCCAGACTTATGGGTTGCATATGACAAACGGTAAACTTAAGGGTCTAATATGACAAATATCTTATTTGAGGACTTATATGATCATCATTCAAAGTATAGGGTTTATAAATGTCAAGAACGGATTTTAGGACTCCCTTCCAAAATAGTTTACACAAACCTTCTTAACGTACATGATTAACCAAAACTCATACGTAACATTGTTCGAACGCAACCTAAATGAGACCATGCATACAATACTTTCAATTCATGATACTTAGTTCCTTACATAAAATCATAACTCACGCATGTTTATATCACGCTTAGTACTAGCTCATTTATTCTTAATCAATAGTTATTAATGACTCCAAGACTTATCATTCTCACATGCAATAACGAATTAGCACACTTAGCTTCTTAACCCTATTCGTCTCCCATCAATGTTCTAGGCTTTTTTCCCAAATCTTTTATTATCATATTTATACGCATTTAATTGACATGTTACGTCTTTTAATAACCCATAATCTTGACCTAGGACTTATGAAAACAACCTTTCTTTTTATGCTTCACCATGCACGTTTATGATTTCGTGTGACCACAAAAGTTACTTATTATCCGGATTAGATACACATCTACCCACACATGCACAATAGCTTCAACTAGATATGACCACGTACTACGTTTACATATCGACAAGCTCACTTGACTTATAAAACACACGCATGGTACACGGTTCACAAACCATTTAGGGTTTGGTTTTACATGACCTTTACTTGTTTAACACACTTCCACAATCTCTACACATGTTTCGGCTAATATGTTTTACGCAAACCCTAACTCCTCTAAGCATCTTACTCATTCAAGTTTACATGTTTATACCTTGGTCGAATTATATATACATGGTTCGGTTTATATTGTTTGTTTTCAGTTTGCATAAGGTTCGGCCAAAAAGAAAAGAACACAACTCGGCTAAACAAAACACGATACAATACATAATAACATTAGGCGTATCAAAGTAAGACGAGAAGAACATTTGTTATACCTTAGCTCGTTGAAACAAAAGTCTCGACACGAAGGGGTTGATACTCTCGGCCGAATAGAGAAGAAAAGAAAAGAGAGAGGCAAAAACTAGGGTTCTAATTTTATGTTAATGTTTTGTATTTATAGATGTACAAATTCGGTTTAGGGCTTTGAGTGATGTGGGCTTCGGCCTCTTGATCCCAACCGAACAAAACAAACGCCCCCATGGGCTCTCGGCGTGAGTCCAATCCACCAAAACGAATGGCCCAACCATTTAGCGAGACGTTTAACTTTTCGTCGTACAAAATCGATCACGTACACATATTCGTTAAGTTTTAATTATTGATAAGTTAAGTTTTTAATTTCGTTAAATGAACGTTATTATATTTTACGTGTTTTAAAATTTTGATTGTGAGGGTAAAATAATCTTTTAACACGTTTATATTTTTAGGGTTTTACAAATTAGACCGGAATATAAGCATAATTGGAAATGGGCTTTTAATTCAGATATACTACATGAATTGGACCAGGTAGTGATGTTTGATTTTGTGCTAAATTGGACCGGGTTGTGTGATATTGGATATATTTTTTAATGGGCGGTCGTTGAATTTTGGTACATGCTTGTGTATTTGGGTTATGAGAGTTGATTATGAGATTTGTTGATGAGATTTTACGACGAGATTTGTGACAATGAGATTTATTGATAAGAGTTGCTAATGAGATCTGATGAGTTATGAGGTTTGACACTTTGGTCTACACATTTTCACGAAAATTATTTGGTCACGGCTTGAATTGTTATTGCATAATGTTGACTACGGGGTTGTTCAGATGGTATTTCTTATTTGGATTTGAAGTGAAGTTTTTCCGGGCGTGTTTACTTATTTCATCTTCTTTCTTTCTACCCTTCCGCGAAGATGACTTGTTTGGGCATTTATTGAGTGTGATAAAGACCTGGCTATTTAGCTACTTTGTGATTCTTTCTAGCTTAACCCACAACGTAGCTGTCACTTCGGTGTCTCACACGGTTGAGGATATGTTAAGAGGTTTTGTACATTGGGTACACCATTTCTTTGTCACGAGGATTAGTACAAGTTTAAGTAACAAATCTGGGGAATTTTACGTCATGTTCAAGTTTGGCATATCGGGTTGATCTCTCCAAGTGGTCATTGTTATTGTCGACAGAATTCGTGAATGATGTGTTTTCCAAAGGGTTGGTTGGATAAGAGGTAATCAGCAATTCCCATGAGATATTCTCAATGTTTAAGATACCTCATAGTCTAAGCAAATTTTCTCAAGAATCTTCAGTGTCAGCCATGATTCTTCAAGATGTTTGCTTATGACAAGAACTTTTCGTGCAAATGGTCGTACACGTTAATGATGCTTCCGAAAGTTCAAAACCATCATGGGGGAGAATCGTGTAAAGAATTGGTTTAATGATGTTTGTGATGTTGGATTATGAACCGTTGATGAACCGCTGCATGTTCCCCTAAAACAGATATTCATTTAAAACCGAATTTGTCATAACACATTCAAGCTGACACTGTTTACGGTTTTGTCTTGATTTTGTAAAATCCCGCGAAAGAAATTATTTCTCGGTTTAAATCATAGACTTGTAAAATCCCGTGACAATGGAAACATACTGGTAATAGTTAAGTGCATTTCCAGATCTATCTTACGGTTTATTCTTGGTTTTGTAAAATCCCGTGAAAGAAACTATTTCTCGGTTTAAACCATAGAGTTGTAAAATCCCGTAATGATGGAACCATCCTGGAGAAAGGAAAGCGTATTTCGGGATCTTATATGATGCTGGTGCTACGATTTCTGCTTCAAAGAAGGGATAAAAGGGTGTACTTCATGATTTGGATGTGTGTTTGGATATTCGTCATGGCAGTTTGGTTATTACATGATTTTACGGGGTTATGTGCTTTTAACCATGGTCGGGATGAAAACCATTATCATAGTTCACTTAAAACGTCAAAGGAGGCTAAATTTGAGCTTTTAACCAGAAGATGTGACAACGGCGTTAATTCTCTATTATTTATTTGAGGTTGAAGTGAAATATCACGGGCGAGTGTACTTAGTATCTGAAGGTTTCGGGTATGGATGGATGAAGATTCTTCAAGATCCTTGTTTGAGCTTATTATCAAAAACGAAGACTTGGAAATCTAGTTATTGTTGGGTGACTTTTACTTTTTCTTTTACCACTTGGGGGAATTGGGCTCTTATCACCACATAATAACTATCACTTTAAGGAGTTACGTTGTAGTTCTCAGTGTCACATTAAATTGTGGATTTTCAAGAGGTGATGTACGTCTATTACTTGATAGTTGGTTGGTTGAAAAGTATAGAGTAATTAGAGATTCAATGGAGGATGAAGTCTTGGCACCGCTCTTTGTTACATATGTGCAAGTTTAAGTCACGAGTTCAGGTTAGTTTACTTCAGGGTCAAATTCATCATATTGGGTTTTCTCCATCAGCTGTCACGACAAAGAGCCTACTGAATGATAATGGGGTGATTACAAGTTTTGCCAAGAGATGATGAAAAGAGAGAGATTATGACATTTGAACACAACAGTTCAAGCCTCGTACTCTAAAGAAAATAAATGTGTACGTTTCAGTGCGCATTATCTTCCGAAGAAGAGAAATCTTCTTATGACGTTTGAACACAACAGTTCAAGCCTCGTTCTATAAATAAAATAAATGTGTACGCTTCAGTGCGCATTACCTTTGGAAAAATAGAAATCTTCTTATTTATGACCATTCTCATCAACATGCTTCATGTTTTTTCCATGCGCTTCAGTCATCAACTGAACCGGACTACTGATAATTACTCTTATTCCACTTGCTCAATATAATGAAGATGGCGACATCATGTGCTAATTTTGCAGGGGAGAAGTGTGAATAGAATACATTTGGATGATAATCACTTGTTTAATCAAGAATGGCATCTCCGTATGCAATTCTTGAGGGGGAGAAGAAGTGTGAATTTTTTGCATGGTTGATTGATATTTGAGAATATATGGTCAAACGGCTCCTAACTCATGTAAGAACTGAGCTTCTTCTTATCGGATCATCTTCACATGTAGTTTCTTCTAATAGCCGTTGGTTTACATCTTCACACGGGCCGATAGGATTAAATGACAAAGTGCTTCTAGTTGCTGGGCTGATTTCTTTGATAAACATCTTTCTGTTCTTGTTTCATTGGGAGGGATTTTAATTAAGGGTATTTGTTATTTACAAGTTAACGGGAATGCCTTTGGTGTGAAGAAGATGTTAACTGTCTATTTCCCCATTCGGACAATCTTGAAGAAGGTCGAGTCTACAGTCTGTTCTACATTTTCTGCTACATGTTAGAAGGCTAAAGACGTATTGCATTTGATGATCTAAAGACTTCTTCTTAATCCGGGCTGAGAAGAACACTTGAAAATCTTCGTCAGTTTAAGGGAGAGCACTAATTGGGGGAGATTGAAAAGCCAAATTTAAAATCCAATTAGACTTGCTCATATTCTTTAGCAAGTTGATTCTCACAAATACATCTGAGCTTATGATGTTCTTCTCAACATATTTCTAGTATACGGGCTTATTATGTGTTGTTGATTCTGAATCATCAAAACCAGAAAGGGGGAAGGAGACACGCATCTAAACGCGAGTAAACATTGATGAAATTAATACTTCTAAGTGATTGAAGATATCCCGGGAAGACTGATCTGCGCAAAACCGTCAAGTTTTCTCACGCGAGCTGGCCACTTGTGAATGACCAACCGTAAGAAACTTAAAACTGCTTAAGCACAAATGCAATTTAAGATCAGGAGAATACAGTGGATTTCCGGGTCGTTATGTCCCACGGAGGATGACTGGTGTTTAACACAATCAGATGTCGGATAATCACTAAGGATAGTGATCAGTAGGTATTTTGAGTTTTTATAAACTAAAGGAGATTAAAGGAAATTAAAAAGTTAAAATCTATTAAATAAACGCTATCACTATTTTTAAACTGATGTTTTTGTTTTTATGTTTTTATAAAACTGAATTAAAAACTACGTTACGTACAAATTAAAACGTGAAACTTACACAATATTAACCCTAAAAATATGAAAAATATATTTTTATAAACCTAATGATAAAAGAAACTTTTTAGAAAAATAAAATTATTTTTATAACTAATTATCTAATTATTATTAATTAAAAACTATTTTTAACTATTAAATAATTACCTAAAATACAAGAAAATAGGAAATAAAGCTAGAAAAATAAAATTAAGACTTGGAAAAATCTAAAATAACAAAAAAGAATTTTCAAAACTATTTTTATATTTTTCTGATTATTTTTCTATTTTCTATGAATTTTAAACTATTAAAAACTAATTAAATTACTAAAAATTACAAAATAAACTATGAAAAATCTGGAAAATTACTTTTTTCACTATTTATATTTATCTAAACTTAATAAAAATGAAAAGTTATTTTTTTGGACTTTTTCTGAATTTTTTGTATTAAAAGCTATTTAAATAATCCTAGAAACTGTTTTTAATTAAGAAAAATAGCAAACTGTTATGGAAAAATGTGAAAATTTCAGGAAAACTCTAAAATTATACTAGGAATCTAGGAAAAATAGAAAAACATGGTATTGTGTGGGAGATTATGGAACTGCTATAATAAGTGCTTATTAATAAGCACCTTAAATAAGCAAGTGAGAACCCAGGACCACCAAACCTTCACAGAAGCTATTTTATGATAAAATGAACCAAATATAGCTAGTTTCAACTACCCTTAACCTCTGATAAGCTAAATTCAACAGATTTGGCTCATTCAACTTTTAGACTAAAACAGTTTCTGAGTACCAAGTTGTAGCTTATGCACAAGCTTCAAATTAAGCTCAAATGGAAAAACAGAAGTTAGGACCTCAAGATGACCTGGCTAACTAGGCTTAAACCAAATATGAGCCAAAGATAAGCTCTATGGAGCTCTGGACAAGCTATGCAAAAACTTGTGAAAACTCAGTATTGACTGAGGTTGTGAGCAGGGCAACTGAGGCTCACTTTAAGCCTCTGCACAAGCTTCTCCAAAGGGCTTAAGCTAAAAAGAGTTATGAGAGCTTAAAGACAACCAAGTAAACTACTTGTATCCCAAAAATCAGAACCTCAAAATCTTTAATGAATCCTGTGGATCAGCTGCAAGATCTGCACAAATCCACTTTTACACCATTTTGACTTTTAGAGTACAAACTGATTTGTTGACTTTAGTGAGATTTGAACTCAATTTGTTGATTGGTTATGATGTATTATGATGTTATAAGACTACTGATAGCTAACTTTATGATTTTCTAGTACAAAACAAGAGTTTGATAATCTAAAACACAACAGTGAAACAGTTAGATGGATTTAAGTGAAAGTTTGACTTTGGTGGGTTTGCAGACCAAAATTAAGACAGATATGAACTGAAATACACTACACAAGTTTAAACCAAAAGACCATACCTACTTAATAAGCTTCTGAGACAGTTAATTCAGCAAAACCAAACACTGGTTATTAAGGATGAATTAAAGCTTTTCAAAGAGAAACAAAAATTAAGACCATGTGATTAATTGCAAACCTAATATAATAACTTAATAAGACCAAAGAAACATTAAATAACACAAATAACAACATAATATCAAGAAACTACACTTATACTAATAAAACTGTTAAAATAAGATTTATATGAACTACTAATTCTAATGAACTAACAACTTGTTTTAAGGTTTAATTTAACTTAACTACAACTAATGATCATGATCAAACAGAAAATTGAGCTAATGACTGCCTTATACAGTAAATTGCCAAAATGGTCAAAATGGCTTACAAGAATGATTTGAGCACAAACTGAGATTTGAATACTGAGAACAGAACCTATAGCTTTCCCTAAAGCTTTATACCCAAAAGCATTCCAAATACCATCTCTGAAACACCCTGCATCCATTTCATACCCATTTTGCTCTTTAAGTTGACTTTTGTTGACCTTGGTTGAAAACTGCTTGTAACCTGAGTGCAAGCTTGCAAAAAGCTATAATTAGCTAATACAAGCTTATTTGAGCTTATAAATAAGCTGATTGCAGCTTGGACTTTAGAATTTGAAAGTGAGAAATGTAACAGTTGATCAGAAATTTGAAATGCAAGCATAAACTGGAATTGATAATTGAAAAGAGTTTCAATACACTTGATTAACTTATCTTGACATAAATAAACAAAAGATTACACTTTAGAACTTGATTTAAAACAGAAAAAATAAAAACGACATACAAATTAAAACTTTAAACTAACTACTCTTTTTTCTTTGCTTCACTGCCTCTTTTAAGCTTGAAAATTGCTCCACGTGGCCTTCTGATGCAATCCCACCTCCCAATTCAACCAATGGAAGAGTTTAGAGTGTTTTTCATGTTTTTCCAATTTTGGCGGGAAGTGCTTTTTTTTCAACCTGTGGCTCTGAAAATAGGTAAGTAGTGGGGGGTGGGTTTGTAGGGGTAATGATGAGTGGAGAGAAAGGTAATGGGATGGAGAGGGTGGAGTGTTGCAGGGCTTGGTCGGGGAAGACAAGCATGAGGTGGAAGATGAGTGTACAGGACAGGTGGTGGCGGGTTTTATCTGGTTTGACTTATTTTGACCTGGGGGTCCAAAAGCAGTAATGACAAGGGGGTCAAGAGGTAAGGTTGGCAGGGGTCAAAAAAAAGGTCTTTGTTAATTTTGACAAGGCTTTAATAGACAAGGACTAATCTTGCAATTCTGAAAACTTGAAGGACCATTCCTGTCATTTTTCCAAAGTTACCATAAGGACTGAAATTGACAACCTTCAATAGTTCAAGGACTAGACTTGACATTTTCACATTTTCAAAGGACTATTTTTGCCAAATTCCAAAGTCCAGGGACTAAAGTTGTATTTTTGTAAATTTGAATCTCAAGGACCAATTTTGATAACTTTTGAATCCCTAAGGACTTAAAATGATATTTTTCTTTATTTGGTTTTACCAGGGACTGTTTTTGACAACTTTTCAAACTTGGGGGACTAAAACTGCCAATTATGCAAACTTGATACGTTTTTCACCAGATTTTGATATTTTTGCATTTAAAACACATAAAACACTAATTTGTGATATTTTTATCATTTTGATGCATTTCTGAGTGTTTTCAGATGTTTTTGCAGTTTAAACAGTACAAAAATGATGAGTATTTACACACTCATCAAAGACTAATGTCATTACCGCAGAGAAACTCAAGGTTTGACTCATGGCGTTTAGTGCTCTTATTCCAACTATGTGGGGGAAGAGATGGAAGAGTTAGTTTCTGAAGATAAAAGAGGTACACAAGTATGACATTTTTAATAGAGATAAATGTGTAACATGAGGGAGGTGTTATCAGTTATTCCTTCCTTGAGTATTTATGTACTTCGGATTCTTGAGCTTCATACACGATCATGAGGGGAAAAAATGTGAACATTGGGGAGGTGTTTTCATTCCCCTCATGATGTGTATTCGGGAGAGTTCTTGGGTATTGGTGTACTTCGGGTTCTTGAGCTTCATATATGATCATCAGGGAAGAAAAATGTGAACATTTGGGAGGTGTTTTCATTCCCCTCATGATGTGTATTCGGGAGAGTTCTTGAGCATTATACAAAGAGACTGACTGCATCAATTCAACTACTTGGGGGAATTGTTCTCTTGACACCTTTTGGAAATGGATCGTTTCAGACTTCAGTGGAAAAGGAATTTGAGAAGATTATTTAAATGTGGGATGATATGTTGTTGTTCTTCTATTGGATGATATAACCTCGAACGAAGAATCACAAAGATTATTCTTAAAAAGAGCAGCAAGATCGATGATAATGGTGTGCTTCTTTGTGCACCTGGCTAAGGGAAGCTTGAAAGAAAGCTTTGAATCTACTCAGCTATAGGATTTTCGGTTTGGGGGAAGCTGCCAAAGTCTCACTTTCAGATGGTTCAATTTCTCTCAATTCAGGAGCCTCGAAAGCTTTGGTGGTGAATGTTTAAGAGATGATGACTTCTATCTTCTACAACGGGGCTACTCGATATCCTTATCTCGGTACTCATATCATCATCTTCTTATACTATATCATCTAAACTATCTGTGTAAATATTTATGAAAAAGAAAATACAAAAATATAAAACCAACAAAATCAAAATAGAAAATTATAAAACCAACAAAAACCTATAAAAATCAGAAAATTTAAAAATACCAAAAATATGTTTTCTCAAGACATGTCTTCTGGTATCGATAACATCTGCGGTCTTAGAAATGTCATTCCACAATGGCACGGGACCATAGATGAAGTTCAAGCAGAAGGTGTAAATATTTCTTTTCTAAACATGTCACATATCAAATGGCTTACAGTTATTTCAGACTGTAACCCGGGGCTTCAAATAATGGCTTGCAGTTATTTCAGACTGTAACCCGTGCTTATACCATGGCTTGCTATTACTTCTGATAGCAACCCGCTCTTCAAGAAAGGAAAGTGCTACGCTAAACCAATTTTCAAATATTTCATGCACTTATCCTAAAACCAAATGAGGAAAGTATGTCGACTGACTGCTGTTCCTACTTAAATATTTTTCCTTCTAAAATTCATCAGAAAAATATTTGTTTTAACTTAATGGTGGTAAATTGAGTTGCTTGAAAATCAATCAGATTCAGAGTTTTTCGTAAAAATTGAAAACTCAATGACTTCAGCGCTTCTAACCTTTTCAGAAAATAAGTCATTGATTGAGGGGGAGAATGTTTTCAAATCTATATCATCTAACGGGCTTTCTTAATTATCCTACGTGCTTAATTAAAATTGATATTTGCCTATGTTGAAGGACTAGGAATTTAGGATATGATTGTTAGGATTAGATGATTAGAGTTTGATAAACACATATATCCCATGCCTTATATGATCTGATTGTTATGTTGGATTGACTTTTATTAGTCGATTGTTGTTTGGGTGAGGTCAACCACCATATATCTGTATGTGTGTTCACTAACGTATGCAGGTATATTGGCATATAAGAATGTTCACGATCCGGATCCCACAATAGAAGATGATTGGATGCCGAAAAGAAAGGGTAACTATATCTTGGGTTGACAAATGAAGAAACGGAGCTTAATTTGACTTCTATGGAGAGTTGGCATGAAATGCAACGTAAGAGGTCTCACTGCATCAGCAGATGGTTTTCTTCATCATCAAATGAAGAAACGGAGCTTAATTGGACCTCTATGAAGAGTTGGCATGTCAAATGCAATGTCAGAGGTCTCACTGCATCAGCAGACGGTTTTCTTCCAGCCCTACAACAACAACACAAGCTTCTGAACCACCTAACGTATTTTGTGCAGGGATAATAGTGATGATACCATTTTTCTAAAACTTTGAAAAATATTGTTTTGAAAATGGAAAAATATTGTTTTGAAAATAAATCGGATTCAAAGTTTTGAAATCAACCGGACTTTATTTTGTCAAATCTTCATTGATTTCAAATTAAATATTTTCAAACGATATTTCATCAAAAAGTACGGTTTGTACGATAATAAGTGGTGATCTAAAGATTTAATGTTATGTCATGGTATGATTTTTCTTTTGAATCAAGGTCTTACAAAATGAAATTTTTTCTGTTCTTGTTTGATTGTGAAATTGTTTTATTTTACTTAAAGATCTCTTAAAAACTATCATACCTGACACTAACAATCTTTAATGTCGAAAAACTGTTTCTTATCTATCATTTTTCAAAATCAAATCTTGCCACGTCTTTCCCCAAAATTTTCTAAATGATTCAAATCAATTGGGATCACAAATCTCAATTGGTTTGAAATTTTTGATCAGGGGAGAGATCGTGATTTAAATCTCAAATTTGTTTTAATGGAATTGGTTTTAGTCCTTCAAAGGCACTCCTGCCTCCATGTGCCAAACGATTTCAATATACATAATGCACATGTTGAGGGGGAGAATTTATCCAAAAACTAGATGAGTTTTTAAATCTGGCACATCTTCTCCCATGTTTTCTAAACCTTATTAAATCACTTGGGATCCAAAATCTCAAAGGGTTTGATATTTTTGATCGGGGGAGAATTTGTGATTTAATAATGAAATTTGATAAAAGGTGATTATTTTGATTCAGATGTGCATGCTGCTCTCCCATATGTGCTAAACAATTTCGAATCTCGAAGCATATATTGAGGGGGAGCATTTCAAAAAGAAAATAAACTTTCAAGGTACAATGATTTCTATGTTTCAACATAAAGTACCTTGATTGATTTTCTAATGGTTTCTTAATGGCTATTGTGATCGTGGATGTACTTTAAAAGAACTCTTTCCTTTATGTGATAAAATGATTTCAAATATACTACGCACATATTGTGGGGGAGAATTTACCAAGAAAATCAAATGGCTTTTTCTATGGATATTGCGATCATGAAATTATTTCAAAGAACTCTTGCCTCCATGCGCTAATCAATTTCAAAATCATATGAGCACATGTTGAGGGGGAGCATTTCTAAAAAGATAAAAAACAATTAAGGTACAAAATGCTTTGATTTTATATCACAAGTACTTTGATTGTTTTTTTCAAATGATTTTTCAATTGGTTTCGAGAAGGAATGAACAATACCAAAAGACTGACCAATTTACTTTATGCATGGTGATATAAGGATGGTTAGGTTAGGTATTCGTTCCCACGATCCCGCCAGAGCCGGAGGGATCTACCTAGGGACAATCCACTAGATAGTGTAGAGTCCTTTGGTATGATGAAAAAAGGAGAAAAGTGAGATATGGGAAGAGTGCGGACTGAGATAGAGCTAGAACTGGAATAAACCCAACAAGGTTCTAGTTATGAAGTCTCGGTAAGCACTGAAGGGGTTGAAGAATGAAAAAGAAATGAATGTGAAAAAGGGTGAAAAGAAATAGCCCTCTATTAATTCAACCTTAGGGCAGTAACAGGGTTCAATACATATGCTACTGGTGGTTACTAAGGTAATACTGGTATTGAAGACAAGACGTCATGGACCCAGTGACGCACTGCACCTAACTTCCCAAGCTACTCAAGTTCCTCTTAAAAGGGCTTGTTTCATTCTCACGGGGAACCTACATAATCTATCGACTTTCTCTTAGAGATTGTTGATATTGAAGAAGGAGACCCTCTCCCTAGTCTCTGGCATAGGAACCAAATATGCACGATTGAGTCTAGAGCCAAGAGATCATGCACAATATCTCATTAGGACACAAAATTAATGAAGACTTGCTGTTTTACACAATGTGGAAAGCAAGAATATATTAAGAGTCCTACGCATTATCCTTGTGGTATTGCCAGAATATCTGAGTGATATGTAAAAGTATTCACGATGAAGATGGAAATCCTTCTAGAGCCAACATCAAACAAGCTCTTGGTGGGTGACATGTGAGATCTTTTCAAAAGATCAAACTTGTGACAACTGGATAGAAACGATGGGGCGATTCACTCGTGAATCAACCTTGGTCCAGGAAAGGAATTGATGAATACTTTTGGAAAAAACCGTTCGATGTGCAAATCTTCTTTTCTCTAGCACATCGAATGTGTATTCATATTTTCAAACACAAAAAGTATCTCTGATTGAATAAATACTTTTGGAAAAACCGTTCGATGTGCGAATCTCTTCTTTTCTCTAGCACATCGAATGTGTACTCTTTTTAAATACAAAAGGTATTTTTGATTGAAAATTGATCTTTCTCATAAAACCTTCGTCGTATTGCAAAACTCTTTCTTTAAGAAATACGCGATTGTTTTCAAATCAATTTTTCATCAATCAGTGAATCTCTATTCGCTGGTTCACTCACTCTGTGTTGTCTTTTTTGAGACGTTTCGGTTTGAGAACAGCTAGAACAGCTGCGAAACCCTGCCAAGGAGATTCTTAGGAATCCTACCTGATCACAGGCAGTACTTGTACTGATCAACGGGGAACCGTGGGCCGTGTACCTCAATTCAACGAAAGTGATCAAAGACACTTTCGTGTGTTTTATTGCTAACTGTTGTTTGCAGGTACATTTGGACGGTTGCAGCTGATCATAATTGAGAAGTCAATCCAAAGCCGCATGCTCACAGCATCCACATTTAATTGAAGAAATCATGACTGGTGCCTATCTACATAACCTGGCTCAGATATTTTTATACTATGCTTCTGCTACACTGCTGCAAATATCATGAACCAGTAATGCTTCCGCTACTCTGATGGAAAGATGTCATGATCCAGAAAGTGTGAGCATGTCGGTCCGAAAGTCACAACTTCACATGATGGCAACACAATAAAGGGTGATCCAGAGATTTACTGTGGCTAATGATCTCAATGAAAGACTCGAAGATAATCAAAGATGTGGATCAGTTAAAGGCCTCCACTAAAGGTACAAAACTATGCGGACTTTAAAGAATCATTGCTAAAGCACAAAGATGCAGATGTTGAAGAATTAATGTCTACGAGCTCAAGACTGAAGATTAATTAGAATGCTAGGATTCGAAATGTAAAACATAGGGTGACCTCCCTTAGGGGGAGATTGTTAGGAATTAGAAAATTCCATAGTGAAGAGTCGGTCACCCTAAATATTATCTAGCATAAGTTAGCTCGTAGACATGTCTTTTGTTACGTTATTTAGTAGTTTATTAGTTAGTTTGTAGCGTATAATAGTTTAGTGTAACACCGTGGAGGAAGGACGGGTCTTTACCCACTGTATGCCTGATCCACAGTCCGACAGGAGGACGTATGCTTTGTAACTATAAATACCCCTTCCATACATGGAAGGGGTGTTGCTTCTTGAATCTAACCTCTCATATTTTGAGCTAACTACACATGCGGAACATGAAGAATCAAAGGCTACGGACTACAGAGCAAAGATCTTAATCAAGAATCCAAGAACAATCAAAATGTAATATCTGTTTGTATTCAATGTAAATTGAGGTAACCTCCCTTAGGGGGAGATTGTTAGGATTTATAAAATCCGGTAGTTAAAGAGTCGGTCACCTCAAGTATATGTATTCGTTAGAAAGCTCGTAGTCGTAGTCATGTTATGTTAATAAGTAGTTTGATAAGTAACACCGTGGAGGATGGACGGGTCTTTACCCACTGTATGCCTGATCCACAGTCCGTAGGAGGCGTGTCTTGTAAGATACTATAAATACCCTCTACCTCCCAAGGTAGAGGGTTGGAGCTTTCATTATCATTTTTCTTTGTTTCCCCAAGTTCCCAACTCTCTTCCACTTTCTTTCTCTAAAACTCTATATCATACGCCCCTATTCAATATGTGTTGATGTGTTTATGAAACCCAATATCCTAAATTAAGCAACCTATTACATATTAATGACTAACACTTGAAATACTAGTTAGGAGTGATTCCAACAATCTCCCCCTAAGTGTTAGTGATGAATTCAACAATCCTGAATAATTTGTTGGTGATGATGTAATAGCGATTGCTTTGACGTCTTCTAGCATTCTTCTTTCTTGAGAGTAGAAATGCTTTATGTTCCAACAATCTCCCCATAGAAGGGATCTTGTTTCTTTTGAATTTATCAGCTTTGACGTCTTTGATTACTTTGTTGTTTGTTCTTTAGGTGGATGAAGTGACAGTATGTGATTGTCTGCCTCCGGTCAGCTTCATTGCTTAGGTGTCTCCACCTCTTTCTCCAACATGCTCACACACCTTTTAACTGTGATTCCACTTGTGGTGTAGTTCTCGAGTCTTTAAACTTTGTAGATTCTTTGATTGATGAAGAATCATTTTGACATTAGTGTTGCCTTTGATTTTGAGAGAACTTTATTTGAGATGTTGTTGGTATGAGCATGTGGATAATCAGCACGATCTATTCCTCCCACGAACATCCATTAGCAACTGCACAAATGGGTCAGTGAAAAACACCAATCGATCACTGTGGACTTTTCTTAAATAATTGACCACTACGATTGTTTTACTGATGAATGTATTGATTTCATTCACCTTGGTCGGGCGAATCAGCCATCCCAATCCCGTGGAGGGATAGTTGGCATTACAATGAACAAGTTCAAGTAATGACCCACATCTTCAGGACTCGATTCTTGAAAGGAATCTCCTTAGCGGTATTTCCAGCACTTACAAGTTCGAACTTCAAGGGTGTTAACAGCATAGTGTGAAAACACATCTCTAATTCTTACAAGGGTTGTTCCTAAACTGGAGGCCCTCAAGTAGGCTAACACGATGCACCGAAGTATATCTACAGTTTAGGTGAGTCGCTGAGGTACACCGAAGTTGACCTTGACAGGAGTTTCCATTCAATCACTGAGGATCACGATTGTGAATCCCCTCATAAATGTTCTCGGCAGATTGCTAGGATCTGCGAAGGACTCTAGAATGTATCACTTGCATCCTTAATGTTGAACGACAAGTGATGAAAGTTCAAGTGTTCCTAAGAGATCTTTTGATGAATCTCATGGCTCTAGACTCAATAGTGCGCTTTGGTTTTCCTGAGCGGAGACTAGGGAGAGGGTCTCCTTCTTCAATACCAAAAATCTCTAAGAGAGAGTCGATAGATTACGTAGGGTTCCCTGTGAGAATGAAACAACCTTCTGTTGAGAGAAACTTGAGTGGCTAAGAAGGTTTAGTGCAGTGCGTCACTGGGTCCATGACGACTTATCATCAATACCGGTGTCAACTTGTGATGACCAGTAGCATATGAATTGAACCCGGTGTCTGCCCTAAGTTGATAAATTTGGAGGGCTATTTCTTTTCACCCTTTTCTTTACTTTTCTTTTTAATTCTTCAACTCCTTCTTTCTTTGATTCTCATTCTCTCCTTTTTATAATCATACCTAAGGACTTCTAAATACTAACTATTGGTGGTGTCCTTGGGTAGATCCCTCCGGCTCTGGTGGATCATAGGACTTTTATCCCTAAACTTAGTCACCTTATAACTCCATGACTATCCTATGTTGCCATAAAACCATTTTCATGAAAATCTCTCAAAGTGTTTATGAATAAAAACATGTTTGTAACACTTCAAGAGTTTTGTGTTTTCAGAAATACTCCCCCTCCACTTGTGCTTAAGATTTTTGACTGAAATCTGCACAGTGAGGGTAGAGCGCACACCTTTGAATTGATCAACTTAAGATAGAAAATTCCTCGCGAGACACGGTTACATCACTGACTAGGTCAGCTTGAAGTTGTAAACACTCCTTGGTGAGGAGGTTTGACCCATAATAGTTCATGTCTACCAAGAGTTTCTCGGATGGTACATTCTACTAAGACTAGTCTTTTGCGAGACATGTTTACATTACTAGCGAACTAGTTTGAAATTATTACCCATCCCGGACAATTCTTTACGAGTTACTGACATTTAAGAGCTCGTCAATTCATTGGTTAAGTCTATTCACACTTAGATTCAATCACAATCCAACATATTTGTATCACACAATTTTTCTCCCCCCTCAAAATGGCATATTAATGTTATTTTTTATGAAATTTGATATCGAATATGACCATTTCGAGTTTTGTGAGAAGATTCCACGAAGAACATTGTTTGAACAAAGATATTTTGCAAATACTCCCCCTCAACCAGTAATACTAACTTTTGAGGTTTTGAAAACACGAGAGAGAGTACTTATTCTTTTGAGCAGAATTTTGAAAATTTTGAAAGTTTGATAAATTTTACTCAAAAGTAAGAAGCTTTCGCTCCTTTTATAAGTATTGTGGCACTGAAGCGTACCACAGGGTCCTTTCAATACAAGTACGGTTTACACACTGCTATTTATGTACAAACCATAATGAATAAATAAATCAATAATCAAAAATACAATCAAGAATGTTGATGGAGTACCCAATGATTACACACGACCGGGGACATTCTCTTCACGTTGAAACGTTGAGATAGAGAAACTCTGTCGTCCTCCCACATAGCTTTCCAATCTCCTCATCTGATCCCGATGGAACAACCTTTCATCTAGCCTTTTAATGATCCTGCGAGCTTCCTTTATTTCTTCCGAGTTCCACCTCTTCTTCAAACCAATACCTTCCTGAATATCCTTTAACCGGTAAGCTAACCCATCCCGAACCATTTTCAACGTATGATCACAAAATTTGTGGATTTAGTCGTATGCCAGGAAGCAAGTATGATGAAGCTCACTGCGGTAGACGACCCCAAACTTTGGGTTTTTCAAGATAGTGTACTGAGGTAGTTGATTAATGTTGGGAAAGTGTAGCAACGGTTGTGTAAGATTTATCTGCTTTTGGTATGATTCGACTGCAAGTTGTAGATCTTCAACACGTTCTTGAATCACTTTGCTTCGAATGAAGATCAGTAGGGCTGTAATGAACTGAAGTTGAATTTCTGTTGAGAAGTGTCTCATCCTTCCTTGTACCTTTGCAAGGTACATATCTTCGATGTTGTTTAGTGACAATCTCGAGAAATCTGCTTCAGTAAAGTCATATTCTTTTTCATCTTGTCGCTTGACCTTGATCTCTGACAAGAATGAATAATCCCATTTTTTTTGCCAATGTGACCTTCATGATAGCAACGATCTTCTTATCACTCTTAACCTCCTTGTTTGACCTTTGAACTTGACAGCTTATGTAATACAGTCTTCTTCTTGGTGGCCAATGATGAATTCCGTATTTTGCATCGAGGTCATAGTCCACCACTTTGTCAACATACAACTTGGTGGCGTCTTCTTCAATGGCTATATTATCAGAGAAAACTGCAGCTGGAATGTTGAAGGTAAGAGAGGTAGCATACTTCTCGCTGACGTTGCTGCCGTGTTGAAGAAACTCGAGGTCATTGTTGAAGAAGAAGCGGTATGAAATCTTAGGTTGCTCGGGTCGGCCAATGGTTGGTAGCGGTTTTGTCCAATCGGTGTAGTATGGAGTCTTATCCTTTCTTGAAACATCGATGTTCTATTCGGGATTTAGCTAGTCAATGTTGTTAGACATTGCACGTGCAATGTTGTCAAGATGATATTCAACTTCAATTGCGCTGCTTGATCTGTCTTTCAACAAGTTGAACGCGTCGTTCTTTATCCTGCGTAATTCCCCTTTCGTCATCTTTTTAACTTTGAACTGATCTTGGATAATCTTCACCTGCTCCATTGTACGACCGTCTATTGGTTCTTGACCTTCAGGTAATCTAGGCATCGCATCAACCAACTGACTGAACCAATCATACTCCTCTGTGTCGTCTTCGTCTAGCCATGAGACGACAGAGCTTTGTTTCTTCTTCTTTGGTCGGGAGGATGATTCCGGTTGTTGTTGAGTGATGATTGAGGTGATGGTTGTTATTGGGGCTCAGGAATTTCTTCTTCTTCACCACCGATATAGGTAAAGTAATCACCGTTTTCTCCAGTGGTGAACCCGAAAGAGAGCTAAATAGGCGAAGGAGAGCTCTCCATGAGTCGGAACCTCAAGGCACCACCATCAATTTTGATGAAGCCGCAACTGACGAAGAGTCCACTCATTCCCCTAAATCCCCTGAAGCCATCAACATTGACAATCTGAGCCAACATAGCGAGGAAATCCCCGCTACTCCGGTCAATGGACCCATCAATAGATCTGAAGCAAAATCCCTTAGGGAGTACTCTTCCCCCTCCGCATCTAGATTTACCAGCGCCATTGTCTACCCTTCTGAACAGGTAAATGAGTTGTTGCATGCCACCGACATTTGGCTTATCCAGAATGCGTGTCAATTTTTCGGATCCCACAGCGAGAACCCCATTCATATCTATGCTGACGGAGCATCCAAGGAGACATCCAGACTCCAATTTTTCCCATTTTCTCTTCAAGGACAGGCCAAGGAGTGGCTCGATAAGCTTCTCCAAGGTCCATCTTCACTTGGGAACAACTCACAACCAAATTCACCAAAAAGTTCTTTCCCCCTGGGAGAACTGCATCCATCAGGAGAAAAATTCTTCATTTCCATCAAACAGATGGAGAATCTATTGTCAACTCCTCGAATCATTACAAAGATCTCATTCAACAAGCCCCACACCATGGTATCAACCTTTGGTTGCTTGTTCAAATCTTTTACGACAATGTCTCTCACAGTGATCAAAAAGGGATTGACTTCTCAACTGGCCAAAAAATTTCCAATCTCAATGCGAAAGAAGGATGGGACCGCATTGAGGAGTATGTCCATGACCAAGACAACACTTGGAATGAGCCAGTAACTGTAATGAGTGTCTCTGCTGCCTCAAATAAAATCCCATTATCTCTTGATGATCGGATGAAGAGGGCGCAAGAGAAGCTTGCATACCTCACAAAGTCGCAAGAATCTAAGAGGTTGTTTAACCCATACCTCATATGCGAAATTTGTGGAGAGTCACACGAGAGCGATGAGTGTGATGATAACACACGCCAAGAGCGCGCCTTCCTTTCCAATCATGACATTTATGATGACCCTTCCCTTCTCACATTCTATCAAAACGATGAATGCACTCCTTGGGGAAATCTAAAATGGAAGAGTGAGGGAAAGGAGGGTTCTGAATACATCATCTGTGATGCTTTAGAAAATGAACTCGGGCAATTTCCCATGGAAGGGGTAATGCTTTTAAAGGGTCTCGAAGGATTCATTCAAGAGCAACAAGCTGAATTAGAGAGCCAGTTCAGAACTCCACAAAAGAATAAGCGAACCTGGTCCAACCCAACACGATCCAGCTTGTGCCATTACTACTCGATCAGGAATTACTACCAAGGATCCCCCACACCCTGACCAAAACCCCACCATCAGCTGAGTTAGGAAATGAAGCGATTCCTGAACCTCCTTCGACTCCCCACGACCCCCCTCCACAAACATCAACACCTGCCCAGCGTCCGACTCTCGCACGAATTCCTTATCCCTCGCGTTTAAAGAATCAAAAGGCTGAAGAAAACAATGAGAGAATATTGTCTTACTTAAAACGGACTTCCGTCAACATACCACTTCTCGATGTATTTTATCATATCCCTAAACATAGCAAATACTTCAAGAGGTTGCTATCAAATCGGAAGAAGCTTGAAGGGGTGATATCATTAGGAGAAGAGTGCTCGGCTATCATCCAGAAAAGCTTGCCCAAGAAGAAAGAAGATTCGGGCAGCTTCACCATTCCTTGCTCTATAGGGGCACTCTCTATGTAAAACGTCTTGGCGGATCTCGGGGCAAGCATTAACTTGATGCCTCACTCCTTATTCCTCAAACTCGGATATTCAGGGTTGAAACCAACCAGAATGAGTATTCAGTTAGCTGATCGATCAATCAAATATCCCATTGGAGTTTGTGAAAATGTTCTTGTAAGAGTAGGGGAGTTCAAGTTTCTGGTTGATTTCGTAATTTTAGAAATGGAGGAAGATAACTCAGTCCCGATAATCCTTGGAAGACCCTTCTTGGCTACAGCTCGTGCCATCATAGATTTTCATGATGGAAAACTTACTTTACGAGTGGTGTCCGAGAGCTTGACCTTCGAAATCAAGGACTATATGAGTCATTCCTCCTCTTACGATCACCCTATTTATTTTGTTGAAGAAGTTGATGAATTTATTGATGACATAGATGGCTGTATTGATGAGTATCTATTAAACGAATTCATGAATGATAATAACAACATGATATTTAATGATGAAGAGATTGAGATGGTTGGAGCTGTTTCCTTTTACCCGCGTAGGGAAGAAATTGAACCTCTTGAACTTCAAAAGCCGGAAAACAAGCTAAAACCATCAATAAAGGAACCTCCTACCTTAGAATTGAAAGATCTCCCAAGCCATTTAGAATACTGATAAGGTTTTAACATGTACCTTTTTGAGGGGTCGTTTAGGCCCTTATTTGATCACTTTTGTATCCGTTATTACTTAATATCGTTCCTTTTCACTTTTTAGGTCTCTTGAAGGCAAATTGCTGGAATGACACTTATTTGGACGAAAAGGAGCGGATATACGAAGAAAATGGCCAAAGTCAAGAATCGAGCCACTCAGACTGCTGGAACTGAAGGGGACGGCGTCAGGTTCTACAAGTGACGGCGTCAGATGTTTTTAGCGACGCCGTCGCAACACTTTTGTGACGGCACAGAAGCAAAAATTCATATTTTCAAGTGACGGTGTCAGGCTTTAAAAGAGTAGGCCGTCGCAACTCAGACGGCCTAGATTTGATCCAGACGGCGTCAGAAGCTAAAGAGGACGGCGTCAGGAGCATAAGGTGACGCCGTCGTAAGACTAACGTGGCCAAGACGAAACCCTAATGACGGCGACCCGACGGCGTCACAAATCATAAGCTGACGCCGTCGCATATGTAATCTTATATATAGAATCCGAATTTTTCAGTATTTGTGTGTAGTCTTTTGGAGTAAAAACCTAAACCGAACCAAGGCTATCGTGTACAGTATTTTAGGGTTCCAAACCCTATCTTACATCAAGATAAGTGTTTTACTTCATTAATTCAATTATGTCTTTGATTATTTGTGTGTATGCTTGCATGTTCTCCATGTCCGGCTAATTTACTTGTGTGTTTGCTTAGGGAATATGAAACTTAATTATTGAATATTGATTGGTTGTCTCTTATCTTAATTGTTAATGATCTAGTAATGCGATAGGTCATTCGTTATGTAATTAATGCTTGATTAATCTTTGTGAACCTTAGGCTATAGCACTTAGAGCGGTTGTAGGCTAAACCATCCAAAGAGGCCTTAGAGTTAGAGTTTATAATCCCTAGAGAGTTTTGTAGACGAGACCCTTTGGTAAGTTCAAAGAGTTAGGGATAAACGCATACCCTACGACTTTAGACACACAACGCGATTAAGAATAAGGACGTGACAATTCAACCATCAATAGGAGATAATTAAGGAGTAATAAAACCTAAGTAAACACATCTTTAAACTATCATACGAGCACACAATAATTAGACATAGACTACATACACCTTAGATTAGATAATTAGATAAGTAGAGTAATCGGTAGAAATACCAACCCCCAAATCCAAACCCTGAGATTCGTACCTTTCCATTTCCTAAAAAAACATAAAAAGATAAAAAAAAATAATCTTCCTCAACCCCAACCTTAGCGTAGTAACTTCTCACTAGCATTCCTATTCCCCTAGAGAACGATATCAATACCCGTGGCTTACCCTAATACTACACTACAACGATTAGGTTCACTGCCTAGGGTGTTATAAAACTTGCTCGAAGAAAAAGAAGTTCCTTTGACCCCGAACGACGCGTGTAGCTTTATCAATTTTTTGGCGCCGCTGCCGGGGAATAGAATAGCTAGTTAGTAGTCCACCTCGTTTAGGTTTCTTTGGTTGATTCCTATCAAGTAATTTTTTTCTCATTTTTTAGCTTCCTCGTAGTCTATCCCCCTTCTTCGTGACCTTTGTTCGTAACCCCATCACTTTTCATCATGGAAGGTGATAACCAACCACTATTCATCAACCTACCACCAAATGACCCACCAAGAGCCCGTACTCTTGGTGAATACTCGAGACCAAGCCACCTAGGCTATAGGAACACCATTGAGCTTCCCGACCAAGCCCAAACTACGGCCCTGCGATCCGACACCATCCGGTTGGTGCAAAACGGATGTGCATTCCATGGACTTCGTTCCGAAGATCCAAATCAGCATCTAAGGGATTTCCTTAAAATTGTCGATTCCATCGACCTTGATGCTACCACTAGGGAGACCACGCGCCTGCGTCTCTTCCAATTCTCTTTAAGAAAACAAGCTAGTAAATGGCTTCTTCATCTTCCCACGTGATCTATTTCAAGTTGGGAAGATCTCACTAACCGTTTTCTTGCTAAGTTTTGCTCACCTAGCCCAAGTCAACCACTTGATCATCAGTCCTTCAACTCTCTTCGCAACCAAATCAATGATGAAATCAAAAATCTTAGTGAGTTGCATAGGATAGACGTAAATGAAGAGGATAGTGCTTATTTCAATCTTTACCCCACTAAAGAAGAGGTTGCCTACCATCAATACATAATTGATAATCCCCGATCACCCATCATTAGGATATGTCCAAAGATTAGGAGAGGAAATCCTTGGAACCTAAAAATCCCTTGTATGATCGGATATAGGAATGTCGACCATGCTTACATAGATATGGAATCTCCCATTAATGTGATGTCATCTGCTGTCTACAATGACATTATGAATGAGCGACTTAATATTAGGAGAGACCCTAAGTATCCAGGTGGAGTTTGCAACTTTGTGGGAAGAGTCAAGGATGTACATGTCTTTATAGGAAATTTCACCTACCTAGTTGATTTTGTGGTCCTAGAAGATATAGGATGCGTAATTGACTATAGCTTATCCCAAGTAGTGCTAGGGAAACCGTTTGTTGAAACATCTAAAATGAGCCATAACAAGTATGAAGGAATGGTTAGGTTTAAGGAAGGAACCGATGAGATCACTTATAGGATGCCTTGGAAAACAAATGAATATGGCCATCTACCCATTTTTGAACGAGACAACATCAAAGCTTTTGAGGACAAAAGCAAGGACGATGTTGAAAAAGGTTATAAATTTATGTGGGAAAGAAGGAGGCTTTATTATAAGGATTGCTTGACCCTAGGGCCTAGATATAGAGTCGATGAAAATTTTGTCAACATGATAGAATTCTCATTGAAAATTCAAAACAAGAAAACGTAGGAGCACGACTACGAGTCTAGCTACAAGACTCTTAAATAAAGAAAAGCGCTTCGTGGGAGGCAACCCATGCTTAATTGTTTGCTTGTTAGAGTCATATATCTTTTATTGATTGCTTGTTCTCATGTTTAAATTTGTAAAAATGCTTTATTTTGTTTTTAACCTCGTCTTAATTGCATGTAAAGGTATTTTACATAAAGGATAAGTGTAGGGAGGATTACACACGTTTTCAAAAGAAACGTAAACATGAGAATAGCAATTCATTAAAAGATATATATGTGTGTTTGTTCGAGTCAAATGCTTGTATCGAGTCATAATGGATGTTTTGCAGAAATTTTTCAGATTCTAAAGATGTAAATTTTCCAGAATTTTTTCCAGAAAATCGCAGACCAGTTTTTGTCAGGATAACCTGACGGCGTCAGGATCGCAACCTGACGGCGTCAGGAAGGAGTAAAAACAACAGATTACTTTTTTCTCGTTTTCTGAGCTACTTATAAATTTTTGGAATTTTCCAGGTCTTAATTTTCCAGAAATTCTGTAAACATCCATTCCACAAGCATTATATCCTAGTTTAGTCGAGTCTTAAATATATTATTACCGCTGATTTTACGCGAAGGTTTCGTTTGTTTTCTTCAAGTGTGCAGGTTTTATTTATCAAGAAGAAGAAACAAAAGATTGGAAGGAGCTTTCACGCATACATTTTTCTTGGAAAGGATTTAACCACTACTTCACACACAGATCCTACCGAGCTAATAAGGGGAGTATTAGTTTCTTTCGTTGTTATTTACCTTCCATTATCATAACTTTGATACTTTCGGGGAACATTGGGGACAATGTTCAGTTTAAGTGTAGGGAGGGAAAATAAAACGGGAACTTTGAAACTATGCTTATCCTTGATTATTTGCTTTGTCCAATTGCATTTGCGTAATAAACCATGAGAAAATGTCGGTTAGGGTAATTTTGGCACCAAATTTAAAATTTTTCATGACATATAGGAGTAGGCCATTAGTTTTAACAAAAGCGTCTCACGGATAGGAAGTTGCATGACTAGCACAAAAACCATTTACCACCCAAATTCCATCCAAAATGTGAGGATCACCCTTAGATTAGTAGGAATTAAAGCATTCATCTTTAATGCTTAGAGTGTGAACCGGTAGTATATTAGATTCTAGAACTTGTTTTGTGATGCATTCCAAGATCGCTAGTAAGACTACACTTGTCTAGTTAGGAATAACTAAATGATAAGAGGCATTAGGATAACCCCTGTTTGATACCCGTAATATAATTACTTCTTCCACATCGGTTGAGTAATTCCCCCACACCCTTTGTGATGTACTCATTTTTAGTACACGATACCCCTAGTTAACCCCTCAGAGCCTATCCTTTTCGCGGTTCTCGTGATGTTTCGGTTTTTCCGGAATATCAATGAAGAGCATTGTTTACACCCCACCCCCAAATATACACCCAAATCGCCTTAGCCTACAATGTATGCACTCACTTTTAGTGCATTATTGTTATCACCCCAAACCCTTAGTTCAATTATCTAGTTGCTTGCATGAGTTGCTAAGTCGAGTCATATCCTTTGTACACAGTTTTGGGACGATTGGGACTCATGGGAAAAAGTTAAAGTTTATAAAATGATTGGAAGGGAACGTTAAATTCCCTTATTTACGTAATAACATACCCCAAGTGTTTTGATCTTTTCAATTTGGGTTAAATTAGTGTTAGTGTAAAACCTGAAAATCTAAAACATATATAAAGACTAAAATGCCCTTGGAATCAAAAACTATAAAATACGTAATACACGTTTATAAGCATTTAACGAAAATTTAATACCTAACATACGAATAATAAAACTTAACGAATATGTTACGTGATCGATTTTGGTACGACGACAGAGTTAAACGTTTCGCAAATATGTTTGGGCCGTTCGTTTGCTAAATGGGCTCGTTTCCTTTTTGTGCCAAGCCGAGAGTCCAAGAGCCCAAAGGGGCGTTTGTTTTGTGTCGAGTGGATCAAAGGCCGAAGCCCACTTGGGCGTGAGCTTGTGTGCTCGGTTGGACCAAGCCGAACCCAAACCCCTCCTAAAACCCTAAACTAAATGCTACTACTATAAATACAAGACATAAACTCAAAAGTGAAACCCTAGTTTAGTTTTTGCCTCTTCCTTTCTCTTTCTTCCATTCGGCCGAACACTAGCACCATTGGTGTCGAGTTTTTGCTTCAACCAAGTTAAGGTATAACATGTTCTCGTCTTCCTTTGATGTACCATGCGTTAATATGTTGTGTTATGTTTCGTTTAGTCAAGTTTCTTGTTTCTCTTTTTGTGGCCGAGCCGTGTGAACCAAACCAAGGCAAACCCTAATGAATTAAACTTGATAAATATTAAAGAACATGTAACGTAATAAGTAGTATTGAATCGGATCATGAATATGTCGAGTTATATTAGAACCGAACCATGTATATGTTCGGCCAAGGTGTAAGAACTTAATAACTTGAATATGTGAAGTGTTTAGACGAGCTAGGACTTGCGTAAAGTATGGTAGCCGAAACCCTAGGTGAACCGAACCACATAAAGAGTTTTGAACATGTATTAAATAAGTAAGAGATCATGAAAACATAAACCCTAGTTTAATATGTGAACCGAATAAGGTATGCCGAAACCCTAATGAGTTGTGAATCATGTATCATGTGTGCGTTATTATAACTCAAGTGAACTTGTAGATATGTAAACGTGTAATTAATCCGAGTAATAAGTAACTTGTATGTCACATAAAATCATAGACGTGCATGATGAAACATAAAAGGAAAGGTTGTTTTCATTACGCGTTAGGTTAAGTAGCAAGTCATTAAAAGACGTAACATGTAAAATAAATGCATATTAATGAGATATTAAAGAAGGAGAAAACCCTAGAACATAAATGAGAGTCGATTAGGGTTTGAGCTAAGTATAGTAATTCGTTATTTCATGTGTGAGTTATGACATATAAACTATTTTCACTTTTAACCCTAAACTTTAATAAATGACATAATGAACCCTAATCTACAATATTAATTATAAAACACTTAAGTCTCATTTAATCATAAAACCCTAAAGTATGAAGATCACTGAATACACTAAGTATAAACACCAAATATTAAAAGATCATTTCGACGATTATGGAATCATAAATAACATGGACGACCGTTAATGTGTATAGGTTCTGAGAAGAAGGAGTAATCCTTTGTCTTCTGTATATCTGCTTTTCGATCATTTGCTTTGGAATAAGGTACAGATATTCTGACCTTTTCAGTAAAGGTTCCTTTTAAAGTTTTCTTTCGTTAGCTTTTCTATTAGGGTTTCCTAAGCCTTTGCTATGAACCCCATTCTGATTTGTTTGAGTTGTTGCTTATCTGAACTCTAATTTCTGAATTATGAAACATCTGATTTTGAACTATATGATATGAAAACTCTGATTTTGGAAATATAAATAACCTTCTGATAAAATATGATCTGTTTCAGTTATGACATTCTGATTTGACCTAAGATAGTTTGACACCCGAGCCAAATATTTCACTAGTCATGGGGGTTCCATGTCCGTATCAGTGATGCACCTCTGATATGACTCTAGGGCAGTAGAGTGATGTTCTGCCACGTATCTGGATGGTGAAGCATATTTTGTATATGTAGGAAGGGGCGTATGGATGCATCCTAGATCTGTTATCTGTTATCTGTTATCTGTTATCTGTTATATGTTATCTGATGATTGATGCTGCGTGCATGCACGTCCTTCATAACTCTAGTAGGTCTCCCCTACAAAATGTTGCCTTACGAGAAATGTTGCCTTATGAGAATATGATTATGATCTGATATTTGTTTCTGGGCTCGTGGTAGTTAACTATAAACTTTATTTGAACATTCTGATTTATACTTTGAAAATGATTATGATTTTGCTATCGCTCATTCACTTTATTTCATATTCGATATCGTTTAGTATTCGCTTTTGCTTTCATATCTGTTCACTGGGCTTTTGAAGCTCAGCCGCATTTTCTTTTCTTCCGCGGCAGGTATCTAAGCATTGGAAGCTGGGTTTTGCTTTGGGATGAGTGCATGAGTGGACTTACCTTAGAGATATTTAGCTTTGATTCTTATGATGCCATTTAAGACTATTTATTTCATATATTTTGTTGAAGTTTATCTTCCGCTGGGACCTATGTATTGAAGTCATTTTGACTTGAATTATTTCCGCATTTATGTTAAGGTTTTGTTTGGTTATTTATGTTTTGCTTTGATATGACACCATTACTTGTGATTCCTTTACCCTTGTCGGGTCGGGGCGTTACAATTTATGGCATCAGAGCCCAGGTTTACGACTTGTAGTCAGAACCTGTGAACATAAGAACCCTAGGTTTTCCCTTAGAGCTTAGGTTTTGACCTTTGAGGATTGGGTAGACTTTAGGTTTCCTTCTGCGAACTTCCATTTCGTATCTCACCTTTGTTCATTTTGCTAATCGTTTGAATATCGTTCAGATGGTTCGAACTCGTACTAACGGTAGCGCTGATGGAGACGATGATATTCCTGGATTGGATGCTGCGGTTGCCAATGCGCTCAACACTCTTTTCCCTGGTATTACTACACCTGAGGTGATGACACAGGTGATCAACAACATTCAGAATCAGACTGGTCCTTCGGGAAGTGGTGGAGGTAATCAACCCATCGGTATTCATACTTGGCTCGAGCGTTTCGGTAAGCTCAAGCCTCTTTCTTTTAGCACTGCTGCTACTCCCACTGAGGCCGAGGACTGGATCACTCATATTGAGAAGTTGTTTGAAGTACTGGGTTGTGGAGATGAATTTAAGACCCGTTTGGATGCATTCAAATTGGAGGGTGATGCTTTAAATTGGTGGAAGGCACTGAAACAAGCACGAGGAGGAGATGCTTTTGCTGTTACTTGTACTTGGACTGAGTTTCGGACTATCTTCTATAACCGTTACTTCCCTGATGCTGAACAGCAAAGGTATGAGAGGGATTATCCGGGAATCTACCAGTTTGATCATGAGAACTCCAATGAGTACATGAGTAGGTTTATGAGACTGGTAAGTTTTGTGGGAACGAATGCTGGAGATGGTAGGCGCCAAGCTAAGCACTTCAAGTGGGGATTGAAGAAGTGGGTGTTGGACCGACTGCTTAACACTGAGTACGAGGATGTGTCAGCCTGCAATGATGCAGCTCGTAACATTGAGATCTTTCATGAGGGTTCGGGTTACAACAAGCGTAATCGCGATGGTGATCGGATTCAAGGTAGGACTCAAAGTAATGAGCATAAGGTAAATTCTGGCAGGAGTTATGATTCGAGGGGACAAGTGGATAAGGGTTATGATCAGCGGGGTCAGTCAGGAAGGAATGTGGACTCTAGGCGCCCGGAGGCGAGGAGTCAGGATAGCAGAGCTGCTGGTAAGAATGGAAATGATCGTCAGAATCAAGGTAACAATAACCAGCGTTACAACAATGATCAGTCGGCTCGAGGATCAAATCAGGGTCGTACTTCAGGATCTTCTGGTCAGCAAAGGACAGCTGAAGTTTTGCCTCCCCCACCTATTTGTACTACTTGTGGAAAGGCTCATCCGGGACCGTGTTTCAAGGCCACTGGTGGATGTTTCTCTTGTGGTTCCACTACTCACAAGATCAAGGATTGCCCTAAGAGAAACCCGGCGATTCCTGGAAACTACATCAAGCCGCCACCTACTACTGGGCGTGTTTATGCTACTACTCGGAATCAGGCGGAGCGCACTTCAGGTACCATTACGGGAACTCTTTTCATTGATGATTATTCTATCTTCGCTTTATTTGACACCGGTGCCACACACTCCATTATATCTGTCACATGTGCTAAGAAACTTAATATGAAGCCCAAACCACTAACAAATCACTTATCAATATCTACGCCTATGAAAAACCACATGATCATTGATCATAAATACGTTAAGTGTCCTCTTCGTTTTGATGATCGTATTCGCTCTGCAAATCTGTATCCTCTCGATATGGTCGACTTTGATATCATTCTAGGCATGGATTGGTTGGTTATCATAGAGCTTCCATCAACTGCTATGCTAGAACTGTGATCTTTGGAGACATAAAACATCCTGAATTTGTTTATTATGGTTCTCAACCTCTTAAATCTGTTAAGTTCATTTCTGCTATGAAGGCACGGACCATGATTGCTCATGGGTGTCAAGGTTTTCTGGCATCTGTTAAGGACACGTCTTTGGAGAGTCCTAAAATTGAAAATCTTTCTGTTGTTTGTGAATTCACCGACGTTTTTCCCGATGAACTTCCTGGTCTTCCTCCAGCTAGAGAAGTTGAGTTTAGCATTGAGTTAATTCCTGGTGCTGAACCGATTTCGAAAGCTCCGTATCGTATGGCACCTGTAGAACTGAAGGAGTTGAAGGAACAGCTGCAAGAGATGATAGATAATGGATTCATTCGACCTAGTGTTTCTCCATGGGGTGCACCTGTCTTGTTTGTGAAGAAGAAGGATGGAAGTATGCGTCTATGTATCGACTATCGTGAACTCAACCGTATTACTATTCGAAACCGTTATCCTCTTCCGCGTATAGATGATTTGTTTGATCAACTGCAAGGAGCTAAGTTCTTTTCTAAGATTGATCTGAGGTCTGGTTATCATCAGCTACGTGTGAAGGAGCAAGATGTTCCTAAGACCGCGTTTCGTACCAGATATGGTCATTATGAATTTCTTGTTATGCCTTTTGGTTTGACAAATGCGCCTGCGGTATTTATGGACCTAATGAATCGTGTTTTCCATGAGTTCCTTGACAAGTTTGTTATTGTTTTCATCGACGACATTTTAGTTTACTCCAAGTCTGAAGAAGAGCATGAACAAAATCTCCGGATAGTTTTGGAGATTTTGAGGAAGAAGAAGTTGTACGCCAAATTTTCGAAGTGTGAATTTTGGCTAAGACAAGTCGCGTTCCTTGGTCATATCGTATCTGCTGATGGTATCACCATGGATCCGTCTAAGGTTGAGGCTATCACTAAGTGGCCAAGACCTACGACAGTGACTGAGGTTAGGAGTTTTCTAGGACTTGCTGGTTACTACCGACGTTTTGTAGAAGGTTTCTCTCGCTTAGCTTTGCCCCTAACCCAACTGATGAGAAAAGGTGAAAAGTTCGTATGGACGGATGAACGAGAAAAGAGTTTTGAAGAGTTGAAACGGAGATTGGTGTCCGCTCCCATATTGACTCTTCCATCTGGTTCTGGAGGATTTCAAATTTATAGAGACGCATCTAAGAAAGGATTAGGTTGTGTTTTGATGCAACATGGAAAAGTGATAGCTTACGCATCAAGGCAACTGAAACCGTATGAGGAGAATTACCCAACTCATGACCTTGAGTTAGCTGCTGTGGTGTTCGCGTTGAAGATCTGGAGACATTACTTGTATGGAGAGACGTGTGACATTTTCACCGATCATAAGAGTCTCAAGTATATTTTCACTCAAAAAGAACTCAACATGAGACAAAGAAGATGGTTAGAACTTCTTAAGGATTATGACACCAACATTCAGTACCATCCGGGTAAGGCTAATGTAGTTGCTGACGCACTTAGCCGGAAATCAGGTATTCTTGCAAGTATTGAGATTGAACCTAGGATTATTCGTGACTTAGAACGTTTGGATGTTGAGTTGTGTGTACGAGGTCTTGATGGATACTGGGCTAGTATGAAGGTGGAGTCGAACCTTATACTGCAAATTAAGGAAGCTCAGAAAGATGACGGCGAGCTGTGGGCCGTGGCGCAAAATGTTGAAGAAGGTAAGCAAACGGAGTTTAAGGTGGATAATGACGGAATTGTATGGTATGAAGATAGGCTTTGTGTTCCCAATGATCAGGTACTTCGTAAGAAAGTTATGACTGAAGCTCATAGTTCTCCTTTCACTATCCATCCTGGTTCTACCAAGATGTATAGGGATTTGAAACAGTACTTCTGGTGGAATGGCATGAAGCAAGATGTGGCGACGTTTGTGTCGAAGTGTATGGTTTGTCAGCAGGTTAAGATTGAACATCAAAGAGCTAGTGGACTGTTACAACCATTGGATATTCCGACATGGAAGTGGGATAAGATATCTATGGATTTTGTGACTGGACTACCTCTTACCAAGAAGAAGCATGATGCGATTTGGGTAGTTGTTGACCGACTAACCAAATCTGCTCATTTCTTACCAATCAGAAAGGATTATGGTATTGGTAGATTGGCGGAGATTTTTCAGCAAGAGATCGTTAGACTTCATGGTACTCCGGCATCTATTGTGTCCGATAGGGATCCGCGTTTTACTTCTCGTTTCTGGAAAGGTTTGCAAAAAGCTTGGGGTACTCGACTTAATTTTAGTACGGCATTTCATCCTCAAACAGATGGTCAGTCAGAGAGGACTATTCAGACCTTAGAGGACATGCTAAGGGCTTGTGCTCTGGAATGGACTGGTAGCTGGGATGAATATTTGTGTTTAGTAGAGTTTGCATACAACAACAGTTGGCATGCTAGCATTAAGGCGGCACCGTTTGAACTTCTGTATGGAAGAAAATGTAGAGCACCTATTTGTTGGGATGAAGTAGGTGAACGCTTAATTGAAGGACCGGAAATGATTGAGATCACTAATGAGAAAGTAGCTGTTGCTAGAGAAAATTTGAAGGAGGCTAGGTCTCGTCAGAAAAGTTATGCCGACAAGCATCGTCGTGATTTAGAGTTTCGGGTTGGAGATCGTGTATTTTTGAAAGTCTCGCCGTTTAGAGGTGTGAAACGTTTTGGAATCAAGGGCAAGCTCAGTCCTCGATTCATCGGTCCGTTTGAAATTCTGGAGCGTATAGGAGAAGTTTCGTATCGTTTAGCACTTCCGCCTCAGTTATCGCATGTTCATGATGTTTTCCATGTATCTCTCCTAAGGGGATACAATTATCATCCGTTACACGTTGCTTCGTATCCGTTTGATCAAATTCAATCCGATATGTCTTTATCTGAAGAACCGGAAGCTATTTTAGAAAGACAAGAAAGAGTCATGAGAAATAAAGTCATTCCGTTCGTTAAGATTCTTTGGAAAAATCACTCGGAGCGTGAGGCTACTTGGGAAACCGAAGAGTCGATGCGAGCTAGTTATCCTCATTTCTTTGAATAGTTTGGTATGTTCTCATCTCGTTTTCGTTTCGTTTCATTTCAATTTTCGAGGACGAAAATTTTTTTTTAGAGGGGAAGAATTGTAAAACCTGAAAATCTAAAACATATATAAAGACTAAAATGCCCTTGGAATCAAAAACTATAAAATACGTAATACACGTTTATAAGCATTTAACGAAAATTTAATACCTAACATACGAATAATAAAACTTAACGAATATGTTACGTGATCGATTTTGGTACAACGACAGAGTTAAACGTTTCACAAATATGTTTGGGCCGTTCGTTTGCTAAATGGGCTCGTTTCCTTTTTGTGCCAAGCCGAGAGTCCAAGAGCCCAAAGGGGAGTTTGTTTTGTGTCGAGTGGATCAAAGGCCGAAGCCCACTTGGGCGTGAGCTTGTGTGCTCGGTTGGACCAAGCCGAACCCAATCCCCTCCTAAAACCCTAAACTAAATGCTACTACTATAAATACAAGACATAAACTCAAAAGTGAAACCCTAGTTTAGTTTTTGCCTCTTCCTTTTTCTTTCTTCCATTCGGCCGAACACTAGCACCATTGGTGTCGAGTTTTTGCTTCAACCAAGTTAAGGTATAACATGTTCTCGTCTTCCTTTGATGTACCATGCGTTAATATGTTGTGTTATGTTTCGTTTAGTCGAGTTTCTTGTTTCTCTTTTTGTGGCCGAGCCGTGTGAACCAAACCAAGGCAAACCCTAATGAATTAAACTTGATAAATATTAAAGAACATGTAACGTAATAAGTAGTATTGAATCGGATCATGAATATGTCGAGTTATATTAGAACCGAACCATGTATATGTTCGGCCAAGGTGTAAGAACTTAATAACTTGAATATGTGAAGTGTTTAGACGAGCTAGGACTTGCGTAAAGTATGGTAGCCGAAACCCTAGGTGAACCGAACCACATAAAGAGTTTTGAACATGTATTAAATAAGTAAGAGATCATGAAAACATAAACCCTAGTGTAATATGTGAACCGAATAAGGTATGCCGAAACCCTAATGAGTTGTGAATCATGTATCATGTGTGCGTTATTATAACTCAAGTGAACTTGTAGATATGTAAACGTGTAATTAATCCGAGTAATAAGTAACTTGTATGTCACATAAAATCATAAACGTGCATGATGAAACATAAAAGGAAAGGTTGTTTTCATTACGCGTTAGGTTAAGTAGCGAGTCATTAAAAGACGTAACATGTAAAATAAATGCATATTAATGAGATATTAAAGAAGGAGAAAACCCTAGAACATAAATGAGAGTCGATTAGGGTTTGAGCTAAGTATAGTAATTCGTTATTTCATGTGTGAGTTATGACATATAAACTATTTTCACTTTTAACCCTAAACTTTAATAAATGACATAATGAACCCTAATCTACAATATTAATTATAAAACACTTAAGTCTCATTTAATCATAAAACCCTAAAGTATGAAGATCACTGAATACACTAAGTATAAACACCAAATATTAAAAGATCATTTCGACGATTATGGAATCATAAATAACATGGACGACCGTTAATGTGTATAGGTTCTGAGAAGAAGGAGTAATCCTTTGTCTTCCGTATTTCTGCTTTTCGATTATTTGCTTTGGAATAAGGTACAGATATTCTGACCTTTTCAGTAAAGGTTCCTTTTAAAGTTTTCTTTCGTTAGCTTTTCTATTAGGGTTTCCTAAGCCTTTGCTATGAACCCCATTCTGATTTGTTTGAGCTGTTGCTTATCTGAACTCTAATTTCTGAATTATGAAACATCTGATTTTGAATTATATGATATGAAAACTCTGATTTTGGAAATATAAATAACCTTCTGATAAAATATGACCTGTGTCAGTTATGACATTCTGATTTGACCTAAGATAGTTTGACACCAGAGCCAAATATTTCACTAGTCATGGGGGTTCCATGTCTGTATCAGTGATGCACCTCTGATATGACTCTAGGGCAGTAGAGTGATGTTCTGCCACGTCTCTGGATGGTGAAGCATATTTTGTATATATAGGAAGGGGCGTATGGATGCATCCTAGATCTGTTATCTGTTATCTGTTATCTGTTATATGTTATCTGATGATTGATGCTGCGTGCATGCTCGTCCTTCATAACTCTGGTAGGTCTCCCCTACAAAATGTTGCCTTACGAGAAATGTTACCTTATGAGAATATGATTATGATCTGATATTTGTTTCTGGGCTCGTGGTAGTTAACTATAAACTTTATTTGAACATTCTGATTTATACTTTGAAAATGATTATGATTTTGCTATCGCTCATTCACTTTATTTCATATTCGATATCGTTTAGTATTCGCTTTTGCTTTCATATCTGTTCACTGGGCTTTTGAAGCTCAGCCGCATTTTCTTTTCTTCCGCGGCAGGTATCTAAGCATTGGAAGCTGGGTTTTGCTTTGGGATGAGTGCATGAGTGGACTTACCTTAGAGATATTTAGCTTTGATTCTTATGATGCCATTTAAGACTATTTATTTCAGATATTTTATTGAAGTTTATCTTCCGCTGGGACCTATGTATTGAAGTCATTTTGACTTGAATTATTTCTGCATTTATGTTAAGGTTTTGTTTGGTTATTTATGTTTTGCTTTGATATGACACCATTACTTGTGATTCCTTTACCCTTGTCGGGTCGGGGCGTTACAGTTAGAGTAATAAAAACTCAAGTGTAGGGATGTGCCTATAAATCCCTATCATTTTGATGTTACCATAGAGGATGGTAGACTAAAAGTGTAAAAAAAAAAAATAATAATAATAATAAAAAATAAAAAAATAATAAAAAAAAAAAACATATGGGCTACCATCCTACATCTATCCTTTAAATTTATGTTTCTTTGTTTCAGTTACCTAGAGTTTAGAGTGTCGAGTCTTGGCTTAGCAACGTCATTCTTCGTATGCTTGTAACAATAAGATTTTTGACTTGCCACCACTAAATAGCCTATCCCACCAAACCCTTTGTTTCCCTACCATAAGCCTAACATTACAACCCTTTAAAGACCTCTTTGATAGTCTTTCCTAGGTGCTTACGCCAAAGCGATGGAGGTTTGATCTATTCTCAAGCCTGTGGTAATCTATGTACTAGGACCGGTTAATGAGTATTTATCTTCCATTTCCAACTTGTTATATTTCATATACACACGAGAGAGATGTGAGTATCCAAACACCCCATGTGAGGTGCTAGTATGTAATTTCCGTGCTTGTTATGACTTTTGCGGGGCTTATATGTGTTGTGGACTATTTTAAACCAATGCTTCATGACCCTTAACTTATAAATTAATTGGCTAAAAGCACATTTGCTTGAGGACAAGCAAATACCAAGTGTAGGGATATTTGATAAGGTTTTAAAATGTACCTTTTTGAGGGGTCGTTTAGGCCCTTATTTGATCACTTTTGTATCCGTTATTACTTAATATCGTTCCTTTTCACTTTTTAGGTCTCTTGAAGGCAAATTGCTGGAATGGCACTTATTTGGACGAAAAGGCGCGGATATACGAAGAAAATGGCCAAAGTCAAGAATCGAGCCACTCAGACTGCTGGAACTGAAGGGGACGGCGTCAGGTTCTACAAGTGACGGCGTCATATGTTATTAGCGACACCGTCGCAACACTTTTGTGATGGCACAGAAGCAAAAATTCATATTTTCAAGTGACGGTGTCAGGCTTTAAAAGAGTAGGCCGTCGCAACTCAGACGGCCTAGATTTGATCCAGACGGCGTCAGAAGCTGAAGAGGACGGTGTCACGAGCATAAGGTGACGCCGTCGCAAGACTAACGTGGCTAAGACGAAACCCTAATGACGGCGACCCGACGGCGTCACAAATCATAAGGTGACGCCGTTGCATATGTAATCTTATATATAGAATCCGAATTTTTCAGTATTTGTGTGTAGTCTTTTGGAGTAAAAACCTAAACCGAACCAAGGCTGTCTTGTACAGTATTTTAGGGTTCCAAACCCTATCTTACATCAAGATAAGTGTTTTACTTCATTAATTCAATTATGTCTTTGATTATTTGTGTGTATCCTTGCATGTTCTCCATGTCCAGCTAATTTACTTGTGTGTTTGCTTAGGGAATATGAAACTTAATTATTGAATATTGATTGGTTGTCTCTTATCTTAATTGTTAATGATCTAGTCATGCGGTAGGTCATTCGTTGTGTAATTAATGCTTGATTAATCTTTGTGAACCTTAGGCTATAGCACTTAGAGCGGTTGTAGGCTAAACCATCCAAAGAGGCCTTAGAGTTAGAGTTTATAATCCCTAGAGGGTTTTGTAGACGAGACCCTTTGGTAAGTTCAAAGAGTTAGGGATAAACGCATACCCTACGACTTTAGACACACAACGCGATTAAGAATAAGGACGTGACAATTCAACCATCAATAGGAGATAATTAAGGAGTAATAAAACCTAAGTAAACACATCTTTAAACTATCATACGAGCACACAATAATTAGACATAGACTACATACACCTTAGATTAGATAATTAGATAAGTAGAGTAATCGGTAGAAATACCAACCCCCAAATCCAAACCACCCCGAGATTCGTACCTTTCCATTTCCTAAAAAAACATAAAAAGATAAAAAAAATAATCTTCCTCAACCCCAACCTTAGCGTAGTAACTTCTCACTAGCATTCCTATTCCCCTAGAGAAAGATATCAATACCCGTGGCTTACCCTAATACTACACTACAACGATTAGGTTCACTGCCTAGGGTGTTATAAAACTTGCTCGAAGAAAAGAAAGTTCCTTTGACCCGGAACGACGCGTGTAGCGTTATCAAATACGCCTTCCTTCAAGAAGAGGATCAACTCCCTGTCATCATAAGCTCCTCGCTGACCACTGAACAAAAAGGGAAGCTCTTAGATGTTCTAAGAGAATACAAAGGAGTGATCGCATGGAGTGTTGCTGACATTAAGGGTATTGATTCTACTTTTTGCACTCATAAAATTCTTATGGAAGAAGATTACAAACCAACTGTTCAACCTCATAGAAGAGTTACCCTAATATCAAGGAGGTAGTAAAAAAGGAGGTCGTCAAGCTCCTCGATGCCGGCCTAATCTACCCCATTTCGGATAGCCCTTGGGTCAGCCCAGTCCAAGTGGTTCCAAAATAGGGAGGAATGACGGTCGTGAAGAATGAAAAGGGTGACTTAGTACCGCAGAGAATGGTTACTGGTTGGCGTGTTTGTATCGACTATCGGAAGTTAAATGATGCCACCCGGAAATACCATTTTCCTTTGCCGTTCATCGACCAAATGCTCGAAAGGTTAGTCGGGCATGAGTACTACTGTTTTCTTGATGGTTTCTCAGGATACTTCCAAATCCCCATTGCTCCTGAAGATCAAGAAAAAACTACGTTTACATGCCCCTACGGGACTTTTGCTTACAAGCGAATGCCCTTCGGGTTATGCAACGCCCCCACTACCTTTCAACGATGTATGATGGCCATATTCCATGAATTAATTGAAGACAGCATGGAAGTCTTCATGGATGATTTCTCGGTATTTGGAAATTCCTTCGACCTTTGTCTATCCAACCTTAGGAAGATGTTAAAACGGTGTGAAGAAACCAATCTAGTCCTGAATTGGTAAAAATGCCATTTCATGGTAAGAGAAGGAATCGTCTTGGGGCACAAAGTCTCCAGAAATAGAATCGAGGTCGATAGAGCTAAAATCGAAGCAATATCCAAACTACCATATCCTACTACCGTCAAGGCCATTCAAAGCTTTCTCGGTCATGTGGGCTTTTATAGAAGATTTATTAAGGACTTCTCAAAAATTGCCCGACCAATGACACATCTTCTAGTCAAGGACACCCCTTTTGATTTCTCTAAAGAATGTAAGGAAGCCTTCAATCGTCTAAAGAAATATCTCACTCAGGCTCCGATAATGATTACCCCTGATTGGTCCTAACCGTTCGAAATCATGTGCGATGCTAGTGATTATGTTGTAGGCGCCGTGCTCGGCCAAAGAAAGGAGAAGCATTTTCAACCAATTTACTATGCTAGCAAAACCATGAATGTAGCGCAAGAGAATTATACAACCACCGAGAAAGAGCTTTTAGCTGTGGTTTTTTCCTTCGATAACTTCAAGCAATATCTCGTCCTTTCAAAAATTGTCGTCTTCACAGATCACTCTGCCTTACGATACTTGTTTTCCAAACAACATGCGAAACCCCGAATTATTAGGTGGATTCTATTACTTCAAGAATTCGACATTGAAATTCGAGATAAAAAGGGCGCTGAAAATCTTGCTGCTGATCATCTATCACGGTTAGAGAACCCAGACCTAGAGAAATTAGACCATACCAAAATTCGTGACTCTTTTCCTGAGGAACGACTAATGGCCATTAAGGATATTGAGCCATGGTATGCGGATTATGCTAACTATCTATCCAGTAGGGTCTTGCCAAATTACATGACTAGGCAAGATAAAAAGAAATTCTTCACCGCGCTAAAATACTATTTCTGGGATGAGCCCTTCCTATTCCGTATATGCCCCGATCAAATCATTCGACGTTATGTTGCTGGAAAGGAGGTTGATCGGATTATGAGAGAATGTCATGCGGGACCATCTGGGGGGCATCACGGTGTAAATGTCACGGCACAAAAAAATTTCGTTGCCGGATTCTACTGGCCTACTGTTTTCCGCGACGTTAAGAGATTAGTTCAAACGTGCGATGCATGCCAACGATCAGGAAACATCTCGCGGAGGGATGAATCACCTCAGAACTATATCCAAGTCTGCGAAATATTTGATGTTTGGGGTATAGATTTCATGGGTCCTTTTCCATCATCTGGAGGAAATGAATACATCCTAGTGGCTATCGACTATGTGTCTAAATGGGTGGAGGCCCAAGCCCTTAGGACTAGCGATGCAAGGGTAGTCATTCATTTTCTTAAAAAGCTCTTCGCACGATTCGGGATTCCCAAGGCATTGATCAGTGATAGAGGAAGCCACTTTTGCAATGCTCAAATGGAGAAGGTGATGAAGAAGTATGGTGTTCCGCATAGATTTTCTACAACATATCATCCCCAAACCAATGGGCAAGTAGAGAACACAAATCGAGCATTAAAGCGGATACTTGAAAAAACGGTCCACCAGAATAGAAAAGATTGGGCATTTAAACTGGATGAGGCACTCTGGGCATTCAGAACAGCTTATAAAACACTTATCGGAACAACCCCTTTTCGCTTAGTATACGGGAAAGCATGCCACCTCCCTATTGAACTTGAGCAAAAGGCATACTGGGCACTTAAGGCCTGTAATATGGATTATTCTGAGGCAGGGTCAAATAGATTCCTACAGCTTCAAGAACTGGATGAACTAAGACTTGAAGCTTATGAATCGTCAATCACATATAAAGAGAGGGTGAAAAATGGCATGATCAACGAATAAAGAATCCTAAAGAGTTTGTGGAAGGTGATAAGGTGCTCTTGTATAATTCAAGATTGAGATTATTTCCGAGAAAACTCAAATCAAGATGATATGGGCCCTTTTCGGTGAAGAGGAAAATGGACAATGGGGCTGTGATACTACTAGACCATGATGGGAGGGAATTTACCGTGAATGGACAACGTGTGAAACATTATCAGTTGGACAATAATGAAATGGTCAACGATGAGGATATTGTTTTAGAAGAAGGTAACGGTAATGAAGTCACGTAGGGGCACGACTTCGAGTCTAGCTACAAGACTCATAAATAAAGAAAAGCGCTTCGTGGGAGGCAACCCATGCTTAATTGTTTGCTTGTTTGTGTGTCGTATATCTTTTATTTATTGTTTATTCTCATGTTTGAATTTGTAAAAATGCTTTATTTTGTCTGTAACTTCGTCTTAATTACATATAAAGGTATTTTACAAAAGGGATAAGTGTAGGGAGGATTACACACGTTTTCAAAAAGAACGTGAACATGAGAATTACGATTATTAAAAAGATATACATGTGTGTTTGTTCGAGTCAAATGCTTGTATCGAGTCATAATGGATGATTTGCAGGAAATATTTCCAGATTCTAAATATATAAATTTTCCAGAATTTTTTCCAGAAAATCGTAGACCAGTTTCTGTCAGGATAACCTGACGGCGTCAGGATCGCAACCTGACGGCATCAGGAGGAGTAGAAACAGCTTACTACTTTTTCTCGTTTTCTTTGCTACTTATAAATTTTTGGAATTTTTCAGGTCTTAATTTTCCAAAAAATCTGTAAACATCCATTCCACAAGCATTATATCCTAGTTTAGTAGAGTCATATATATATTGTTACTGCTATTTTTATGCGAAGGTTTCGTTTGTTTTCTTCAAGTGTGCAGGTTTTATTTATCAAGAAAAAGATACATAAGATTTGGATGGAGCTTTTCACGCATACATTCTTCTTGAAGAAAGATTTAACCACTACTTCACACGGATCCTACCGAGCTAATTAGGGGAGTATTAGTTTCTTCCATTTTTAATTACCTTCCATTATCATAACTTTGATACTTTCGGGGAACATTGGGGACAATGTTCAGTTTAAGTGTAGGGAGGGAAAATAAAACGGGAACTTTGAAACTATGCTTATCCTTGACTATTTGCTTTGTCCAATTTCATTTGTGTAATAAACCATGAGAAATATCGGTTAGGGTAATTTTGGCACCAAATTTAAAAATTTTCATGACATGTAGGAGTGGGCCATTAGTCTTAATAAAGCGTCTCATGGATAGGAAGTTATATGACTAGCACAAAACCCTTTACCACTTAAATTCCACCCAAAATGTGAGGATCGCCCTTAGATTTGTAAAAATTAAAGCATTCCACTTTAATGCTTCGAGTGTGTACCGGTAGTATAATAGATTCTAGAACTTGTTTTGTGATGCATTCCGATATCGCTAGTGAGACTACACTTGTGTAGTTAGGAATATCTAAATGATAAGAGGCATTACGATAACGCTTGTTTGATACCCGTAATATAATTACTTCTTCCACATCGGTTAAGTAATTCCCCCACACCCTTGCGTTGTACTCGTCTTTAGTACATGATACCCCTAGTTAACCCCTCAGAGCCTATCCTTTTCGCGTTTCTCGTGATATTTCAGTTTTCCGAAATATCAATGGAGAGCATTGTTTACAATCCACCCTCAAATGTACACCCAAATCGCCTTAGCCTACCTTGTATGCACTCATTTTTAGTGCATTATTGTTATCATACTAAACCCTTAGTTCAATTATCTAGTTACTTGCATAAGTTGCTAAGTCGAGTCATATCCTTTGTACACAGTTTTGGGACGATTGGGACTCATGGGAAAATTTAAATTTTATGAAGTGACGGGAAGGAACGTTAAATTCAAATTCCCTTTATTTACGTAATAATGTACTCCAAGTGTTTTGATCTTTTCAAATCGGGTCAAATTAGTGTTAGAATAATAAAAACTCAAGTGTAGGGATGTGCCTATAAATCCCTATTATTTTGATGTTATCGTAGAGGATGGTAGAGTAAAAGTGTATGGAAAAAAAAAGAAAAAAAAAGAACATACGGGCTACCATCCTACATCTATCTTTAAATTTATGTTTGTTTGTTTCAATTTATCTAGAGTTTAGAGTGTCGAGTCTTGGCTTAGCAACGCCATTATTCTCATGCTTGTAACATAAAGATTTTTGACTTGCCACCACTAAATCGCCTATCCCACCAAACCCTTTGTTTCCCTACCGTAAGCCTAACGTTACAACCCTTGACCTCTTGGATAGTTTTTCCTTTCCTAGGTGCTTACGCCAAGAGCGATGGAGGTTTGATCTAGTCTCATGCCTATCGTAATCTATGTACTAGGACCGGTTAATGAGTGTTTATCTTCCATTTCCACCTTGATATATTTCATATACACCCGAGAGATGAGAGTATCCAAACACCACTTGTGAGGTGCTAGTATGTAATTTCCGTGCTTGTTATGACTTTTGCGGGGCTTATACGTGTTGTGAATTGTTCTAAACTAATGCTTCATGACCCTTAACTTATAAATTAATTGGCCAAAACGACATTTGCTTGAGGACAAGCAAATACCAAGTGTAGGGATATTTGATAAGGATTTAAAAGGTACACTTTGAGGGCTCATTTAATCCCTTAATTGATCACTTTTGTATCCATTATTACTTAATTTTGTTCCTTTTCACTTTTTAGGTCTCTTGAAGGAAAATTGCTGGAATGACACTTATTCGAACGAAAAGGCGCGATTATATGAAGAAAATGGCCAAAGTCAAAGATCGAGACACTCAAGCTGCTAAAACAGCAGGGGACGGTGTCACAGCTTAATAGCGACGCCGTCGCGACATACCTTGAGACGACTCAGAGAGCAAATTGCTATTTTACAAGTGACGGCATCAGGTTTAAAAGAGTAGGGCGTCACAACTCAGACGCCCTAGATTTGGATCCCGACGGCGTCAGAGGTTGAAGCCGACGGCGTCACAAGCATAAGGTGACGCCGTCACAGAGTTGACGTGGCCAAGACGAAAACCTAATGGCGGCGACCCGACGGCATCACAATTAAAGAGTGATGCCATCGCATATTGTAACTCTATATATAGAATTCGGATTTTCAGTATTTTAGAGAGGTAGTTTTGTGGAGTAAAAACCTAAACCGAACATAGGCTGTCTTGGGCAGTATCTTAGGGTTCCATACCCTATTTTACAACAAGATAAGTGATTTACTTCATTAATTCAATTATGTCTTCAATTGTTAGTGTGTATGCTTGCATGTTTTCCATGTCCGCCTAATTTACTTGTGTGTATGCTTAGATCTATGAAACCTAGGTATTGAATATTGATTGGTTGTCTCTTATCTTAATTATGATTGACCTAGTATTGCGATAGGTCATTCGTTGTGTTTTTAATGCTTGAGTAATCTTTGTGAACATTAGTTTATAATCACCTAGAGTTATTGTAGTCTAAACATCCAAAGATAACCTTAGAGTTTGTAACATATTGGATTTCACAAACACACTAAACCAAAGATCAAAGAGGCGTATACAATGGTTTTAGAGAGAGAAAGTTAGAGGTTGCGAACTTTAGTGAGAGAAAATGAAAGTATTATTATGAGCTCCAACTCTCTACCTTGGGAGGTAGAGAGTATTTATAGTCTTACACAAATCGCCACCTACGGGCTGTGGATCAGGCATACAGTGGGTAAAGACCCGTCCGTCCTCCACGGTGTTACTTAACTAAATACTACTTAACTTATAATAATCTACGACTACGATCTTTCTAACGATTACATATACTTGAGGTGACCGACTCTTTAATAACTGGATTTACTAAATCCTAACAATCTCCCCCTAAGGGAGGTCACCTCAAAAATACATTGAATACAAACAGATATTACAATAAGATTGTCCTTGGATTCTTGTTAATGTTCTTTGCTTTGTAGCTCGTAGTCATTGATTCATCATTTTTGCATGTTGGATAATCAGTGTGGAGGTCTTTCACAGATCCACGTGATAATGAGTTTTGAGCCAGCTTTGAGATCATCAGCAAACATAAATCTCTGACCCATCCATTGTGATGTTGGTATTATGTGATGTTGTGACTTATGGACCGACATGCTCACATTCTGGATCATGATATATTCTCATCAGAGTATCGAAAGCTTTCGTTGATTCATGATATTGGCAGCAGCGTAGCAGAAGCATGGAGTGAAAATACCAGAGTCATTGATGCACTTATCATGATTTCTTTAGGGATGAATGTGTTGAGTGAGCATGCGTGTCACACCCCCAAATTACCTGTTTTGCAGCGGAATGGAATTCCTGGGGATTGACTGTCATAGCATCACAATCACAGTTATATTGAACGACCTAAAGTGTCGTTTGAACAGAACATCGTTTGATTTATTAAAACAATCAGAGTTTACAAAGTAGGTCCCAAATGAAAATCAACTTGTGCGGAAATAAGTTTGTTACAATTCAAACGATGTTTTAAAATTCATAAAACCCAAGTGAGACGCGTCGTCACCGCGACTCCATGATGTGTCCAAATGCATGCCATGAAGTGAATGCCTTAGATACCTGAGATAAAAACATGCTAAAAAGTGTCAACACAAAGGTTGAGTGAGTTCATAGAGTTTGAGTTGAAATGTAAAGCCTTTCAAGATCGTTTATGCAGCAAAGGCATTGAAAATCCACTCAGTTCCAAGTTCCGCCCATACAAAACTTGCAACCTGTGTGTTCACAACCCATTGCCAAAATGTGTAAAGTTTATGTTCAAATGAATGATGTCCAATGAATTCACATAATAGTGCATGACTTAATGTATCAATGTTTACTTGACATAATTATACCAAGACATTCAGTTCAATGAAAATCCCAAGACATTCAGCCCAATGAAGTTCCCAAGACATTCAGCCCAATGGTAATCCCAAGACATTCAGCTCAATGATAATCCCAAGACATTCAGCCCAATGATAATCCCAAGACATTCAGCCCAATGATAATCCCAAGACATTCAGCCCAATGATAATCCCAAGACATTCAGCTCAATGATAATCCCAAGACATTCAGCTCAATGATTTATGATATAGAATATGACTAAACATTCAATTCAGATAGCACATAGTTTGCAAATAGATATGAATGTCATAAAAGTTGACGAGCATGTATCTCCCCCAAAACAGTTATGAAAGCAAGTAAAGGTAGGGGCTATGGAACTCACGGTAATCCATAAAAGTTAATGTACTTGTGAAAGTAAATGAAAACGGTTTGAGCATATATCTCCCCCAAAAGTAATTCAAAACGTATAAAGGTAGGGGCTATGAAAACTCACGGTAATCCGTAATAGTTTAAAGTACTTGTGAAAAATAGTTAAGCATGCATCTCCCCCAAAACAGTTATGAAAACAAGTAAAAGCAGGGGCTATGAAACTCACTTGGATAACTGGAATAATGGCAAAAGTGAGTACACTGAGGTATAATGTGATGCGTTAACCGGGACCTATTACGAATGATATGATATGTCATGAGTTGCAATGTAATGTTATGCATGCATTTCGTATGTCATTTATACCATTTGCGGGTTTTGAAAATAATACTTGTCGTCGATAAATACTCGTTTGACGTCTTGACCCTTCAAAATTCACTTTTCAAGTTTTTACGTCAAAATGTCATCCTACAATGGTTTAATAATGATTTTTGGTGAAATTATCACTTTTCGTCGTAAAACAATGTCGTCGGAATTTTCATGAAATTAACAAAAATGGCTTTGGAAAACTAGTAGTAAAATGGTGTACGTCGATCGTTAAAGAACGAACTCGACTGTTGTGGAAAGTTTGTATCAATATCTAGAAGTTTCAGTTCAGGAGTTTTCGTCCAAAAGGTCTCGATCATAAAGATATTAAGGGTTAAAGATAGTGATTTTGGCTAATTGTTGTGCAGAAAATGAGTTTCGGCCAAGTTTGAACATCCGTAATTAATTTACTACAGCTCCGCTTTGCAAAGCGCTTGTTGTTTTGAAAAAATATGGCCGGTGAACTTGATTTTACTAGAAGACATTTCGTTCCAAAAAGTTTCACAACCTTGTTAAAAACAGCCCTCAACAGGGACGTTACGGCTACTAAAATACTTGTATCGTAAAAAAAAATAATATAGATTTTCAGAAAATAATAGTTACGGCTAGTTTATGAAAACGTGCATATCTTCGTCGTTTCAAATCCGTTTTCTACGTATAATACGTCCTTAGCTTCGTATCGAAGTAAACTAATATATTTTTGATAAGTCGAAATAATTTGTGAAGCTTAAGGCTCGTTTTTGATCCGAACAAAGTAAAAACAGCAAAGCTGAAATTTCAGAAAATAATATATTTCGTCGTCAAACTTGTAAAATCCATAACTTCTTCGTTATAAGTCCGTTTTATTCCGTTCAAGCGGCCACGGATTCGTTTTAAAGTATATTTTCTAAATATCAAGGCCAAAGTTTCGTACCAACTGTAGGTTTTTCCAGAAAAATGAAACAAGGACAGAACCTATTTATATAGTTATCGAAAATAGTTTTTCTCGGACAAAACCTATTCTAATCCCTTCAAATCAACTCCAAAACTAATCTAATCCTACCATACACCTTCTTAGGGTGTCATGGGTTCCTAATCACCATCAAGACCAAAGAATACCATGGGAATATTTATAGGATGACCAAATATGTATATATACTCTAAAATCATGAAATAAAATGGTATAAATCACATATCATGCATACTTGCTCCAAAATGAAAAGATGAATATGAAATGAAAAAGGAAACATGAAAATGAAAGAAACAAGCTTACAAATGAATATGATGAGGTGAAAGTAACAAGGTAAATCCTAAACACTCTTGGTTTTTATTTCAAAACCATATAAAGAGTGATAACTAGATTGTTTAAAACACTTGGACTTGAGAAAATCTTTGATCCCTTTGTGAGCTCTATGATGGCCGGTTATGGAGTACAAGAACCAAGAGAGAATAAGTTTTTCTAACACATGAGAATGATGTGGTGAATAAGTGAAATGAAATGAGTAGGACATTTTAAAGTATGAGTAAACTTATAAACAATCAAGAGACCATTCTCCATTTATTGCCCACCCTCCCCATGACCGGTTTTATGGGGATCATGTTTCTCCAATATTATTTTTTTTTATTTTTTTTTTTAAATGTATAAACTTGTATATAATTTGTAAGACTTTGACAAAAGTGTAAGTAATAGTGTAGAGAATTGTAACTTTTTGGTACAAGTAAGTTTTTAATAGGTCAAAATAGAATGTAATGAGATACTAAAAATTGTAAAAATACATTCCTTGTGAAAATTGAGTGATAAAATAATTATCGTAAAATTTTTAAGAAAACGTCGTAATAATTTAACTTTAACGATTTATATACCAAATAAATTTGAAACACTAGGAAAACTAAAAATATAGTTTTTATGAACTAAATGTAAGTTTAAAAATACATCGGGATCATTTTTGAAAGTAACGAATTAAATGTTAAAATAATAACTCAAGCGATAAAGTTTATTAAATATAAAAATTACGCGTTAAATGTGAAATGACATGTCATGAATGAATTATCATGATGCAAATGATGTCAATGAAATGTAGACTAATCTTAGTCCATATGAAATGTACGTGATGTTATGATCATGAATTCGCCGCTAAACCATAAAGGTCACGCGAATTTGGAACAAGTAAACCAAGTTTACAATAAATGTTGAAATAATGAGGCATAAATTGTGTCAAGAAATGACCTGAAAGTACGGGTTGTCACAATGCGGCTATGGATTAACCACTTCATTCTGATCAGCTGCAAACGTCGGGCGTACCTGCATACAACAGTTAGCAATAAAGCGCACGAAAGTGTCTTTGATCACTTTCGTTGAATTGAGGTACACGGCCCACGGTTCCCCGTTGATCAGTACAAGTACTGGCTGTGATCAGGTATAATTCCGGAGAATTTCCTTGACAGGGTTTCGCAGCTGTTCTAGCTTTTCTCAAACCGGAACGTCTCAAAGAAGACAACACGGAGTGAGTGAACCAGCGAATTGAGATTCACTGATTGATGAAAAGAGATTTGAAAAACAATCGTGTACCGCTCAATAGAAATTTTTTTTGCAATACAACGAAGGTTTTAAAGAAAATCAATTATCAATCATAAACACCTTTTATTTTGAAATATTAGTACACAGTCGATATGCTAAAGCAAATAGTTTTTAAGCACAACTACCGGTTTTTCAAAGGTATCCGTCAATCCATAACCTGAACCAGGATTGATTCATAATTATGAATCGCTCCATTGTTTCTGTTCAGTTGTCACATGGTTGATCTATTGGATAGATCTCATATGCCACCCACCAGGAGCTTGTTTGATGTTGGCTCCAGAAGGCTTTCCTTCTTCATTGTGAATATGTTTGCATATCACTCAGATGTTCTGGCAATACCACAAGGATAATGCGTAGGACTCATGAGATATAATCTCTCTTTCCACATTGTGTGAAACAGAGAGTCTTCATTGACAGTGTCCTAAGGAGATTTATTTGATGATCTTGTGGCTCTAGACTCAATTGTGCATATTTGGTTCCTATGCCGGAGACTAGGGAGAGGGTCTCCTTTTTCAATATCAACAAACTCTAAGAGAAAGTCGATAGATAATTTCGGTTCCCCATGAGAATGAAACAAGCCCTTTTAAGAGGAACTTGAGTGGTTTGGGAAGTTGTAGTGCAGTGCGTCACTGGGTCCATGACGTCTTGTCTTTAATACCGATGTTACCTTGGTAACCACCAGTAGCATATGAATTGAACCCGGTTTCTGCCCTAAGGTTGAACAAATGGAGGGCTGTTTATTTTCACCCTTTTCTCATTTAATTCTTTTTCATTCTTCAACCCCTTCAGTGCTTACCGAGATTTCATAACTAGAACCTTGTTGGGTTTATTCCAATTCTAGCTCTATCTCAGTCTGCACCCTTCCCATATCTCACTTTTCTCCTTTTTTCATCATACCTAAGGACTCTACACTATCTAGTGGATTGTCCCTAGGTAGATCCCTCCGGTTCTGGCGGATCGTGGGAACGAATACCTAACCTAACCATCCTTATATCACCATACATAAAGTAAATTTGGTTGGTCTATTTGGTATTGTTCATCTGCCGTTGGAACCAATTGAAAACCATTTGAAAATCAATCCAGATACTTGTGATATATTATCAAATCATTTTGTACCTGAATTGTTTTTGATATTTTTAGAAAAAGAGCTCCCCCTCAACATGTGCATCATGTATTCGAAATCGCTTTAGCACACGGAGGCAAGAGGAAGAATTAACTTCTTTGAATACCATTTTCTAAAAGATATCAACATCACTTCCCTGATTAAATCAAGTAGATAAAGCATATTGAGGAAGGATGAGGTTTTCATAAGTTTGCTCCCCCTTAATATGTGCCTCGAGGTTTCAAAGAGTTTTTCACATATTAGAAGGAACCTGCACTTAGAGACAAATCAATCACGTTTCAATTCTTTGTGGTTTTAAAAGGATGCTCCCCCTCAACATGTGCATGGAGAATTTGAAATCGTTTGGCACATGTGGGGAGGAAAGCTTGCAAAACACTTGTGAAACCATTTATTGAATCATCAGTTTAAATCCAATTTAAATCACAAATTCTCCCCCGATCACAATTTTCTAATCATTTGAGATTTGTGATCTCTGTAGATTTAAATTTATTTTGAAAGCTTTTGAGGAGAATTGTGACTTGATTATGAAAACATTTTAACTGATAAGGATCGGATTTTGAGACTTTACACTCCATTGATTAAACATGCACGATTATCTTTTGAAAACAATTGTATGACAAATAACCTTTTGATTTAATTGAAATCATTATCCCCCTCAATCAATGACATAAGTTGTTGATTGAGAGATAGATATTTTTGACAAACGTTAAGTCCAGATGATTTTCAAAAATAGAGACTGAGTTATTTTACAAAACAATTTTTTTTATTAGATAGTAAGTAATTATTTATAGAATCAGAGCATGAGATTTGAAAAACAAGATAAAGCATGGCTCAGTTCTTTCTATGAAAAGCGGGTTACTGCCTGAAATGACAATAAACTATTTGTTTCACTTTCTCCCAAAAATATTTTTGATTTTTTTGATTTTTTGATTGTTTTTTTTTTTTTTTGAATATTCGAACAACATCTAAAATCCCGTGTCATTCTTTGAATGACAGCACAAAGACCGTATATATTATCGAATCGAGAAATAACATGACAAAAAGACAATATTTTTCGAAAATTTTCAATATTTTTCAAATTTTTATGGATTTTTTAAAGTTTTATATTTTTTTTCTATTTGCTTTTTGAAGGTTTTGTAATTTTGTATTTTGCTTTTCGAAATAAATATTTAATAGAGATGGATGAAGAAAGACCTTTACTCCTCGTCTTCCTCTTGAAGACGTTTGAGTGTTTCCGGTTGTAGACTCTTTAGACCAAGTCGTGGGAGGATAAACTCAAAACGTTCCCTAGGAAGAGCTTTGGTGAAGATGTCTGCTAACTGGTATTCAGACCTCACAAAATAGAGTTCCACCACACCGTTTTCTACTTGCTCCCTAATGAAATGATGTCTAATTTCGATATGCTTTGCTCTTGAGTGTTGTACGTTGTTGCATGAGAGAGCAATAGCACTTTTATTATCACAGTACAGAGGAATTTTGTTGAATTCAAAGCCATAGTCAGATAATTGGGATCTCATCCATAGGATTTGAGCACAACAAGATGACATGGCTATGTATTCAGCCTCTATAGAGGAAATAGAAGTACTCATTTGTTTCTTTGAAGACCAGCTCACAAGCTTATCACCCAAAAACTGAGCACCTCCAGATGTACTTCGACGTGTATCTTGACATCCTGCATGATCAGCATCTGCATAGGCTGTTAGTGACATACTGGTGTCCTTCGGGTACCAAAGTCCCATATTGATGGTTCCTTGGAGATACCGAAAGACCCGTTTAACCGCTTCAAGGTGATTTTTGGTAGGCTTAGCCTGATATCTAGAACATATGCAAACAGCGAACAGAATGTCTGGTCTACTGGCTGTGAGGTACATCAGGGATCCAATCATACTACGATATTTCGTTTGGTCTACCATGATCCCTGAGTGGTCCTCATCCAGTTTAGTACGCTCTATCATGGGAGTGTCAACAGGGTCACAAGAATCAAATCCAAATTTCTTTAAAATCTCATTTGCATATTTAGATTGATTTATAAAAATGCCTTTGGGACTTTGTGAAATTTGTAATCCCAAGAAAAATGACATTTGTCCCATCATTGACATTTGAAATTTGGAACCCATTTCATTTGAAAAACGGTCACATTTATTGGGGTCAGTCGAGGCAAAAATAATATCATCAACATATATTTGAACGTGAATTAAATGTTTGCCTGACGTTCTGGTGAACAATGTCGGATCAACTGCTCCTTTGCTGAATCCAGTAGATAGAAGAAACTTTGATAGCGTATCATACCATGCCCTTGGAGCTTGCTTCAAACCGTAAAGAGCCTTCTTCAAACGATAGACGTGAGTAGGATGCTCTGGATTCACAAAGCCTTCAGGTTGGCAGACGTATACAACTTCTTTAAGATCTCCGTTGAGAAAAGCCGTCTTTACATCCATCTGATAGACCACCATGTTCTTACTTGCAGCATTAGCCAAGAAGATTCTGATTGCCTCGATACGAGCAACTGGAGCAAATGATTCTTCAAAGTCAATACCCTCCTCTTGACGGTATCCTTTTGCAACCAATCGAGCCTTGTTCTTTAAAACATCACCATGCTCATCAAGTTTTACTTTGAAGATCCACTTTAGAGCAATGATCATTGCACAATCTGGAGCAGGTACTAATTCTCATACATCTAGTCGATCAAACTCGTGAATTTCTTCTTGCATGGCATTGAACTAGCTGTCTTCATTCATGGCAGTTTTCACGTCTTTTGGTTTGATCTTAGAGAGTACGGAGTTGAAGAAGCACCATAAGGCATTGGTTGCAAGTTGTTTCCGTGTGGATACTGGACGGGAAAGGTTTCCAATGATGTTGTCCAATGGATGATCATGTGTCCATTTTCTAAGGTGTTCATGTGGTTGTTGTTGAGGAACTGAAGTAGCAGAGTTGATATCTCCTGAAGAAGATGGTTTTGATGATGACTCAGGAGCAAATATGTTTTCAAAGGGTTCATCTTCTGGAGGAGCAAAAGGGTTTTCATCATCTTTAACAGCAGCAACATTTCCATTGTGTACACTCGATGATTGAAGATTTGTTGATGAGACAAAGTGATCAGCAGCAGGCGCTTCTTGACTTAATGACATTGAAACTAATGGGTTAACTTCATTGACAGGGATAGAGGCAGCCTCTGTTGATGGAACTGGCATATCATTAGCACTTGGCTCATAGTGTTCATCAAACATTGGATCAAATAATTTCTTCAAATCATCTTCTGAAGGAGGTACATAAGGAGTTGTTGGTGAGGGATTAGAGACAAGAATAGAACTGATATGACTACTTGATAAAGGTTGAAATGCGGGTCTAGAACTGGATTGTCCTGGAGCCATTTGACCGGTCAGCTCATCGAACGTAACGTGAATTTTTTCCATGATATTTCGGGTTATTTTGTTGTAGATTCGGTATCCATTTCTGTTTGGTGCATAACCTACAAATACTCCAATTTCCGCTTTAGCTTTTAGTTTACCTAAATCTTGACCGTCATTAGTTGGGTAACATAAAGCACCAAACATACGAAGGTAGGATAGATCAGGTTTTCGTTTATGGACAAGTTCATATGGAGTTTTTCCATGAGAGGTGTGAATAAGGGAACGATTTTGGGTGTAGCAAGCAGTGGCAATGGCTTCAGCCCATAGAAACATTGGAACCTTTGAATAAATTAGCATTGTTCTTGCAGCTTCCACAAGAGTTCGATTTCATCTTTCAACTACACCGTTCTGTTGAGGAGTTCGTGGAACACTTCTTTGATGACTGATTCCAACACTTTCATAAAACTGAATTAAGTCTTTGTTAACAAACTCTGTGCCATTGTCTGTTCGAACAATTCTAACAGTATTGTTGAGTCGAACCTGAAGCTGTTTGATAAGTTTGATGATGACATCTGGAGTTTCATCCTTTGTCCTCAAAAACTTTACCCAAGTAAATCGAGAGTAGTCATCAACAACAACTAGAATGTATTTCTTCCCATTTATCGTTTGCACTCTCATTGGTCCGCACAGATCCATATGAATGGTATGAAGAACTTCCATTACTGAGTTTGTGGGTTTTGGTTTGTGGGCATATTTTGTGCTTTTTCCCAATTGGCAAGCTGAACAAAGATGATCTTTTTCATACTTTAATCTGGGTAATCCTCTTACTAAGTCCTTTCTGGAAAGATTGTTTATGGTACCAAAGTTCAAATGATTGAGACGACGGTGCCATAGCCATGACTTAGTTTTGGAAGCCTTGGACAGCAAGCAGATGGGTGAAGATTTCATCATATCTTCGATAGAGATGGTGTATAGGTTTGAACCACGAGTTCCTCTGAGAAGTTCCACACCATCAAGTTCTCTAACAAAGCAAGTATGTTTTCTGAAGGCCACTTCTAAATCTGAGTCACAAAATTGTCCGACAGAAAATAGATTATGTCCAAGACCTTCAACATAATATACCCTGGAAATCACACTATCTCCAACCACGTAATCTCCATAACCCATAATAGCACCAAAATGATCGTTTCCGAATCTCACAGTTCCGATGAATTTACTCACGAAGTTCATGAGCCGTGACCGGTCTCTAGTCATATGCTTGGAACAGCCTGAGTCCAGGTACCACAGAACGATTTGAACGATCTGCAGTTGAACACAGACTAGAATGGATAACTGGATAATTGGGATCCCCATGCAAGAATGGGTTCCACTTGGTTAGTAACAGTGATTGGAACACCCACATCAGAAGTAGAAGCAATAGAATCATCAGAAATAGATGCAGTGCTAGTGTCCGTATTTGACCTATTCAAAGTGTGTTCACTTCTTAAGGGAATAGTTCTACCAGTAGGCATCCATTTTCTAGTGGGCATTGACTTAGCAAATTTAGGGCACAGCTCATTCATCTTACGGCCAGTAGGTATCCATTGATAACCTATATTACTAAATTCTCTTCCTGTGGGTTTCCACTGTTTTCTAACTTTCTTTCGCCTTTGCCTTTTAGCCTTCTTAGTTTGATGTTTAACATTAACAGTTTTAACTGGGCATTTGACAGCATTAGACAAATCATTCACACCACATTCAAGATTAGTAACAGAAACCACGCAATCATCATTACATGTTTTGCCAAAAGTAGCATAATTCGCATTAATTACAGTACGCTTAGAGCTAACACTAGAATCAACATGATTCGTCTTATTCAAATTCTCCCTAAGGTGATCTTCTACTCTCTTCTACTGAACATTCCTAGCATGCAAGGTCCTATCATTCTTTGTGTTGCCTTGAGGCTTTGACCCGCTTGCTTTGGTGTCACTTCTTACTCCTGTAGAGGGAATTGGAACATTAGTTGGTTTTGCTACTTTTTGCATTCCTAAACTAGAAGTGCAGGGATCTGAACTACTTGAAGGCACATTAGTGTTCACTTTCTTAATAGTGGGCCTAGAATGGTTTGTATGCTTGGTACTAGGCATAGAACAAGGCATCACAGCTTTACCTTTTGCACCTAAGTATTTAGGACATGTTGCTATTAAACATTCTAACAGCTCTTGAGATCGTTTGGCTTGAATGCACGCAAACCTAATTTCACTGTCAAGAGGCTTATTTATAAAATCCTCTTCCACAATCTTACGGAGACATTCTAGACTATCCTTAAGGTGAGCAAAATAGTTATGAAACACAAGTTCATTATTCCTAAGATGAGGAGGAATGTATTTAACAGTCACAGTATATTTGCAGTCTGAGGATGATCTTGATGCAACATTCTCATTAAAGACAAGTGGCAGTTTCCCTTTTTCCTGTCTCCTCAGATTCTCAATTTCCTTTTCTAAAGACGTTATTTTTTCGTTGTTCTTGTCACGAATGACTTTAATTGAATCATATAACTCTTTAAAGTGTCTTTTAACTTTTTCATTTTCTTCGAGAAAACCCTCGTTTTCCTTTTGTAAAGAATTAACCAAGTTTTGAAGATGAAAAGTCTGAGAATACTTAGAATCTAAAGGAGGAGGCATTTGGGAGCCAGTCACATTGTTCTTTTCGCCCTTTAATTGTGAAATTTGGGCTTTCAATTTTCTGATCGTGTTACACTGAGCTTGAATCTGTTCGTCACGTTTGTTTATCTGAAAAACTGCATCAAACTCTGGAACATCTGAGGATGTCTTGATATTTGAGGTTTTGACATTTTCTTTAAGATGTTGATATTTTAGTTGCAAATCAAAATGTTCAACTTCTAGTTTAGAAAGATGTTTTACCAAATTATCGTGATCATCCTGATCAATTTTCTCATTTAGTTCTGTGTTTTTGTTTTCAAGCTCAATAACACGATCATGAGAAACTTTCAATGCAATAGATAATTCATGAAATCGAGAAGCAGTAATAGAGTGCTTAGTAACAGTATAAAACACATCTTGAGCCACACAACTCGAAATCAAATTCTCATTTAAGATATGCAAGTTCTTCCTTTCAACTTCATTATATTTGAGTTCATGTTCATAATCATTAACCTCAACTATCATTGCATCAAATTCCTTTTCCATTTCTTTAATATCAGAATTAATTCCCTTTTGAAGACTCTCAAATTTACCTTTTAATTGTTTAAAGAAGGGCATGACCTCAGTTAAATAATATTCTTTAGTTTGCTCAAAACCCCTTTCCCCCTCAGTTATCCATGTAGGTGTGATTCTCTTCTTACAAGTTTTCTCAAAATCAACAAACAGCTGATAAACAACATACAGGCTGATTAAGGTCTTGCTATTAGTGGCAATAGATCTAGGAACTAAATGCGTTGGTGTATTAGGAGGATACACAGTTGCTTTAGGCAATTTCCTACAAGGGGGATTCTTTTCAACAAGATTTTCAGCTTTTTGCATATCCATATCCTTTTTCCAGAACACTTGTTCAGGGGTTAATAGAGTCTGAGGCTTAAACATGTTTAAGGACATCCAATTTTCCTTAGTGTAATTATGGGGTTTGATTGTTATGTTATTCTCTTTACACGCACGATCGTTAAGCTTCATATCCATTTTCTCCCTAGATGCATCATCTAATTTTCTATCTTCCTCAGTGCACTCAATGCAACTAGGTTTCTGTCTAGGTTTAAGAATCTCATTGCCATCATAGATTACATTTTGAGCAGCTTTTGCTTTCTTACCATACTCAGGGTTGGATTCCTTTATAATGGGGATACTATGCTTATCGCTGAGAACTCTATGCTTAGTAATCATGTGAGCAGTCTGAATGGTGTTCCCTTGTACGTACAACTTTTTTTCAAGCTTGTTTTTCAAGGTTTTTATATTTGAAAAGTTATTCAAAAGTTTTGATTCCTTAGCATTAAATTCTTGTTTAAGCACTTTAACATTATCTTGAAGCTCTTGCTTTTGCTTAACAGTTTTAGAAAGCTTTTCTTGTAAGGAGTTTAACTCTTGTTTTAACAATTCTTCTCTAAAATTACTTTTTCTGATAATTGTACGCATTTGGTTATCCAACTCCTGCTCACGAGTAGTTAACTCAAACTTAGCACGTTGTTCATAAATGGCAACTTGTTCTTTATAGGCATTTAGTTCAGAAATAACAGAATCATCAGGGGCACATGCAGTGTATTCATCAAAAATATAGTCATCATTGACTGCAGAAGATGCATCACTTGGTACAGTCTCACTTTCACTTTGTTTCACATATTGATCATATGGGACAACATTGATATTACCCATATTTTCAATATCTGACTCAAAAGTTTCAGTTGATTGTACTTTGTCATGTATCTTTTGCTCATCAACATCATCGTATAGTTTTAATACCTCTGAGATGATTGATTCTTTGGATGGACCAGCTTGCTGTGGTGAGGGGACCTTTGGAGAAATGCTAGCCATGAAAATTGTCTGTGCAGTAGGTTCATCATCAACGTCAGAGTCGTATGCATCACAGTCGGCGACTTGAAAGGCATTCTGATGATTATGACCTATCTCCTGAATTGGTTGCTCATCCACATCTGCATCATATTTCTTGGCATTGCCCTCAGCAAGAAACAACAGCTCCTCTTCATCCAACACAGCTCCATTATCCTGAGCTTGCACAAGTAACATCTTGTCTTTGAAGTACTCTGCATTTTGAGGACGTTTTAGAGAAGTGCAGTTCCTTGCTATGTGTCCATCACCACCACAGTTGTAGCACTTAATTGGCTTAACTTGACCCTGATTTGGATTCCTTCCACGATTCTGATTTGCCACATATCCTCTACCAACTCCACCTCTTCCCTGTTCATACTGCCTTTCTTGAACTGGTTGCACCATAACCTTTCCATCTCTGACAGTAGCTTGATTGTGTGGATTGGATGCTGTTCTGAGGTTATTGTTGGTGTGTGGGAGAGAGTTCATGTTTTGACTAACCATGAGAGATAGTTGATTGATGAAGTTTTCCATGAATGTGTTTGGGTCAGGAGGCTTATATGCTGGATCAGGGATGAGCTTGTAATTACCATTACCCATGGGTATGACTTGAGAAGCTTTGGTGGTAATTCCAACATTGGTGTAAAAAGCTGTAGAGTCATTTGACGAACTTTTTTCTCCCTGGTTGGTTTTGAACTGTTCAAGAATCCTTTTTCAAACATATCATGTCTCTCATTCTGAAGAAGGAATGCATAAAGTTGCTCATAGTTGGTATTCTTCAATCCTTTGGTTAGCTTCACAGAGGTGACAAACTTATGCCATTCGGGATTCATGTTGTTCACAAACTTTGAATTCAGCTGAATATTTGGCATGGTCATTTTGATATTCCTCATATCATTCACAAGCTTGTGGAATCTCACATAATATTCATAGACACTCTCATCAGGTTTCATCTTGAAATGCTCAAATTCATCATACAGTTGTGATTCTCTGTCTTCCTTAGTTAATTCAGAACCTGAGAGAAGCATCTTGACATTATCCCAAACTGCCTTTGCTTCAGTGTTGTGATTGATAAGCTTGTAGATATCTTTTGGAAGACCCTGAAGTATAATGTTAGAAGCCCTTATATCAGCATCGAATCTCTTTTTCTCCTTATCACTGAGCTCATCATACGTTTTTGGTCTGTCTAATCCAAAGATCATTGTTCCATCTGCAGCTGTATCAATTAAGTCTCTTGTAGTCTCAATCTGATAAGGTCCTTCATCAATGGATTTGAGAATGTTGACCCCATTTTCCTTTCCAAGATAGTACAATCTGATTCGTTGAGCCCAAGAGTCGTAGTTAGTTCTGTCAAGCATAGGTGGACGAGTATCTGAACCAGTTGCCTGAACATCCTCAGCAACAGTGGAGATAATTGTAGGTACGTTGGTAGACATGTTAACAGATTACACGGGATTTTATAACTCTATGATTAAACCGGGAAATAGATTCTTTCACGCGATTTTACTAAATCAAGAGAAAACCGTATTATAAACAAAAATCAACCAAGTCGCTATGAATTCTTGAACCAAGTCGCTAATAACCAAGTCGCTAAGTAGCAAATCGCCAAGATCTCAATTTCTTGTGAACCAAGTCGCTAAGACCAAGTCGCTAAGACCCAAGTCGCTGGACACAAGTCGCTACATAGTCAAGTCGCTAAAGAGCAACTCGCTAAGGTCCAAGTCGCTAACACCAAGTCGCTAAGAATACTAAGTACAAGTCGCTAACAAAATTGAAAGCAAGTCGCTAACTTCACCAAGTCGCTAGCTGTAGTGGAGAATCCACTAAGTTGTACTGTTTGTCGGCTTGTCTCAATAGACAAGTCGCTAGGACCAAATCGCTAACAATTAACACTACAACTCGCTACCTTTTACTGAAGCAAGTCGCTATGATGAAAAACACTACGAGAACCAAGTCGCTAGCAAGAAAAACTTCAAAAATACACTTTTCAATCCAAAACAAGCTCAACCACAGTGATTCAAGCTTACCAAATCAAAACCCAAGCACTTACAATGATTCTTAACACAAAAGTACACCAAAAATTCAAACTTTAACACTAGAAATGATCCAAATGATGCAAAAACCACTAAACTTTTTCAAACTCAAAAACCATCAAAAACCACTAGAAATCCAAGGATATGTAAGAGAGATGATCAAACCATGGCTCTTGATACCATTTGTAACATATTGGATTTCACAAACACACTAAACCAAATATCAAAGAGGCATATACTATGGTCTTAGAGAGAGAAAGTTAGAGGTTGGGAACTTTAGTGAGAGAAAATGAAAGTATTATTATGAGCTCCAACTCTCTACCTTGGGAGGTAGAGAGTATTTATAGTCTTACACAAATCGCCACCTACGGGCTGTGGATCAGGCATACAGTGGGTAAAGACCCGTCTATCCTCCACGGTGTTACTTAACTAAATACTACTTAACTTATAATAATCTACGACTACGAGCTTTCTAACGATTACATATACTTGAGGTGACCGACTCTTTAATAACTGGATTTACTAAATCCTAACAGAGTTAGTTTATGAATCCTAGAGATTTCGTAGGCAATAACCTTAAGGTAGTCTCAAAGAGTTAGGGAGAAACGCATACCCTACGACCTTATAAGACACAACGCGTTAAGAATAAGGACGTGACAATTCAACCATCAATAGGAGATAACTAGGGAGTAATAGCATCTAAGTAAACACATTTTTAATCATCATAAGAGCACACAACAATAGACATAGACTACACTCACTTTAGTTTAGATAATTAGATAATTAGATAAGTAGAGTAATCGGTAGAAATACCACCCCCCCCCCCCCAATCCAATACCCCGAGATTCGTACCTTTCTATTTTCTAAAAAACATAAAAAGATAAAAAATAATATTCCTCAACCCCAACCTTAGCGTAGTAATTTCTCACTAGCATTCCTATTCCCCTAGAGAACGATATCAATTCCCGAGGCTTACCCTAATACTACACTACAACGATTAGGTTCACAGCCTAGGGTGTTGAAAAACTTGCTCGACGAAAAGGAAGTTTCTTTGACCCCGAACGCGCTTTGTACGCGTATCAAGTGTACAAAGCAAGAGTTTGATTTTCTGGTAGAGTTGGAGATGCAGGGAATCCACGGATAATTCTGTCTTTGTCTACTTCCTTTTGATGGTGCTTCAAATAGTCATACAACAATCCGTACGTTGCTTGATGAAGATTCTTAGCTTGACGGATGAATGTAACATACTTTTCCCAATCAGGACCAAGACAGCTGAGGAACTTTGTATTGATTGCAATCCGAGGCATAATGATGTCGTGTTTGTCCAATTCATTGATGATGTCTGAGAACTGATGATAGTATGACTCTAATGATTCTCCTGGTTCAATCATGAAATTCTCATTGGATAAGTAAAGTTTTGATTACATGTCTTCTTGATTGAGTTATGTGCCTTCCATTAGAAGATGAAGTGTTCCCACATAGCTTTAGCAGTTTTTTGAGCATCAACACTGCGAAGAATCGGATTGGGTAAACCCAAAAGGATATATTGCATTGCAAGTTCATCTGCTTCCAAGTGAAGTAGTTGTTCAGCAGTGAGTTGATCTACTCTGAGAGTGGTGGTAACATCATCTCTTGGTGGATCAACAGTTGGATCTCCGAGGACTGTTGTAGTAGGCATTTGAAAAGGACCTTCAAGGATGACCTTCTTCAAAAACTTACCATGTGGTTTCTTTAGATTACAAAACCTAAAAAACCTTATCACCCATTGATCATAGTTTCCGGGAGTGAGCATTGGAGGTCTATCAAGGGATCCAGCTTCATGAATGGATTGTTGGCTGCTTAAAGCTTCACACATCTTTTCAAACCAAGAAGGTTCCTTCTGCGTTGTGACATTCATAGCATACTTAGCTGGAAACTAATATTGGGAGTAGTTAGCATGTTGATATTGTTGACGAGGGTTTGGTTGAGGGATTTGTGGTGGTAGAGGTTGTGCTCCTTGAGGAAAGTAAAATGATGATGGTTGTTGAAATTGTTGTTGAGGATATTGTTGTGGTTGTTGTTGTTGTTGTTGAGGATACTCATGAGAAAAGTAGTTGGAGTATGGGGGTTGAGACATCTTGAAACTTGTGTTGATGATGGATCTTTGTAGTCAAATGAAACTTGATGTTGTTGATGAAGTACACTTAGGCGTAAACAAAGCTTAGGCGTAAACTGATGACCTTACGCGTAACGTCCACTTACGCGTAAACAATAGAGCTTAGGTGTAAATCCTTCTTACACGTAAGCTTTAGGTTAAACGTAAGCCTATGCGTAAAATAAATGCTTAGAAGTAAGAACCTTAGGCGTAAGCAAGCTTAGGCGTAAAGTGTTTACTCGTAAGAGTTTAAGCTTATGCGTAAACTTAGGGTTTGACCCAAAAAAATCCTTTACACTTATCCAAGTGTAAAATATATCCACAAGTCGAAGTGTTTTCAGGCTTATCCAAGCAAGAAAACACTGAGTTAACCAACAACTTTGAAGATCGTTGAAGAAATTCCTTACGCATAAAAGCTTAGGTGTAACTGAGACTTTAGGCATAGAAGCTTAGGCGTAACTTTAGGGTTTTGTTATGCGTAAAAATACATAAATTTACCAAGCTTGATTTTTATGCACTAAACGTTTTGGAAACTTGATTTTAAGAATAAAACAGCTTCAAAATCACCAAAATAACACGAAAGTTTGAAACTTGATGATCCAAAGTTACCTTTTTTCTTTACGCGTAAATTGATGATACGAAACACAACCAAGTTCAAAAACTAATCTAGACACGTAAAGTTTGAAACTTTTTGCAAAAAACAGAAACTTTAACACTAAATAAACCTTAACCCATAAGAATCTTGAGTTTACAAGTGTAAAAATCAAAGCTTTTATGCGTATGAAAAATGTAAACCGCAAACCTTACGCGTACGACTTAAAACTTCAAAAAAAAACAAAAGTGTTTCACCCAACTAGATGGCGATTGATACCACTGTTAGGTCACCATAAGTTAACACAAGTATGCAGATGATAGAAATGAGGTTAAGAAGGATCGGATGAACACACAAACACACACACGAATGATAATGATGAAGGGTTATGCGTAGAGTATATTAAAGTGAACAACCAACCTCTCAAATGAGAGGATACAATGTATTTATAGGTGAAGGGAGCTAGGGCAACACTTCTAGTCCCTTCTTAGCCACATGGGCTTTTGCATAGGCTCATGGGCTTTCTACATAAGCCTAGCCATATTTACTAACATAAAAGCCTAATTAAGCAACCTATTATATATTAATGACTAACACTTGAAATACTAGTTAGAAGTGATTCCAACAATATATGTAAATGCCCCTAATATGGAGGTTATCCTTATATTTAAATATGATAGTTATCTATTAATGCCTATAAATACAAGAGATAGAATTAGGGTTTCATAAGTTTTGCAAACCTTAATTTTTTCCCCCTTCTCTTCTCTGGTTTTCGGCCGAGAAAACACAAACACCAAACACATACATGTGTTTGATTCAAGCAATAAGATTGTTTATGTAAAGCTCAAGTGTATCAAGTGTTATCACACCGCTGAAGTTGCTGGAACGTTAGTGTGCAAAACCATGAGAAGATGTTGTTCTTAGATCTTTTGTGTCCGTGTTGATCTCCCACCCGAACAAGGTACACAATCGTTGTTACTATTTATTTGATTAGTCATACGTTGTATAAGGATTACTGGTATGGAAAATGTTTTTAAAAGTTTTTAATCTTCCGCTGCTTTATTTGGTTGTCTGTTTTATTTCTAAAATTTTACCGTTCTTTTCCTATTAGTGGTATTAAAGCCACTTATACATGTTTGTGACTATCATGTGATATGTTTTAAATACGAGTTTTATAGACATAATGGTCAGATCGAATACCTCCAGGAATTTTGTAGGGTTTGATGTTACAAACAAAGATCTGATTTGCTGATGCATAAATAAGTGTTGTAATACTTATCACATTTCCTGTTCGTTATAATATGTATTTGGTTTGATATACTGTTAAATTGGTGTATACATGATTATGATAATAGATGGAAATTAAATATCGTATTTAATTTATATATTGGCTTGTTAAAATTACGTGTTTTAATTTATAGCAATATCATGATTGACCTCATGCAAAGTTGATCATGAGCAAGCCAATGGTAGAATTTAATAATTGTTATTATTGTCATGTATAGCCCGTTATGCCCTTAGCCATTTGTCATGATTGATTATTTTGATAATTATTTTGCGCCCTGCTTAAGGCCTCTAGGGATAGGTCTTGTTGCCAACTTGTAATTTTCATTGAGTTTTGTATTTGTATTTACTTCAATTTTAAGTATTAGAATATGTTGTACTTTTTAATTTTAATAAATGTAACAAGACAGAGATCAAGCTTGTATGCATGGAAACAAGAGTTGGTGTTCCATGACAGCGGAGGCGCAGGCTTATGCTCTACTTGATGAGATACTAGGATCTTGAATCAAGTGAGAGCATTATAGTAACTCTATAATGAACGTTGTGTCCATTTTGGCTTATGGATACAACTATAGGATTTTGGGCTAGGCTATACATGTTCTTGTTTGCGTGGTTGTGCTTATTTTTACTGCTTTAATTTTGATTGTTGCATGTCTGATAAACATTGTTTTGGGTTAAGGGTTAAAGAGGGTTTGAAAGATTAAACGCCAAATCGATTTTAAAAGAGTTTAAATTTGTCAAACTGTATTAAAAAAAAATGTCATCATAAGTAATATCCATGTATTACTTGTGACACGCTTTTATTTATGTAAGTTACCTATAAAACTTTAATAGTGAATGGCATACCCAATTGGTATGCCTAATTTTATGCCTAACAAAGATCTTGATACATGTGGCAAAATCAATGATATATGTAAGAAGAAAGAAATAGTGCAATCCATGTGTTCAACAATGAATGAGGTAGGCATATAATTAGTCATTGAAGTAGGCATCCCATTCATTTCCAAACTTTAGTCGTGTTATCCAATTGTGACGAGAGCATCCCTCCCAACTTTGTGATACGGTCGGACCTACTCAATTTTAGGACAAAAATGGATTGTTGGGAAAGGTCGGACCAGCTTTGACTTTCCATCGACTTTTGATTAGAGGACTAAACTATGCGAATGATCGGACCAGAGCTTGGGGCAAAGATAGGACAACATGCCATGAATATTTGATATTCTTGGTCCTATAAAGATCTAAGAATTGTATAGACGATACAATTGGTAATCGTTACCTAGCGATTAATCTACCATTGTTGTCGTGATCAATCCTACGGTGAATAGGTTAATGTGGATCTTAGACTTTAAATAATTAAGTTTTGGTAAACACGGGTTATTAATTTATTTAAAGTAAAATATCAAAAATACTAAATGGACTCTATTTGTTTTGTAAATGACTGCACCAAACTAAAATATGAATGCTCTAACTCTTTGTACTTTGATTGAGAAGGAGAAACTCAATTGTACCAACTTCTTTGATTGGCACAGAAACTTGAGGATTGTCCTCAAGTATGAAGGAAAGTTGGCACTCATTAAAACACCCCTTCTTAGCCATCCTGCTGTTGGTGCTCCTCCTGCTTAGGCTATTGCTTAAACAAATTGTTTGATGAACAAGAAAAGATCGCTTTGCTAATGTTAGCAAGCATGACTCCCGAACTCCAAAAGGAGATGGATGTCCGTACTAATTATGACATGCTGAATGAGTTGAAAGATATGTTTCAAACTCAAGCTAGTCAAGAGTTGTATGAAACTCAAAGGCTGCTCAACTCATAAGATGGAGGAGGGTCAATCGGTTAGCTCACATGTTCTGAAGATGAAGAGCTGCATCAATAGGTTGGAACGTCTTGGACACCCTATGCCTGATGTTTTGGCGATTAATACCATCTTGGGTTTATTGCCAAAGTCGTTGGACAACTTTGTCATGAACTACAACATGAATGGGTGGGTTGGAGAATTGCATCCGATGTTGAAAACTGCTGAGAAAATATGTCATCCAAGAACGTGGTTCCAAGTCTGAATATGATCAGAGAAGGAGGTGTGAAAAAAAAGTCAAGTCGTGGTCTAAGGAGATAGGAAAGTCCAAGGGCAGGAAGAAGATCTCGCCGCCCCCAAGAAAGAGAGCCCCGTGAAGAATGTTGAATGCTTTCATTGCGGAAAGACTGTACATTGTAAGAGGAACTGTTTTTCTTACCTTACTGAGTTGAAATGGAACAAGGAGGTTGGATCATCTAGCAAACCAGGTTTGTTCATGATTGAACTTTTTACTTTCTCTCTCAACTCATGGGTATTTGACATAGGAACTGGAATTCACATTTGTAATAAAGAACCAATACAATCATGACTAGGGGTGTTATTCGGGTTGACCCGGTCGGGTTCGGGTCAAGTCGGGTCAAGGCTCAAAAAAACATACACGAACCCGACCTTGTTTAGAACTCCGGTTGGTCAATTCGGGTTCAGGTCAACTCGGGGTCGGGTCAGCTTGGGTTCGGGTCTAGGCCGTTTAAAAATTATAAAAATTTGGTATTTACATGCAAATTAGAGAGAAAAAAATGAAACTCGGGTCACTCTGGTTGACCCGAACCGAAATAAGAGATAAATATTATACCCGAACCCGACCTTGTTTAGAACTCGGGTCAATTCGGGTTGACCCGAATATAATATTCAACCCCGAATAACCCGACCCAAAAAATCATATTCGGGTTCGGGTCATGTTCGGGTTTTATGACACCCCTAACCATGCCCATTCTCCTCACACACTATCTCAACGTGCAAGTCCAAGATAATACCCATAAATACTTATTAAGTTTCCAGCAATGCATGCACGTGAATCCATTAAATGAACGATTAACCCAACACAAAAACCACTGCATATGTTTTGAATGGCGGTATAGGACCACGATCATAACGACGAGATTTTATAGCGGCAAATAGTTATATTTTGAATATTGTGATTATGTTTTTCGTGTAACGTTTAGCAATTGTCGTTTGATAAATCTTCATCAGAAATGACAACAACATTATATGAGCTCTAGTTTAACAAATTGGGATTGCAATATGGATCGAGATTGAGAGCAAAATTAAAAAATAAAGGTAAGATTGAGTAATTTTAGAAACGTTAATTTTAGAAACAACATCAGAAAAAAAAAAATCAAAAAGCTCTCATTTTTAGAGTTTTTAAGTAATGATATTTTCTATTAATATACAGTAGAGATGATATACTTTTTAAGAAAATTTTTGAGTAAATTGCAAAAATTGTCCCTGTGGTTTGGTCAAATTGCACATTTCGTCCTTGTGGTTCATTAAGTGCAAAAATCGTCCTTATTTTGCACTGTTTGGAATCATTTTAGTCCTTCGGCACTAACTTTTTAGAAACCACACAGACGATTTTTGCACTGCCGAAGGACTAAAATGATTCTAAACAGTGCAAAATAAGGACGATTTTTGCATTTAATGAACCACAAGGATGAAACATGCAATTTGGCCAAACCACAAGGACGATTTTTGCAATTTACTCAAAATTTTTATACCCTTGAAACTATTTTTGGATCATAAGCTAAAAATATATGTTAAATTTGTAATGCACACTCATGAATCATTTTGCAATGATAAGATACCCACACAAGAAAACTTGACTCGACAAGAACATTAAAATTAAATGTAACACTAAAATTAAATTACAAAGCATTTGTAAGTTTAAATGAAGGAATCACAATACCTACATGATTCCCAGCAGAAGAAAGTCTAATTCTTAAAACAATAATTTGTTACCAAGAATAGAAGTGATTTTCTGTCTTGTTATTAAGCAGTCTTCTTCTTCTTTGAAGGTAGCGGAAAGACCACTCGGAAAATCCAACCAGCGAATATTGCACCAATAAATGGACAAATCCAGTAAACGTAAAACTGCTCCCATGTATTGTGTCGATTGTTAACATATGCCCAACCAAATGCCTGCACAAAAGAATAATATAATTGTATTTAGCGATCTAATACTAAAAATGGAGAGGGAGGTTTCAACCTATGAAGGCGTCTATTAGGGTTGTGTGCTATTACTAACAGATCGAACATGTAAAATCATTACAATCAAGCCTAAAAGAAAACTGGCCAAAGGGTCAGATTTCGCCCAAAGTGTATTTTTGATGTTGACTATTTTACCCACATCCAGTTATGAAAGAAACAAAATGTAGGGGTAGAAATGTCAAAAACAAAAAGTGTGTCGTGCATGATTTTTTTTTTTTTTTTTTTTTTTTGCAAGGCAACAAGTATATATAGCATATATATGGTGGCAAGACGCCAAAAATAAAGACATTTACAAGCCAATGGAACAATAACATGGCAGTTCCAAACTTCCCCCCATGTATGCCAACACTATAAGCAATAGATCATTGGTATACATGAAGTGAAAGACTTACGGTAGCCAGAAACCATGAAACAAAAAAAAACACGAAGTATTACAGGCATTGAAATGAAATTATCTTCATGCCACCTCCTATCTATGATGTATGTAACATCCTAAATTATTTCATTCAAACAGTTGGAACATGTTGACATAACGTAGTTTTTGTGATCATATTTGACACACTAATTCTTTATGAAAAAAAGTGGTCAAATAGTTTTTTGGGTCAACCTAATCCAACCCGCCGCTTTTTGACACAAACCAACTATTAAATATTTGGCCCTTTACCCAACCCTCACTGCCCTGCCCAATTTATTCACCCTTACAAAAAAAGATCATGGGTTTATTAACATTCTATAAAAGGCAAGTCTGATGAACAAAAGTGAAGTAAATACATAATACTTACATTGGCAGGATTCATTGAAGGGCCTGTGTAACTGGAACCAGTAACAACCATAGTCACAATTGACATAGCAAGCATCCAATTCTTCATGAGTGGGCTTTTGGGGCCCTTGAGGACAATGTAAAGTACCAAAAAGGACATGATGAAAGTCAACACCCCCTCCGCAATAGCACCAGTATGCAAGTCAACTTTAACAGAGGGTCCGCCGAGCATGTGCATGTGACTCGATGGCATCATCTCGACAATTGCTAATGCACCACCAACTGCACCTAACGCCTGTCAAAAACTCGAACATAAGATTCACATTTAAACTTGGAAAGTCAAAGTTCGTTGCTTGCAACAAAGTAGCTACATATTTGAGAAACAAGATGCTCAAAGACCTTTAAGAGTCAAAGTAGATGCTTTTCAAATCAAAAATTGACATAGTTTCTGTCGTTTAACATCAAAGGTTTACAAACTTTAGAGGTTTCCCCCAAATATCTATTGCATCTTTCCTTAATATCAATTTGCAAAGATTTACTATTCATTTTATCTTCTTGTTTAGTCTTTCATTTTTTTTTTATTTTTTTTTTTTACCTTTTGCTTTGATGCTTGATTTATGTCACACTATAATTACTTAATAATTTTACTTCTAAAATTTCACATTTCTCTAACTTCAACGTTTCATTCATACTTATATAAATGAGAATTTTGCGTATAATGTTTGTGTATTCCCACCGCAACGCGTGGGCAAGAAACACCTTGTTTATATCAATTTTAAAGTTCAAGATCATACAGTTCAAACTCAAAAGTCAAAGATATCTCATGTGGTTAGCTGATGTAATGCGTGTCCTAAGATGTTGCCTTTCCTTGTATTACAATTCTTAAGCTTCCAAGACAGGGTAAAGATATGGTCATTTAATAACAAGAACTTTTTAGATTGCATTTCGTCCATTAATTACAAAATTAAGTCAAATTTAGACTTGTAGTAATCATAGCGGTACACTGTAACCTCCATGACCCAAAACAGCATATTGACAAATATAACTTTCAAACAACTAAAACCAGACAAGAATGTGATTTGGGAACGACAAACGAGGGCTTATAACGGATTCCTAACTCACAACCACCACCCATCCATCACTGGTGTGAATACCAAAACCAGTATCCACCAAAGTTTTTCCATTTTAACGACATTTAAAATATCTGGAATAGCCTCTGAATCAGCACAATAGGTGCCTTGATGGCTAGATGAGCTTCTAAAGTGAAAGCTCAATAATTTGATTTGGAGAAGTAGGTTAGGATATGTTATAAGATAACTAGTTAATAATAGAAAGCGTAACGTGTTATTAACATCACAATGTATCTACATCTTGTCGCATTTATTTATTTGCATCAACATTCAAGATCATGATACTGTTCGACCTCAAAACTTAACGTTATTTCGTGTGGTTAGCTGATACAATGTATGTCCTAAGATGCTGAATTTCCTGATCTGCAATTCCTAAGCTTCTATCTTGGGATAGGGTAATATATGGACACTAATTAACAAGAACTTTCTACGTATGCATTCCAAGATTCCAACTAATCATTCCAATATTGAGTAAAACACAATGTGTGTATTAACTATTAAGAAGCCAAAGCATTACATTTTAACCTACGTTGAACCACAGTATCAAATTGGCAAAGATGAACTTCAAACAACTAAAACCATATAAGAATGTTATTCTTAAACCATTAACAAATAGCTTTTGATGGACTCATAGCTCTGACGGAGCTTGAACTAAATTATTGGGGGGGCTGAAATATCAATTTTTAATTTCAAGGGGGTCATATTGTCAAAACAAATTTTTTTAGCACTAACTCATGTATCAAATACATTAAGGATAAGAAATTTTGGGGGGGCCAGGGCCCACCCCTGCCCCAATAAAGCTCCGTCCCAGAGCTCACACCTAAAACCCATAGGTCATTTAATTTCTGGCATCATCTGCTTTTAATGCCAGATCCAACTAACTTGTGGAAGTAGGTACGGAGTTGTTAAATTTTAACTAAAGAGATGTTTGGATGTGCATTTAAACTAAATTTGCTATAATAAAGGTCACAAACATCAGATAAGGATAAGCACCTTTGGAGTTTGTTAAAATTATACTCCTAGTTACTAATATAAAGGAGCGTTTGGGATAACTTATTGGAATTGTTTATCTGCTTATTGCTATTTTAAATAAGCAACTCCTAGCTGTTTATTTAAAACGAATTATATCATTCATAAATGATCAGTTGTTTGCACAAGCAATCTCAAACACCCTTAAAACTGTTTGTCTACAGTAGCAAAACAGAATGAGCAATTTCACTATGGAGGCGTTCAGAATTCTTTTCTGAGTGCTTATCTGCCTATTCTAAACACTCTATCCAAAACTGCTTATAGTAAAAGTTAAGCATGTTAGCGGGTGTTTTCGCAATTGCTTATTTTAAAGTTCTTATCCGCAACCATTCCCTTGTTGAGTTACATTTCTTAAGTGCTTACTTTTATTCCCAAAATGATAGTGTTTGGTATTGCTTATCTAGTTTAAAACAATGCAATAAGCAGATAAGCACTTATGCGGGTGTTTGGGATTGCATTTTCAAAACATATTTTTGTTTCAAAAACTTCGTTTTGTTTATAAGGAACACTAATATCACTAATTTTACATGATTTGTCGTACATTGTTATTTGATTATTTGCGTTTTCCAAACACAATAATCAAATCAGATCATATACTCCAAATCGCAATCCCGAACAGCTAAACACCCCCTAAAATTCAAGAGAAATGATATATGGATCTAAACTTAGACCTAAAACCATTTGGCATCATCCTTATGGGTTGTAAAATAAGTGGGTCCCTGTCTGCAGCCATCTGGATGCTGACACTTGGTTTTAGGTCTAAGTTTAGACCTAAGTTTAGCTCCATGTATCATTTCCCAAAATTCAATCATATAACCACATCAAAACACCAAACAACAACTATTCCCCAAACACCTTAAACTCCCAACAAAACATGATCAAAAGTAAAAAACAACCTAAACCAACCTCAAAAAAACAACCCATAAAACAAAAAAACAAAACAAAAAACTACCTGAGCAGGAAACCTAACAGCAGCAGAAACCAGACTATCCCTCCCCAAACCAGCAGCATAAAAAGCAGCAGTACCAGTTGGATTAAAACTGGCCCCACCCAACAAATCACCAATAACACCAAACACAAACAACAAAACAAATATAAGACTAGTTGTGATGAGCAGTGACGTCATCCCCTTAACTCCAAGATATGCTGCTATGACACTAGTAGCTGCACCTAGACATGATGCACAAAATACCCACATGAAAGTTAACACTGCGTCACCTATGGCGGATTTGATCACACCCATGTTTGGTTCTCGGTGTTAATGGGTTGGTGATGACGATGAAATGGGATTTTGGGAATTAGGTAGACTTATTAGCGTGTGTGTTTTTATTTCAATATTAAATGATTGTTTTATATTGGATTGGATTGGACTAATGCCGATATGTATGACCATACTTTTAAACGAGTGTAGTCGTTGAAACCGATGCTGTCAAGGTTGAGATCTCGTGTGGGATTGTTTTTGTTTTCGCAAAATTGAGGTCGAAAGATTAGATAGAGATAGTGACATTCTATCTATTTGTCATGTTTTGTTAACAAAGAATGAACGAGTCAAACTTTTTTATATTTTTTATTCAACTTTAATAATAAATTTATATGATACTCTCACAAAATGTAAAAAAAAATCAAACTTTAAACATCGTGATATCAGTAAAACACAAAAAATGTTGAGTTTCAATTGTTACATCAACGATTTAACGGGAAATGAAAACACAACCCATGTTATAAATGTTTTAAAACACATGAGCCAAAAGATTTTATATAAATCATCAATATAACGTATGAAGAGGTGCATTAACTTAATTTTCATCATCTAAATCAATTTCGGTCCTTCAAAATCATAGTCACGACCTTGAGTGATAGAAAAATAAATGCCGTATGTATAAGACTCCATCACAGAAAAAGTAAAATATAGACAAACATAACACTAAAGAATCAAAATATATGTCTTGTTTACTTTGTTACTTTAGTTGTTCGGGCTTAAGTGAGAATAATAGGTTAAAAGCAGATAAATAAATAATGAATTTGGGCTTAGGTAAAGTTATAGGATCTTACAATCTAACTCGCGATTTTAACAACTTTGATTGCCACTTTCATACCATTATATCCAACGTCATATTGGTAACTATACCCTTCCATTATGTAGATTATAGTCACCCATACCCTTCCAGTCAAGGGCTATACCACGCAACCTACAATTCCATCTTAAAAAATGGCTTCAGAAACCTGGGAACACACACCTTGAGGCAATGGCGGAGCTTGAAAAATTTTCGTGGGAGGGCCGAAACAAATTTTTTTTTGGAAATACATTAAATGGGAGGGCCGAAATGTATTATTTTCCGGAAATACACATGAAATCGCAAAAAAATACACTAACGGGCTTAGGCCTAGGGGGGCGGTCCCTTAATAGCTCCGCCCCTGCCTTGAGGGGAGACCAATCAGACCTCTTATAAGTAGAGTATAGCATTGACCAAGTAGGTTCATCTTTCACTCCTCACTAGTCCACACTGTATACACTACTCTTCAAACTCACTTACCCAACACGAACCTACTTTATGGACCTTTAATTGCTTATTGACTTAAAATGACCAATTAAAATCAAACAGTACCTAACAAAGGCCAACTGAGATTCTAATGGACATAAACAGTGAACAAGAAAGAAAAGGCCAAGATACAAGGCCACAGTAGCGGAGCTAGAAGAAATTTCATGGGAGGGCCGAAGCAAAATTTTTTCCGAAAAAACATTGGATGGGAGGGCCGAGATGAAATTTTTATTTTTTTAACACATGAAATCGCGAAAAAATACACTAACGAGCTTAAGCCTAGGGGGGCCGGGACCCTTCCTGGTCCTCACATAGCTCCGCCCCTGCAAGGCCATCATCTGTGGTGAGTTTATCTCTTCGGTCCATTTATGTAGATGAAATGAACAATAGAGTCTCAACTTTTCTTAAGATTCAGAAAACCAGAGATTATGGTTCAAAACCATTTATGTGCAGACTTATTCTTGAACCTCATATGTCTGCAATGAATATCAATTAGAAGAAAACAATAGATTTCCTTCAATAAGAAACAAGTGATCCCATTCAAAACTGTGCAGAACACACTAAACTGTGCAGAACACACTTTTGAAATTGAGCATAACAGATCCCCCAAACAGCAGGAAACTACATTTTAACCCCAACAGCTTTAAGCTCTACCATATTGCAAGATCTTTGGTACCACATATGTTGCCCCATCACCACATAGCAGGAACACAGACTTAACAAAAGGTAGAGAAAAGAGCAAAGCAAAGACATTTATTGCTATGAGTAATACATGGACTGCTATGTGTTGTCATCAACCATTTAACCATATGTCTTTCATCTAGTTTCTACACGTGTAGCCATTATGTTTTGCTTCTCATGTGAACTCCTAGCTTTTTCCGAGTTTATCTTCTGGTTCCATCATCATTTTACTCAAAATCGAAATCTGACAAAATGTTTTAAACATTGAAGCTCCAAACATATAATTCATCTAAAGTAATGCTATCAGCAATCCTTGTCTCACAGTGAGACTCTCACTTGATTCTGCACAGGATAGGACCCTCTGCACATAATAACCCTCTGCACAGGATCCTCTGCACGGAACAAGTTACCTACAGTTGACTTGCACTAACCACTATAATTGTTCTGTCAATGAATACACAAAATACAAAGAAGTTACCTACTGTGTTGTCGGATATTGTAGTGCTTAAAGAGTAACAGCAAAAGTATTCAGGCCTGCAGTGAACTTAGTGGGCGGAAAAGCATTCAGTAGTAGTCAGAGTGGCTGGAAATCTGGTATAGTGGCCGGTGACAAGTCAATACAGTTCCGAAAACCCTGTCTTCGACATATAGAAGCTGGAACAATGCCAGTTATGTTGGTGGTTTGATGAACCGACGACAAGAAATGTACGAGAAATTTATGAAACGATAGGTTGCTTAAAGTACGTGTAACACAATATAGATGTAAGCATATGCAAATCCTTCCTAGAGAAGTTATCATCATAAATGACAAGATAATGTATTGGATGACTAGTTCGTATATAACACAGTCTTCCAGCAAATCAAATGTAGCCAAAGTTGATGATAACATTACACTACATGCTAGAACTTTACAAATATATTAGCCAAAATTTAACTTGAGTAGCATTAATACGCAAGTCAATGTCAATTGATAAACCAGCAAACATATGTATACATTGTTGTTGATATCATGATATGATATCTCAGATATATAGCCATGGTAAACTTTTTGTTTGTTTTGACTTCTTACACATTATCATCTTACTTTGTTTGCTGGTGATCTTGCTAGAAACCGGTCACTCGGTACACCACAATGTGTGTTATATTAGTACAGTAATAATTAACATTTCTCATAAGATAAGTATATATCTCAACACTTTTACAAGACTTCCAAAATTACAGCAAATTTATAAATTTAAACGAATATTAAGCCAGACACACATCTAGAGGCGAAACTAGACTCTCTACATACTCAATACCATGTATTGTACTAATGTCACTGTAATCTAACAAAACGTTCATTAGTGTATACGAACCGTCTGATATATCGTAGATAACGAGTTGAAAGTTGGAATCCCATATAAGAATTCTTCCGTCATTCAAAATACAAATAGGATAGTGAAACCTGCCCCTAGAAGTAGGATCCAAAGCTAATGTAAATGAACATCTTTTCAACCATATAGATTTTTCATTCATCACCCAAAGCTCGAACTCGGTCTCATTGATGCTATTATTCAGCAAACAAAGGCATCCATCTATTAATCCTAAACGATTAATATGATGAAAATTATATGGTCTTTGAAAAGGTAGGCGTAGCTCAGAAACTACCATCTCTTTAACATCCAGGACGATTAGCATGTTATCTTTTTTCGGAAGCCAATACAAGTATCCATTTACAAACGTACCCATAATTTCCTCAAACTTTATGTCTTTGATATTGATGTTTTGTGACATGCTCCATGTCATCTTTTTAAAGCTAAAGACTTGACAAACACCACGTCGATTATCATAACGACAAAGCTCGTTGTTCTCTTTAAACCTAACAATCTTTAAGTCATCTAGGTTTTCACCGTAGCCAAATCCATATGCATAGGCTATGCGGTGGCAATATTCATGCTTATAAGCCAATCTACAACATCGATTCTCTGGTGGATGGGGAAGCATTGTGCACTTTTCTGTAAAGGGATTGCATAGGATCATTATACCATCCGGACTTTTTCTATATTCATAATCATATAGCACAAGTACCAAGCCTTTGAATGTTCCAATAACGCGGGCCTTTATACCTTTCAGATTTTCGAAAGGATGGCTAGTCTTGAGTATCGAATGAGGCGTGTCATTGTGATCTATAATGTGAAGATTTTTTAGAGTGAGAAATATTCTTCGTCTCAATGCCATAAAGCTAGGGTCAGTAATGAAACAGTTCCAATGCGTGGATACACATCTGAACCGCGATAATGGCTTAGCAGGAAGTCGTGCAAGTATGTTGAGAACGATAGGATCAGGTATGTAAACGTCCGCCATTAACACAACACAAAAACAAAGTGTCGATTATACGCCGTATGGCTATGGAATTGAAGGCAGAAGAGAAAAATAATACTAATAGAGAAAATGTCGTAGAGAGTTGGGGAAAAATAGATTCATAAAACGTGGGCCTTGACATTGACATGAAAGCATATTTTGAAAGAAAAAGAAAAAAGATAATAGTGGGCCTCGAATAAACTTTCCTTCAAAAACATTTTGTAAACTGCAAAACACAAGTTCGTGTGAGTAGTACAAGCCCGTGGCCCACAGATTTGTTGTCATAATGTATTTTTTTATGCCGAATACGATTATGGATCAATCTATATGAGCATATTTTCGTTTTTTTGGCAAAAAAGATAAATATATAGAGTTAGAAAAGCTTTTGAACAAAGTTGAAGATCGGGTTCATTTTGTAAAAAACTAAAACACATAATCTTTATGAGCATATAACATGTATATGCGCCAAATTAATCCGTCGGTTTTCTTTCTCGGGGTTTTTTGGTTTTGGTCTTGCAACATTTTTAGGTGACGATGGTCCCGCGGCTTTGGATTGTTGGTTTTGTGGCCTGTGGGGATTGTTGTTGGGAAAATTGGGGTTGGTATGGTGTTTGTTAGGAAATTTGGGTTTGTTGAAGTTGTTGAAGTTGAAATTGTTGTCATAGTTGAAATTGGTCGCGTGTAAATTGGTTGGCAAATGGGTTAAAGTTGGGGAATTGGTTTGGGATTTGGTATGCCAGGCCGAATGATGGAAGTTGGTTAGTGTTTGAGGTGTTGGAATTTGCGGATGATGGTGTGTTTGGATTAGAAGAAGATGAGAAATTCGGTATTTGGTTTTGCGGGTTGGCGAGCATGGAATTGATCCATTGTTGATTGGGATTCATTTTTGTTAGTTAAGAGGTAGATATAAGAGAATTATTAGTCACGGTTTGTTCAACTATAGAGTTAAACTTCTGGACTTCTTGGTTCATCGAAGTCCACTTTCTCGTCAACATGTTATTTGTACGCTCTTTGTAATCATTAAGCTTGGCTTGCTTATTGTATTAGTCGAGAACTTTGTACCAAAACGTGTTATTTTTTTGGTCGGAGCTGACATTCGGATCCTCGGATAATTTCATGTTACATTCCACCAAATTAACTCTTCTTTTTTGCTCCAAAACGTACCAGATCCGTCGGTTTTCTTTCTCGAGGTTTCTTGTTTTGGTCTTGCAACGTTTTTCAGGTGACGACGGCCCCGCGGCTTCGAATTGTTGGGGTTGTGAGAATTGTTGTTGGGAAAATTGGGGTTGGTATAGTGTTTGTTGTTGGGAAATTTGAGTTTGTTGAAGTTGTTAAAGTTGAAATTGTTGTCATAGTTGAAAATGGTCGGGTGTAAATTGGTTGACAAATGGGTTAAAGTTGGTTTTGTGTTTGTTATCAATATTGTTGGTTCGTATGCACATCAGTCGTGGTCTTTTAATATGCTGATGCAAAAGTGTTATACCAATTAGGTTTAACGAGTGTTGGAAAACCCGCGCGATGCAGCGGGATTGCTTAAAGGACTTACTTTGCAACGACATTTAAACCTCAGGGGTTGTTTTTGCCAAGTTGCGAAAGATTATTAATGTTAAAGGACTTACTTTGCAACGACACTTGAACCTCAGGGGCTGTTTTCGCCAAGTTGGCAAAGTTTGCAATTAATGCAAATGTTTTGCAAAAAGGCTCCTGCCTTTTAGTATATTATATAGTAATTTTCTCAATTTTTTTTTTGTATAGAAAATGGTATTTTTGTGACATAAGAATGACCTTTAAAAGAAGCTCATACGAAGACGATTTAAACGCGATGCAAGGTTGTCAGATTATTATTAGGATTAGAAGCAACGTCATTTTGTCATTATCGGTGTTAAAAATGATGTACATTATGCAATAAAAGTTGACTTGAAAACACGACAAAATTAACCAAATAAGTTTATAAGCTTATGTTGTTTGAGAACACAATGCACAAACAGTGTTTGAATTGGCTTATGTAGTAGTTATGTTGTTTCAAAACGTAATAAACTTATAAGTTGGTTTAAGTGTTTGACATTTTCAGGTAATGCTAGTAAAGCGTCTAAAAAAGAACATTAAAAAAGAACATGTTTGGTATTAGTAACTTTTTGGCTACTGAGGTATTGTCCCAATGGTATCACTCACTCGCTTCAAACTATCAGTTAACCAGTCAAGAAGCACTTTAAGGAACAAGGTTATGTGTTCAATCCTAAATTTTGACTAAAAATCCTTGAAACATGTGCCATTGTCTAAGGATAGCTCATTAGGAAAAAACTAGTAAACATTAAGGTTGGACGTGATAAGGGTTGTTTAGAGGAGTCCCCAGCCCATGTGGCAAGGCCAGAACTCATCCCATCTTATTAGCCATTTCACCAAAGACGTGTCTCACAATAGAGAAAACGAGATGTGGGTTGGCTCAGCGACCGACTTGGTGTGCTTGCTTGTATGTGTGTGGTGTTTATTTAGGTGTATTTTTGTGGGATATTTTTGTGGTGTCGGTCTATTTGTTACAGTCACAAAGTAGTTTGGCAAAAAGAAAGCTGAAATGACATGAGAGATGTAAGTTGCTTAGAGTTCCTTATTACACGAGTCTTAAGGAAGTAAATGAGAGAATAATTTTGGCTTAATTACTTAGGCTATCCGGAGTGGATGGTGAGTGGGTCACCATACCCCCAACTCACGATCAAATCATCAAAACGGATGTCCATCTCACGCTAAAATTTGTGCAACTTTGGTGAGTTGCTCACCATGCACTGTTGCATGACAAAGTGAGACCCAAAAACAAAAGTAGTTGTTTTTTTATTTGTTTTGTTAGTGTGTGTGGAATATTTAGTAGAGTATATTTTGTATAAAGTGAATACTTAATAAAAGGTGAGGTATGATGACCAAAATAGTTGTATGGTGAGTGAGAGTGAGTGGAAGTGAGAGTAGAGAGAAAGCTGGGGTGACGGTGAGTGACTCACCACCGCTACTTTCAGCCTTATGGATATTATGTTGTGTTCAAATCAAAGTTATAAATAGCGCAATGCGTGGTGTGACGGCATGACCAAGCCTCACGCATTTGCAACTAAGGTGAAGTTTTTGCGTTTATAAGGCGTGACATATGATGACGCAAAATATAAAATTTTTTATATATTTATATATTTATATCATATTTTATATATATCGATTTTATAAAAAGGTGTAGTATAAAACGGCATGATTTGTCGGCATGATCAAACCTCACGTCTTAGCGATACCTTTGCGAGCCTTTTAAAAACATTGGCTCAAATTATAGCCGATCTAGTTTAATAATAGGGCTTTTGTGCAAATGTCGATAAGCCAAGACAAGGTCAAACACTTCCCTTTCATTTCATTTCATTACACACACACTAATTATACCATAAAAAACACACACACATAATCTTTGTCACTTAAGGATCAGCTATCATTTTCAATACTCTGATCTTTCAGTTTCAGGAATTGTATTGGGATACAAAGCTTGGTTTTGGGTCATTTGTGTTTGCACACCTGGTGTTTGATAAAATGTCCCGTTGACTAAAAAGTTGTATTGATTAGGCTATACTATAGATTGTTATAAGATGAAAAAGGATTCCACAGGTGGTTAGTTAGCCTTTATTTCATTGAATTTGTGCATTTTGATGATAGCCTATTAATCATTACAAGTTCGTTTTATAGTTGCATTTTGAAACCTTAATGGCACCAACCAAAAACACTCCCAAACACAAGCCCCAAAAAACCAAAGTGGGGGAGCAAGTGTTGGACTTAGCTATACCTTATATACACAATGTTGAGGACCGAAACTTTGTTTCATTAGTTTCCCGTAAGTGTTATACGACTGATGGCATTACGCGTAAGAGCGTAAGTGTTCACACACTTTACTACCCAAACCCTGCCTCTTTAAGTAAAAGATTCCCTTTCATCGAGTCGTTAACACTTAAAGGCCCCCCGTCTGATGATGATCAAACAATTTATGATGATATGCGAATCACCCCGTGGATTGAACAACTAGCTCTCGAGTTTAGGTGTTTGAAAGAACTTCATATCCGTCGTCTGGTTGTTCATGATGAAGACCTTGAGAAGTTGGCGAGAACACGTGGTAAGGATTTAAGGAGTGTGAAGATTAATAAGTGTAAAGGGTTTTCCACGAATGGATTAAGGCATGTCTCTTACTATTGCAACCAATTGAAAACTTTGTGTTTGAAATATTGTGATTATATTAATCTGAAAGATGGGATTTAGTTACATCAGTTGGCATTGAATAGCACGGTTTTGGAAAGGTTACATGCTATGTATACGGATATTTCTGAGGCAGAAGCTCTTATGTTTCTTGCAAAAAACTATTGTAACTCAGTAATATCGTTGAAGATTGGAGCATGCTATCTAAGTAAACTAGGAGATGCCTTTAGACATGCTGTTAGGTTGGAACATTTTGGTGGATATATTTGTAGTGAGGAGAATGAGCTTGTTGGTTTCCAGTTCCCCCCAAATATGTGTTCATTAAGTATAAACGATTTGCCAGTAACTCGATATTCAATAGTACTCCCTATTCTGAATAATATAAGGAAATTGAAACTTGCATATTTATTCTTGAATCGTGAGTGCCAGTGTTTATTGTTTAAGAGGTGTCCCAATTTGGAAGTTCTATATACCGAGGATGTATGTGGAGACAGGGGATTGCAAGTTATTGGTAAGTTTTGCAAGAAATTGCGCAAACTTAACCATAATGGGCTTGTGACCCACGTGGGACTGATTGCTCTCGCAAAAGGATGTACTAAATTGGAGTGTTTAAAGGTTAGAGTTAGAGGTATTTTAAATGAAGCTATCAAGTGTGTAGGAACTTTGAAGGATCTACGTAAATTCTGTGTGGACTTGGTTGAGAAACGTGGGATAGCAGATCTACCGCTAGACAATGGGATTCGGGCTATGCTAATGGGTTGCACAAAACTTGAAAGGCTAGAACTCACTATTTGGCGTAGAGGATTGACGGATATAGGTTTGGAATATATCAGGAAGTATGGTCGTAATTTGAGATTCCTATCTCTTACTCATATAGGACAATCTGATGCAGGACTTGTGAAGTTATCAAAAGGGTGCCCAAAATTAAGAAAGTTACAACTGAGAGGTTGTCCCTTTAGCGAACAAGCTATTGCCAGCTCTGTGTTTAACATACCTTCTCTAAGGTATGTTTGGGTTACCTGTAGTGATTATGATCGTACTGTTTTGGCCCTCACTCGTCCAGAGTTTCAACTTTGAAACGTTGGTATGTATGTTCTTCGTCTTTTACTTGCAGAATTGTTGTTTTTTCCATTTAATATTGGTTTTGCCTTTTTTTAATGAGAGTGTCTTAATTTGGAAGTTTTTGCTGTATTGGAATATCGTGATTGTGAAATTCTATCAACTGATCTGTTTAGCACGAGTTATATGGTTTACGAGTTTTCAATTAGACCAGAGTTGATTTAAAAATCTTTTCTAAAAAGTGTGGTATTTGAAAAATATATGATTTAATAATAATGTTAGGGTGTTTTCACATTTGTTTTGTTAGTAAGTCGTAGTTGTGTAGTTGTGTGATGTAGCCATGTATACCAACAGCAAGTATCTTGATAACTTAATACACAGATGAAGGTTGTTTAAATAGTATGCTGGAAAAAGGGTGTTTGGTTCTGAAGTTTAACAGTTTATGTAGTCTTAATTGTCTTCTCATCTCTATAGAAGTCAATTGTTATATTTGGCTTGGGTGGGCAGTGTATGTTGAGTGGAATACCGAGGAGTGAAAGATGATCCTGCTTGGTCCACTCTATACTCTGCCAAAGGAGGTAAGGTGGGATCTAATTGAGGGTGTGTGTTCCCTTTCAAGTGATGCCTTTTCCTCTGTGCTTCTTTATCATTTTAGTGAGGATGTAGCTACTGGATGATTGAGAAGTTTAAGAATAGGAAATGTAGCTTGAAAGGTGTAGCCCCTCTTTTAATGTGAATGGGGCTATATCCCACTTGATGATGCCTGCTCAGCCTCTATCCCTTATTACTGTGGTTGCAGGTTGAGTGATTTGTGGATATGCTGAGTATGGAAATGTAGTCAAGAGGATATGGTATTGGTGCATTTAGGTGAATTCTTTGTTTCACAGCAGGAGTTTTGCTGTTTAAAAGGATGTTCTTAGTGTTTGGTTATGTTGCAAAATTTATTGTTGTTTGTGGTCTGTTTTCAGATAGTATATTGAGAGTATGTGAGATTATAGTTAGAATGTTGATTGTAGAAGTGAGTCTTGCTGATTTGAGCATGTTCAATCAGTGGTTATAATGTAATTTGTTCCATGTGTTAATATAATTCACCGTTTGCACCAAAAAAAAACTTAATACACAGAAAAACCACCAGCAGGAAGAGGAATGTAGGAAACATACCAGTTATGTAATCGGACCCGTTTAGACCCGTGCTACCAGTTGAGCCGTCCAGACGTGAACCGGTTTACACCTGACCCGGCCCATTTTTGCCGCTTATGACGGAAACCGAAAGCTAATGAACTAGTTTGAAGACACTGGAAAATATAGTCTGAAATTACTAGTAAATGTAGACAGATATAAGCTGTGTACATTCCATGGCACTTCGTGAATTTGTTAATCTTTATAATTGACACAACATTTAATTTGTCAGTTTTTAAATGTTAAATACATGTTTCCACCTTTCTTACGATCACCCTCTGAATTTGGAACGCCTGAACACGAACATGCATGAAACGGGTCTTAAAATTGACAAAGTTTGCAAGGTATTGACTGTCCATGGATCAGAAGACGAAGTTATTCCAGTTCAAGATGCTTTGGAGTTTGCCAACATAAATTACAAATCATTGAAGGGGCTAACCAAGGCTACGACAAACACCGAGAAGATTTAGCTTCAGCTGTTTTGGCTTACATAAAGGACAATATGCATAGGGTTTGATTCTTTGAAGAACCAATGTTGTGCTCTTTGAATTAACTAAATAAATAATAAAGCAAAATATTTGCATTGGTGTATGAATTAATGATCCATGGATAAATTATACTCCCTCCGTCTCAATTTAATTGTCCATATTTCCATTTTTGGATGTCTCAAAAAAATTGTCCACTTTCCTTTTTTAGTAAAAACTAGAGAATCTAAAGAGGGAATATTCTGTTCGTGTGGTTAAAAATTAAAGTGGCCACACTTTTATTAAACTTTGTGATTTCTCTCTCCTGACAATTAAATTGAGACGGAGGGAGTATAAGTTTGATGGAGTATAATCTATTAATCTCATGAACTTTGTACCACATAAACCACTACTATTACATCTTTTTGTGAACAAATGTACTGAGTTATTGATCATGTTCTTTTGGTCATGCACCACATTGTCATACTTCGTCCAGATAAAACACCACATATTGAATCATTATGATGCTTGTGTTTGGCACATACGCTTGAACTTTTAAAGTAAGCTTTGTTTAGCACATACGCTTTTTAAAACATTTAATTTTTACAAGAGCTCATAAGAAGCAACTCGTTGGAGGTCCAACTTTATAAAGGTTGAGCTTTTAACGGTGTTTATTTACATAAATACCTTTATGCATTTATATCGGGAAATTAAATTATTGGTCCTCTTTAGAAATTCTATGATTATATAACTTCAGCTATTTTGTCAAACATATTTGAAAAAAAAAACTACAACTTTAATTCCATCTATTACTATAAACTTGAGCTCCGGCTCTAACTAACAAGTGCAATACCCATGCGTTGCCCGGATAAACTACTTTTTGATGACGTTTTTATTAGTTAGAAAGAGTTTAAATATATAAAGTTAAAAGATATAAGTAATCAATGCCATACAATTAAGATACAAATTTGTTAGATGTATGGAAATATTTTGATATTTTTGTTACACATCACTTTTCAAATAGTTTATCTATCATACTTTCAACTAGGGGCGGCAATTCGGGTCGGGTTCGGGTTGTCAGGTTGGCGGGTCAGAAAATCCCAACCCAAACCTGACCCATTTAAATCATCGGATCAGCTATGTCAACCCTAACCTGTTTAGATATAACCCGAACCTAACCCATTTAACCCGTATATATACTTGGGTTGGCGAGTTAAATAGGTTACACGGGTTGAATATGTTAAACGGGTTGAATCGGTTCAGAGGGTTTCGGGTTGACCCATTTAACCCTTTTTATACACAAAAGTTGTCACATTACACGAGTTAAACAGGTTAAACAGGTTGTTGGGTTGACCTGTTTAAAACATTTAACCCGCATAATAAAATACTAGAAGGGTACCCGCGCAATGCGGCGGCGGGTACCCGATGACTATTTTGTAGCGAACAAATGTTTTTCATTTTTACGTCTTATTCAAGTAAGTTTCTCTCTTTTCAACTCCGCTTCTTCCCGACTACTAAACAAAACTCATAAAAATATATCAAAATGGATGTTGAATTAAAGAGCACAAAATTTTAAAAAATATGGTGAAATTAGATCATAAAAAAATTAAACGGATTAAAAGATATTTAAATTTAAAAATAAATGTGATTAATTAGTTAGGAAGTGACATGTGTCACCCCATTATTGGAGCTCTTTATTTTAGTTTGTTAGAGCTCCTCCCTTTTTATTATTTTTTAGTTAGAGAAGTGACACATTGGAGCTCCTTATCTTATTTTTTTTAATTCTTTCCATAATAAGCAAGTAAAAAAGTCTGAATTTTTAAGCCTTTTAATTTTAGAAGGCCTAAATGCATTATAAAGTAGTATAGATAAATAATTTTAAGTTTATGAAAAAAAATCTTAAACGGGTTGGCAGGTCGACCCGCTTATTTTATTCTCAACCTAAACCTGACCTGTTTAATAAACGGGTTAGATAGGTCGACCCAAACCTGACCCGAAATCTATTTATCACAACCCGAACCTGTTAATTTTCGTATCGGTTTCAGGCCGGGTTTCGTGTCGGGTCAGAAATTACCACCCCTACTTTCAACTTTGCTAAAGTGTCCATTTTTGTATTATTAGAGTTGAAAATTTTAGCTTAATCGGTTAAGCAACTATAGATTCGGTGAAGACTAAAGATCATTGGGATCTTTTTCATCAATTGACTATTTAACATCGATAACAACAAATTCACGTTCACGTCTAATACAACATAAATTAAACCTAATGGTACGAACATGTGGATATCTTCACGGTGGATTGGTGGTAACACATAAATGAAAGAGAGAACAAGATATTTTAAGATTGCTATAGCGAGACCAAATACCCTTTCAAAGTGCAATGCCAAATGCCCGGTCAGTTATTCATATCAAGTCACTTATTTACCTTAATGTCTCAATTTTAGGTTGTGTTTGTGTTTGTAGCTAATGAGTGAAAATGACCACTTATATATATAGTACACAAACCCTAGGTGATGCATTGGTAGGAGGCACCAAAAGCAAGATACTTTAAACGTTTGAAACCTAGGCGCCAAAAGAGAGAGATGTGTTTCCAATGAATTTGCTAATGAAAGGGTACAAATGGGATATACTATTGGAACCCTCCCTATGGGGTCACATCCATAGGGAATATTCCCTTTGTTCCCCTATTTTTTCAGTACAACGTAGTTTTTTGTCAGTTTCTGTTCCGTATTTCTGACAGTTTTAAGCGTTTGACTTATTAAACTTTATATTTACAGTTTCGCATTTTCAGGTTTATAGCTTTTTGATATAAACAAAATTATAAAAATAAAAAAAAAATAAAAAAAAAAACAAAAAAACTAAAAGGGGTCCCAATAAAAAACTAGGTAACGTTCTAATAACTCAACCCGGTACAAATACATTGAGGAGTTTGGTTTTTAGCTTAGGCATATCCATAAATAGGTCAATGAATGATGGCAAACAATATATATATGTATTTTATATGGCGGTGATTGGAATGTAACATGATCAAACAAATGAAATAATAGTACATGTCAGCATTTCTTTTCTCTGTAGCGAGAGCAATATATATTATAATTTCGTTATGTACATTCTTGCCTTCACAATTTACAGAAGTGAAATAATTTAAAGATCTAAAAATATGACAACTTTTATGCTTGTGAAAATGTAGGTCTTTTTATCGTCACCAACAAGATGATGTCACTTAGATTAGACCATCTACTAAAATGATCTTCATTTATACCCTCTTCAACTTTGTTATTACAAATTTACAATCGCAATCCATTGTATATCATACTAAAAAATGTTGACATTGATTCATAAGTTTCATTTTCTACCCTCCACTTCCATTAATATCACAAAACCCCCTACTTTATCAAATTCATCACTTAAACAATCATCACTACACACTCTCAGTAGCACAACACACTTTCATCTGAAAATGGCCACTGGAGACTCCACCATCACCACCACCGGAAACCATCAGCAAAACCCAGGTTAATTTTCCGGCGATCTTTATTTATACCCATTTCAGCATTTTTAGTAAAGATTAATGCTTTTTGGGTTAATTTGTGATTTGAAGATTGACCCATTATAAGATTTGATGATATGTACTAACCCTTTTGATTTCTTGGATTAGAAGTTATGATTTTGTAATTTTAAGCTTTTTTGTATCTAGTGCTTATTGTGATGTTTATTGTGATGATAAGCAATCCCAAATACTCTACTGGGAACAGCTTATGTGCTTATATTATACGGAATAGGCACTTCATGTTAGGCTTAGTTGGTATCTGCCTGTTTTCGACTTTTCGAACGAGAGGAGTACTTTAGAATAGCCCCTTTGACGTTAAAGTTATAAACCGTTGATGAGTAGTAGAAAAGTGGGATGTGTTAGAAATAGAAGGATAGAAACCGATGTGATTTTTTAGCATTTCATGTTTGCCTTTGTGGTAACTGCTAGAAAAAGTGACTATATGATTGCGTTTTTGAGTCGTAGATAATCCATTTCTAGTGTTAGGGTGTAATGAATTTGATTCAAGTAATCAGTTAAATGAGTAGTTGCAAACTTGCAACCAAGCGTATCTAGATTCTCTGGTTATACACGTATGTCGATAAATATTCAGAATTTGTCAAACCCTTAACAGATTAATTATGTAGTTATTAGAACCTCAAGTATCTAATGTACTTCCAAACACTGTTCTCTAGTCGCCCGCTTTTTTAAAAGTGATTTTACACATCACATAATGACTTTCCAAACACAATGCCAACCAACCCCCATATATTTTTTCAGAGGTCAAAGTTCATTAATTTCATTTTCATACCGTAAGATTTGTGAATTTGCATCTAAGATAATTGAACTTGCGTATCTTGCATTGTTTCAGGGACTGAACAACAGAAAATAATTATACAAAACAAAAGCGGTGAGAAACTTGTGGGTTTGTTACATGAAACAGGCTCCAAAGAGATTGTAATCTTGTGCCATGGCTTCCGAGACACAAAAGTATATAATTTTTTTTCACTAGTTTTTATTTCATGACAGGCACATGGCAATAACAAAAAGTCAACAAAATTACTGCCCGAAGTTGAATTTTGGGTCTAAAACATTTGGTTTGATTTTTCGGGTGGTTCATTGTGAACGTGTTCTTGTCTCCAGGAATATAGTATGATGGTGGAACTTGCGGTTGCATTGGAAAAACAGGGGATAAGTGCCTTTCGCTTTGACTTTTCAGGGAATGGGTAAGTCCATACCATATCGATTTATTATGGGCATGCAGCATTATAACAAGTTTCTATTTTTACATATGCGCTACAAAGAAATTTGGGGTTACACGATGCATTTTGTTTTGTGTCATCTTTAAGGAAAATTAGTACACTTTCTGAGGTCAAATAGACTAATTAAGTAATTATCAACATCAAGGATGGAATGGTTCCTCTAATCCTCTTGGTTTCAAGAACTCAAAAGACGTGCTATGATTAGAAACAACTTGTTAAAGAGTTAACCGTTATCTTCTTTCTTGTTTGTACGTTAAGCAATTGCTGATTTTCAGGGAAAGTGAAGGCACATTTGAATTTGGTAACTATCGTAAGGAGGTCAATGATTTGCATGCAGTAGTCCAACACTTCACAGCTACGAATCGTGTTATAAGTGCAATTCTTGGACACAGTAAAGGTATCACATTTTTGCAACTGTTACGCCCGTTTGAAGTCTAATAAGGATGATGGATGGTTTGACTTCTTGAGGTCAAACGAGCTTTGAGTTTTATGTGCATCATAAATCATAATATGTTTTTGCAGGTGGTAATGTGGTGGTCTTATACGCATCTTTACATCACGATATCCCAATTGTTGTCAATGTCTCTGGTCGTTATAAGATGGATAGGGGCATTGAGGAGCGTTTGGGAAAAGACTATTTGGAAAGAGCGAAACGAGATGGTTATATTGACATCAAATCCAAAACAGGTTAACCATTTACTAGGATGGCACACCATGGGTGACTCATGTAGAATTACAACTATGTTTCTGTTTTATACAGGAATAGTGTTGTTTCGTGCAACAGAGGAAAGTATATTGGAACGCCTGAACACGAACATGCATGAAGCGGGACTTAGCATTGACCAAGATTGCAAGGTGTTGACTGTCCATGGATCAGAAGACGAAGTCATTCCAGTTGAAGATGCTTTGGAGTTTGCCAAGATCATACCAAACCATAAATTACAAATCATTGAAGGGGCTAACCATGGCTACAACAAACACCGAAACGAGTTAGCTTCAGCTATTTTGGCTTTCATAAAGGACAATATGCATAGGGTGTGATTCTTTGAAGAACCATGTTGTGATCTTTGAATTAACTAAATAAATAATAAAGCAAAATATGTATCAATTAATGAATCCATGGATAAATATGTTTGATGGAGTATAATCTATTAATCTCATGAACTTGTACCACATAAACCGCTACTATTACATCATTTTGTGAACAAATGTACCGAGTTATTGATGTTCTTTTGGTTATGCACCGCATTGTCATAATTCGTCCGGATAAAACACCACAAATTGAATCATTATGATGCGTGTGTTTGGCGCAAACTTTACGAGCAAGGCTGTCAAGATCGCGATCCCGTGCAGGATCGTTTTTGTCTTTACAAGATCGAGATCGTAGGATTGGATCGCGATCCTACGATCCTACCAATTTGTCATAGTTAGTAAACAAATGATAAACGAGTCAAACTGTCTTACATTTCTACTCAACGTCAAAGATAAATTCATATAATATCCTCTTGAAAATGACAAAGTTCAAATTTCAAATACCAAAGTAATAATAAAACACAAAAAACACAAGTTTCAATTGTTAAATTAAAGATTTAACGGAATAATATTACATAACATGAGTCCTAAATGTCTCAAAACATACGAGTCATCTACATGATTTCAAGGCAACAAAAATTTCATTAATGACATTCCAAAACATACCCTTTGATTAGTTTAATCAGAATGATGTAAAGTAAATTGAATTATTGAATCACTAATACACAATAATCTATTTATAAAAGTAGAAAACTAGGTATAAACTATAATCTATTTAGAAAATGAAACAACAGTGGTTTACTTGTTAGACATTAGTAAAACACACGTTGTTTTTTTGCCCAAATCAAGTGAGATAGACTTAAAAGATAGAAAAAGTTAAAAAAAAAAAAAAAAAAAAAAAAAAAAAGTTAACTCGGATCGCGTGACGATCCTTCGATCTTACGTGCGCTCTTACGATCTTATTTACGATCCTACCACATATACGATCCTACCACGATCTTACACGGTTTTAGCTAGTAAACACGTAAACTCGTACGATCCTACGAGTTTACACGCGATCTTGACAACCTTGTTTACGAGAGCTCATGAGTTCTTCCGTACTTTAACTTTTAAAGCAAGCTTTGCTTAGCGCATGCGCTTTTAAAATATTTCATTTTTACTAGAGCTTATGAAAAACAGCTCATTGGAGGTAACTTTAATAGAGGTTGAGCTGTCAAAGGTGTTTATTTACATAAATACCTTTATGCATTTATATCGAGAAATCTTTTAGAAACTTTAAAGTTATATAAATAAATAATTTTTTTAACATGTGTCATAAGAACACAAGTTAAACATATCAAAAAGTACACATCGACCAACACAAAAGTATAAAAAAAGAACTTTTATGTAGGTTACTATTGAGTATTTTTTTGTGAGTCTCGTAGTATTTTTGATGTGTTTAACTTGTGCCATTAGGGCACAAGTTAAAAAAACCCATATATATAAATTAGCTATTTTGTCAAACATATTTGAAACTAAAAACTACAACTTCAATTCAATCTATTTCAAGCTTCGGCTACGGCTCTAACTAATTTCGTCAAACATAGCTGATGTATATACCAAGGTTGTCATGATCGGGATCCTACCCAGGATCGTTTTCGTCTTTGCAAGATCGTGATCGTAAGATCGGATCGGGATCTTAAGATCATACTCTAATGTTATTTCTTAATAGTTTATGTAATTTTATATAAATCTACAAATTCAATACATTATAACCACAAAATACTATGAATGTTTCATATAAATGTTGTCCTAAATTATGATTATAAAATGTTTAAAAAGATTAACATATTGTTTTTTGAATTCTACAAACAAACAACGCATAAATTTGTAGGTTTTTAGTTTGTAAACCGAGAAAAGTAAGATCGGATCGGATTAGATCGTAAGATCGTATAGTCAAGATCGGGATCCTATAAGATCTTAAGCTTGCAAAGATCCTATGTAGGATCTGGATCGTTTTTGCTTTGCAGTATCGTAAAATCGTAAGAGACTAAGATCAGGATCGGGATCCTGACAACTATGGTATATACAGTCTATCTTGTCTTCACAATTTACTGAAATGATCTTCATTTATGCCCTTCCAATTTTGTTAATTACAATCTCAATCCATTGTGTATCATACTAAAAAAATGGTGACATTGATTCATAAGTTTCATTTTCTACCCTCCACTTCCATTAATATCACAAAACCCCCTACTTTATCAAATTCATCACTTAAACAATCATCACTACACACTCTCAGTAGCACAACACACTTTCATCTGAAAATGGCCACTGGAGACTCCACCATCACCACCACCACCACCGGAAACCACCAGCAAAACCCAGGTCAATTTTCCGGTGATCTTTATTTATACCCATTTCAGCTTTTTTAATAAAGATGAATGCTTTTTGGGTTAATTTGTGATTTGAAGATTGACCCATTATAAGATTTGATCATATGTACTAACCCTTTTGATTTCTTGGATTAAAAGTTATGATTTTGTAATTTTATGCTTTTTTTGTATCTAGTGCTTATTGTGGTGATAAGCAATCCCAAATACTCTACTGGGAACAGCTTATCTGCTTATATTACACAGAACTAGCCGGGTACCCGCGCAAAGCGGCGGCGATAAGTATAGTTATATGTGTTTGTTTACCCGTTTAGTGAATTCGTTTCACAACACTTCGAATGTATATGTGTTAGTTGTAAGTGTTTGTTTGGGTTACCCGTAACTTTTGCGTAGCTTTCCCGCGACATCATTATTCCGACATATAGAAATACCCTCGCAATCTGTTACGCGTCAAACACTACCCCAAAAGTATATGATTTTGCCGAATCAAGATTATATTGATTGAAATAAATGAAATAAAGCTTAAAGTTGTAAAATTTTGAATTAAAATAAAATAAACCCATTAAAAATATAAAAACTAAAAACTCATAAAAATATATCAAAATGGATGTTGAATTAAAGAGCATAAAATTTTAGAAAATATGGTGAAATTAGATTATAAAAAAAATAAGTAGATAAAAAGATATTTTAATTTAAAAATAAAGATGAATTTTTAGTTGAGAAATGACACATGTCATTTTATAATTGGAGCTATTTATCTTAATTTTTAGTGGTTAGGAGTTAGGTTTGGAGTTTGTTAAAAGTTAGGCTTGGAGTTTGTTAAGAAGTGACACATGTCATCTCATGATTGGAGCTCCTTATCTTAATTTTTGGTTAGAAAAACTCTTTCCATAATAAGCAAGTAAAAAAGTCTGAATTTTTAAGCCTTCTAATTTTAGAAGGCCTAAATGCATTATAAAGTAGTATAGATAGATAGGCACTTCATGTTAGGCTTAGTTGGTATCTGCCTGTTTTCGACTTTTCGAACGAGAGGAGTACTTTAGAATAAGCATTCCTGAACATCCTATTAGCCCCTTTGACGTTAAAGTTATAAACCGTTGATGAGTAGTAGAAAAGTGGGATGTGCTAGAAATAGAAGGATAGAAACCGATGTGATTTTTTAGCATTTCATGTTTGCCTTTGTGGTAACTGCTAAAAACGTAATTATATGATTGCGTTTTTGAGTCGTAGATAATCAATTTCTAGTGTTAGCGTGTAATGAATTTGATTCAAGTAATCAGTTAAATGAGTAGTTGCAAACTTGCAACCAAGCGTATCTAGATTCTCTGGTTACTAGGGCCATATGCACATATGTCGATATATAATCAGAATATTGTCAAACCCTTAACAGATTAATTATGTGGTTATTAGAACCTCAAGTATCGAATGTACATCCAAACACTGTTCTCTAGTCGCCCGCTTTGTTAAAAGTGATTTTACACATCACATAATGACTTTCAAAACACTATGCCAAACAACCCCCGTATATTTTTTCGGAGGTCAAAGTTCATTAACTTCATTTTCATACTGTAAGATTTGTGAATTTGCATCTAAGATAATTTAAATTGCGTATCTTGCATTGTTTCAGGGACTGAACAACAGAAAATAATTATACAAAACAAAAGCGGTGAGAAACTTGTGGGTTTGTTACATGAAACAGGCTCCAAAGAGATTGTAATCTTGTGCCATGGCTTCCGAGACACAAAGGTATATAATTTGTTTTCACAAGTTTTTATTTCTTGACACGCACATGGCAATAACAATAAGTCAACAAAATTACTGCCCGATGTTGAATTTTGGGTCTAAAACAGATAATTTTGCTTTGATTCTTCGGGTGGTTCATTGTGAATGTGTTCTTGTCTCCAGGAATATAGTATGATGGTGGAACTTGCGGTTGCATTGGCTAAACAGGGGATCAGTGCATTTCGCTTTGACTTTTCAGGGAATGGGTAAGTCCATACCATATTGATTTATTATGGGCATGCAGCATTATAAAAAGTTTCTATTTTTAGATATGCACTACAAAGAAATTTGGGGTTACATGATGCGTGTTGTTTTGGGTCATCTTTAAGGAAAATTAGTACGCTTTCCGAGGTCAAATAGATTAATTGTCAACATCAAGGATGGAATGGTTCCTCTTGGTTTCAAGAACTCAAAAGACGTGCTATGAATAGAAACAATTTGTTAGAGAGTTAATCGTTATCTTTTTTCTTGTTTGTACGCTAAGCAATTGCTGATTTTCAGGGAAAGTGAAGGCACATTTGAATTTGGTAACTATCGTAAGGAGGTCAATGATTTGCATGCAGTAGTCCAACACTTCACAGCTACGAATCGTGTTATAAGCGCAATTCTTGGACACAGTAAAGGTATCACATTTTGCAGCTGTTTTGCCCGTTTGAAGTATAATATGGATGGTTTGACTTCTTGAGGTCAAACAAGCTTCGAGTCTTATGTGCATCATAAATCATAATATGTTTTTGCAGGTGGTATTGTGGTGGTCTTACACGCATCTTTACATCACGATGTCCCTATTGTTGTCAACGTGTCTGGTCGGTATAAGATGGATAGGGGCATTGAGGAGAGTTTGGGAAAAGACTATTTGGAAAGAGCGAAAAAAGACGGCTTTATTGACATCAAATCGGAAACAGGTTAACCTTCGTTCATTATTAAAGGTGGCAATTAACTATTTATTTATGAATGAGTCTATGTGGGTTATTACGTATCCCAAGCGTATATGGGTAAAATTAAGAAATTTAGCAAAAAATGAATTGGGTCAAATGAGCGGATGGGTTAAACATGTTGAACATCACATACAGCGTATCTTCTATGCTTACAACCTTGTAAACTGATGTATGCAAACATTCAGGTGACAATTGATTTAGTATTTATTCATAAGCTTCTTAGTTTCTGCTTACTATATTAACACCAAAATCATCTGTAATTTTTTTTAAGCGGACCAAAAGGTGTTTGTGTGTCGACCTGCACCAAAACAAAACATGTTTTAACCGGTTGCCCAACCCGCCCGACTTTCCTATCATACACCACATGTGACTTTATGTAGAATCACATCTATGTTTCTGTTTTATACAGGAACTGTGTTGTTTCGTGCAACAGAGGAAAGTATATTGGAACGCCTGAACACGAACATGCATGAAGCGGGACTTAAAATTGACAAAGATTGCAAGGTGTTGACTGTCCATGGATCAGAAGACGAAGTCATTCCAGTTGAAGATGCTTTGGAGTTTGCCAAGATCATACCAAACCATAAATTACCAATCATTAAAGGCGCTAACCATGGCTACGACAAACACCGAGACGAGTTAGCTTCAGCTGTTTTGGGTTTCATAAAGGACAATATGCATAGGGTGTGATTCTTTGAAGAACCATGTTGTGCTCTTTGAACTAACTAAATAAATAATAAAGCAAAATATGTGCCTTGATGATGAATTAATGAATCCATGGATAAATTATATATGTTTGATGGAGTATAATCTATTAATCTCATGAACTTGTACCACATAAATGTTGGTCGTGTTTTCCCAGAACAGGGTAAGATGAACAGGGTAAGATAATCAAGGCAGCAACAATACCACTAGATGGTTACCGGATATCACTTGGAATCGTGTGATCACTTTTCAAAGTAAACTATTCGACCATAATGTCTGGGTTGCACGAATATCTACTTGGGATAAGACCAAATGTAGTTATAGAATTAGGCACAATTCAATAACCCTTTTTCTTAGAAGTGTTAATCGTTTTCTGTGTATATATTTTCATGCATAATCTGATCTCCTATTTATAGGAAATTACTCTTAGCTAGTCAAATGGAATTATGAGAATTAATCAGCCCATTAATCGCCTCATAATTATCCCATTATAGTCGTTAGTGGTTACATGACCAATTAAACGTGGTCATTAAGCAGTTGAAAGTGCCACTTGAATAGGTCAATGCCCGTTACAAGTTGATTTCAGTACTAGCAGTACTTTCATAACACTAGCAGTACTTACATAGCACTAGCAGTACTTTCATAGCACTAGCAGTACTTTCATAACACTAGCAGTACTTTCATAACACTAGCAGTACTTACATAGCACTAGCAATACTTTCCACTAAAAGAGTCAGGGTGTTCAGGGACCTTATGGGTGTACACTCCGTACCTCCTGACCCATTACCAGGTGTGAACTAATCCCACAAGTGCACTAAATTTTCCAACAATCCTCCCCAAATTTAGTTCACTTCCTTTGCATGAAAAACAAACACTAAACAAAACATGTGCATAAACGAAAATATCATGAGGATTGAATTTCCATCTTAGTACATTACACTTTCAAATATTCGAGAATCAGGGTGTTCTAAGAATTGAACCCTTCAACCCATTTGAATACCTGAAGATAAAATACACACAAGTTTTCAAACACTTAAAAGCTCCTGACACTATACAAGCCATGTGTCCATATCCAAATTCATAAATGTTGTAAAAGCTAAAGTCCAAAAGCTTCCTGAAGCGGCAAAACTTCAACATTCACATAGGTGGTTCATCTTTATTCATGCTCCTGCCAAGCACTTTTTCAAAGAAAATTAACCATTAAGAAGTAAAGACTTCATCCTCCATTCAGCATGTTCTGAGCACAACCTTGGGATGTAAATAAAACATGTGCTCCAGTCCACTGAATGTTCAGCTTTCCACATTGAACTCATCTCCTAAGTTTCCTCAGGAGGGAGTTGGGTGTCCTATCATTCAGTGACTAAGTTGGACTTAAACCCATCCCTTTAGCAGACTTTACAACCAAGTCTCTAGCCAGACCCTTCGTCAAGTGATCAGCTAAATTTTGTTGAGATCTAACAAACTCTATAGATACCACCCCATTCATGATAAGCTCACGAATCATGCTATGTCTGACACCTAAGTGTCTAGACTTACCATTGTACATCTGGCTATAAGGCTTAGCCAATGTAGCTGCACTATCACAACGGATAGAGATAGGTGCTATAGGTTTAGGCCACAATGGAATCTCAAGAAGCAAGTTTTTCAACCATTCAGCTTCTTTACCAGCAGCTGCTAAAGCCACAAATTCAGATTCCATTGTTGAACTGGTAATGCAAGTTTGCTTCTTGGATGCCCAAGAAATTGCACCTCCACCAAGTAGGAATACCCAGCCAGTGGTAGACGAATTGTCTTCAGTGTTACTGATCCAACTTGCATCAGTGTATCCTTCCAACACTGAAGGATAACCAGTATATGAGAGACTATAATCCACAGTTCTCTTCAAATACTTCAGTACCCTCTGAACTTCTTGCCAGTGATGAGCACTAGGATTACTAGTATACCTGCTCAATTTTTCCACTGCAAAACCAATATCAGGTCTTGTACAAGTCATGGCATACATCAAGCAGCCAATTACCCTAGAATACTCAAGTTGAGATACAACCTTGCCATTATTACGCATTAGCTTCTCACAAGTATCCATAGGTGTACTCATTGGAGTACAATCAAAATAATTGAATTTCCTCAACACCTTCTCAATATAATGAGACTGAGAGATAGAAATTCTTTTACTTTCATGTTTAATCCTTATACCAAGGATAACATCAGCCTCCCCATGTCCTTCATGGAGAACCTTGATGACAAAAATTCCTTTGTCAGGTCAACCTGATTTTTGTCAGTGCCAAAGATCAACATGTCATCAACATATAGACAAATGATGACTCATTTACCAGATTCATCAAATTTGCTATATACACATTTGTCAGCTTGGTTAAGAACATAACCACTAGACAAAACCACTTCACCAAATTTTTGATGCCATTGCTTAGGTGCCTGCTTCAGTCCATAAAGAGACTTAATCAGTTTACACACCTTGTTTTCATGGCCAGGCATGATGAAGCCATGAGGTTGGTTCATATAAACCTCTTCTTCCAATTCACCATTCAAGAAAGCTGTCTTCACATCCATCTGATGAATAATCAGATTGTGAATTGATGCCAAAGCAATCAGCAATCTAATGGTACTGATACGAGCCACAGGGGCATAAGTATCAAAATAGTCTATCCCTGACTTTTGTTTAAAGCCCTAAATGACTAGTCTAGCCTTGAACTTTTCAATAGTTCCATCTACCTTCATTTTCCTTTTGAAAATCTATTTGCAACCCAAAGGTTTGCAATCTGGTGGTAGATCAACCAACACCCAAGTGTTGTTGCCCATGATAGAATCCATCTCATCATTGATTGCTTCCTTCCAGAAAGCAATATCATGGGACTTTATTGCCTCTTCAAATGTCTTGGGATCATCCTCAACAATGAAGCAATAGGAGTATTGGTTTGAGACCTCATCACTGGTTCCTTCAACTAAGTATAGTTGAAACTCAGGTCCAAATAACTTTGGAGTCCTGACCCTTTTGCTCTTTCTAAGCATAGGTTCAGGTTGTTGAACCACAACCTCACCAGGGACCTCTGATGGTTCTTCATCAGGGATCTCTGATACACTAATGTCATGAGTTTCATTAGAAATACTTTGACTTGGTCTAGGAACTGATGAAAATCTATTCTCATCAAACATTGCCTCCCTTGATTCAATTAGGGAGTTAATTGAAACATATTCATTAGGTTCAATAACATAGAACCTAAAAACCTTGGAATGCTCAACATATCCAACAAAGATGTAGTCAATACCTCTTTCACCCAAAGTCTTTAGCTTTGGATCAGGGAGTCTTACAACAGCCCTACAACCCCAGACCCTGAGAAAGTTCAGGTTGGGTTTCCTTTAAGTCCAGAGTTCATAAGGGGTAACCTTGTTCCTTTTGTTGGGAACCCTATTTAATAAATAGCAAGCTGTTAACATAGCTTCACCCCAGAACCCTTGACTCGGTCCTGAATAGGACAACATGGAATTAACCATCTCCTTCAGCACCCTGTTTTTCCTTTCAGAAATGCCATTTTGCTGAGGAGTATAAGGGGCAGTCGTTTCATGGATTATACCAACAGACTGAATTTATCTAATGCTTCATCCTTGGTATGTAACAGATAGACATAACAAAACCTAGAAGCATCATCAATAAATGTCACAAAGTACTTCTTATTCCCCAAAGAAGGATTGGCATGCAAATCACACAGGTCACTGTATATAAGCTCCAAGAGCTTAGTCTCACGACTAACACCTTGAAAAGGTTTCTTGGTTATCTTGGTCAACATGCAAGTTTTACACTTTTCAGTGTCCATGTCAAAAGCTGGGATTAACCCATCCTTAGACATATCTTGCATTCTTTTATAGTGTACATGGCCAAGTCTAGCATGCCAAAGGGTAGAGTCAGTCAGGTCAGTGGTGGTCACAAAGGCTGAATTAACACTATCAGTGACAATATTAAGCCTGAACATTTGATTACACAAGTAACCAAAACCAATAAAAACACCATGCTTAGAAAGAACAAACTTATCATACTCAATAACTTGTTTATATCCATGATTATTCAAAATACTACTTGAAACCAAGTTCTTCCTGATATCAGGAACATGAATAACATTAAACAAAGTTACAATCTTTCCAGAACTAAAATTAAGATCTACACAACAACGACCATGCACCAAGGCTGTTGACTCATTTCCCATGTGAAGAATAGAACCATCATTCAGTGACTCATAATTCTTGAACTAGCTTCTATCTTTACACACATGAACTGTTGCACCAGAGTCAACCCACCACGCAACATCGTCATCCTGCACATAATGAGATTCAGATACATATGTAACATAATAAATCTGAAAAGACTTATTAACCATATTCTGACCTTTCAATGAGTTGGAAGAACCACCACTCCCTGAACCATTAGTGACTGATCCATTGGCTTTACCACCAACCTTAACACCTTTGCAATCCCTTTTAATGTGACCAGTTTTGCCACATTTCCAACAAGTAGGTGTTGCCTTCTTGCTAGGATCTGCCCTTGTGTTGTCATGATATTTGCGTTTGCCTTTGTTGTCATTGTACCTGGTGGAGTTGTTATGTTCCACCATATTGACAACAGATGCACTAGTAGCATTGCTACTCTTTGGCTTGTCATTATCCTGCACCTTGAGAGATTCCTCATAGCGCATATGACTGCCCAACTCAACCAGAGTTAACTCCTCCTTTTTATGTTTCAAGGTATGCTTGAAATCTTTCCAAGAAGGGGGAAGTTTATCAATGATACAAGAGACTTGAATAGCCTCATCCATGTGCATATTGTGTTGTGTAAACCTTCCAAGTATACCAAGAAGTTCATTGTATTGTTCCATAACTGGTCTTGAATCAGTCATTTTGTAATTTGTGAAATTACTTACAAGGAACTTCTTACTTGATGCATCCTCAGCCATATATTTGGCATCCAAGGAATCCCACAATACTTTGGAAGATTCAAAGTTCTGATAAATATCAAACAGAGAATCATACATACCATTGAGGATTAGACCTCAGCAAATGTAGTCATCATTCTCCCATTTGCTCCTCCTCTTGATATGCTCCATAGTAGCATCATCCCCATCATCAGGAATAGGAGTGGTTAGCACATAAACCACACTCATGCTTGACAATAGGAAGTGCATCTTCTTCTGCCATCTCCTAAAATCCACCCCTTCAAACTTATCCAGCTTAGCAAAGTTTGAAGCCATGTGTTTCATTGCAGTAGCAGCCATTGATTATCACAAATAGTTTACTTTGATTGTTGGTCGTGTTTTCCCAGAACAGTGTAAGATAATCAAGGCAGCAACAATACCACTAGATGGTTACCAGATTTCACTTGGAATCGTGTGATCACTTTCCAAAATAAACTATTCGACCCTAATGCATGGGTTGCATGAATATCTACTTGGGATAAGACCAAATGTAGTTATAGAATTAGGCACAATTCAATAACCCTTTTTCTTAGAAGTGTTAATCGTTTTCTGTGTATATATTTTCATGCATAATCTGATCTCCTATTTATAGGAAATTACTCTTAGCTAGTCAAATGGAATTATGAGAATTGATCAGCCCATTAATCGCCTCATAATTATCCCCATTATAGCCGTTAGTGGTTACATGACCAATTAAACGTGGTCATTAAGCAGTTGAAACTGCCACTAGAATAGGTCAATGCCCGTTACAAGTTGATTTAAGTACTAGCAGTACTTTCATAACACTAGTAGTACTTTCATAACACTAGCAGTACTTTCATAACACTAGCAGTACTTACATAGCACTAGCAGTACTTTCCACTAAAAGAGTCAGGGTGTTCAGGGACCTTATGGGTGTACACTCCGTACCTCCTGACCCATTACCAGGTGTGAACTAATCCTACAAGTGCACTAAATTTTCCAACAATAAACCACTAGTATTACATCATTTTGTGAATAAATGAACTGAGTTATTGATGATGTTCTTTTGGTCATGCACCACATTGTCATAAGCGTAAATCACGTGAGTACCCTTTTTTTAGAGCGTGTGTCTCCACATGCCCTCACTTTTCTTGCATTATCATTTCTACCCATCAATGTCGGGTAAATATTTACATGACATACACGACACACATTTGTACGTGTGTGATTGAGTTTTAAAACTAATTCAAAACCATGTCGTGTAAAAATCTACCCTATATACGCGACATTGTATTTTATAAATAAAGTAATAAACACCTAGCTAATGTCGGGTAAAAATATACCCATTATACGCGACATTGTTTTTTTAGAGAAAGTAATATTAAGCCCTAGCTAATGTCGGGTATTAATTTACTTATGTACACAAAACATTTTTTTTAAAGTGGAATGGGAAAATGAAATGTGTTGAATTAATTTCGGGTTTAGGGTTTTTTTCTCTTCTCAAAATGAAATGGTAAAGGACAAACGAGAACTGTCTATATATAGACACAGAAACTTGTAATGTATAGACACACACGCATCACACACATAAAAATACTTGTCAAATTATCTCTTCAATGTCTCAACAAAACAATTTCTCACAACAATTTCCTGATGTAAGAGAATTTTCACAACAATTTCTGGAGAACTTGGTGAACACCCCACCGGAAGATATCTTTCCGGTATTCCCACCGACTGAGAGTGCGGTGAACACTCCACCGGCTGTGAACTTGAATCCCCCACCGGCTGAGAACGTGTTGAACACTCCACCGGGTGTGATACGCGGAGACAATCCGGGATTTTTAACTAAGGACCAACTACGCCAACTTGAGCAGGATGAGCAAGTACGAAGAGAATTCGAAAAAAATGAAGCACGTGAGGAAGCTGCTCGTAGGGAGCAGGAAGCAAGGGATGAAGAATACCGCAGGAAGAACTAGTTTGACATTGCGGAAGGCGAGTATTATGACGGCAAGTATAATTATCTAGATTCTTCGGATTACAGCGACGGTTACAACACATCATGATTCGTTGTAATTTGTATTTTCATTTTCATTTCCGTATCATTTAGTATATGTGCTATGTAATCCGTATTTTCAATTTAATGTTTAATGTATTTTCATTTCCGTAGTATACGAATCGTTTAAACATTACATGTATGTGCCATAACTATTTCATTTAAAAAAGGTAAAAAATAATATAGTCCAACCGCACCACATTTCTGAAAGTCGTTTAAAAAGTAGTGGAAGGTATTGTTTATCAATGAACCCTGTGAAATCCGAGATATATGGTTTTGAGTCTATGTTGCGTTGGGTTCAAACCGTGTGAAAGTGTGTAGAATTACTTTTGAATATGAAAAGACTCTGGAACCAACTAAAAAATTGTTAAAAGAGTTAATATGAAGGTCATTGAATAGTCATATCAATGTCATATTTCGTGTAAAATTTTAAGCGACCACGACATTGTCAGTGAGTTGTCATTTCAATGTTAGTGCTTAAAAATGTCATATTTCGTGTAAAATTTTAAGCGACCACGACATTGTCAGTGACTTGTCATATCAATGTTAGTGCTTAAAAATGTCATATTTCGTGTAAAATTTTAAGCTAACATGACATTGTCATTTAGTTGTCAAAATCAATGTCAGAACAAATGTTTTTTTCTGCTAGGAATTGTCTTTCACTTTATAACCTAGCTAAGAATTGAAATAAACATAGATTTCTTACTTCTCTCTAGAGTAGCCATGAATTCAAATATTAAGAAGTTCAAATGTGTATTACATTTTGATGATCAACACCGAGGTGTCATTATGTATAATGATATGACGTACTCAGGGTTAGTTAGGTTGGTTGTGAAGAAATTCAAGTTAGATCCAAATGTTCCGATTTATTTGTCGTGTAAGTTGTCTTCATTCGACTATCGTATTGATATTACTGAAGATGATGAGGTAATGTTTTTGGTGAATGTGCTTGTAGTGCTTATGATGGAGTGGCACAATTGTTTGTTGTTTAACCCAACAAATAAGACAATTGTGTTAATCTTATAATCTATTGTGGTTTGTCTTTTATTAATGAATGTTTGTACTTTTATTTGAACGAATGTAATTTGGATACATAGGCTAACATTCATTCCAACATTGATTACGAAAATCATATAAATAAGACAATCTTAAAGCATACATGACACATAATGAGTGATATGATTATGAATAGCAACAATTCTTCCATATGGCTTTATGACGTTCATCTGCTTTAGCATCCTCATTCTGAAAGTGTTCTTGTTCCGCCCATTCAACCATTTGATCAAATGTGTAATCTGATTGTGTTATGTTATTTTTTCCGTCTTCGTTGTCACTTGTGTAGTCTGTTATCACATGATCCATCATTTATGCCAAGGTATCATTTGGGCATATATATTGTGCAATAATAAAATCGACACCGCCATGGTCAATGTAAATTTCCAGGTTTCCTTGTGCTGCTGAAATATCAAACATTACATGTATATCATAGTTGTTTCTTAGTTTGACGGTGCTTGAAATGCCATTGTGTGGTACTTCATAATAAAGAGCATGAATCTTCCTATCAACGATGTTAAACAAATATTGCTTCAGCTCTTCTAGCTTCATTCTCGGAATACTGATGTTCATCTTCTAACCATTTACATACTTCGGTTTTCCGCCATTACAAACCAATTGACCATTACTTTGAACAGGAAAATTAAAAATGGTTTGCGTATACGGTGTAGTAGGTTTCGTTTTTTTCTTGTACCCAAGTTTATACTGGACACGCTCTTCAAGTTTGTTTTTTCTCTGAACCATTTGATGTAGATACCGGACATGCTCTTCACGCTTTAATTTTGTTTCTTCTGAAACCACACCAGCAAATGATTCTTCTAGAGAACCATCATTTGAATCAAAATTGTGCTTAAATCTATCAGATGCTCAGAAACGAAAATTTGGAGCTTCCCAGCAACTTTTGCAATGTCATACATAACATCAGTATCATAATCATTTTTAATTGCTTTCATACCCATTAATGTTTTGTTTTGTGGCAATGCGTAATATAGACTGTTGACCCTTGTTGGTAATTTTCTCTTTAGATAGCTAACCATATCTTGAAAATCAATTTTTGGAACATTGATATTCATGTTTGAACCATCTTGATATGTTCCTGGGTTAAGTATACAGTTTTCGTTGTAGTTGATAGTGAAGTCGAATGTAGGCTTATTAGATGTTGACATTTGGTGAATGAAAGAAGGAACAATTGAATTTGATTCATTGAAACCACAAAGTAGTATGTATGAATATGTGTGTGTGTGTGTATATATATATTATGTTACTATAAAGGTGCTTAGTCATTTTGTTGTCAGAATAATTGAATGAGTAATCAAATCAATTTTTTTTTATGATTAAAGCTGAAAACACATAAAGAAAATGATAAAATCATGACTTGGATAATAGAAAATGGAAATCATAATACGACATTACAAGCAGAATAGACCCAGACTCACTAACTAGTCAAACATTGTGTTATCAAATCAACAGTGTAAGTGATAATGTTTTTGTGAGTTGTCATTTGTACTTTTTTAAATAGGCTGGTTGTAGAAATACATACTAGCATTACAACTGAAATTTATTACAAGATACATAACATATGTTACAAATTAACTACAATTACATAAAAAAAGTACTACTTGGTTACAAACCAAATAAATTAAACCAACTATTATTCGATGCCTGAGTGTTTTGATCATTTAAATGTTGAGAGGCGTATGGTTGGGAGTCGTATTGTTCATAACCTTGATATGGGTTTTGATGAGCATTTTGTTCATGACTTGATTGACCTTGGTCATATGGGTCCGTTGTGTAAAACATTTGATCATATGGTTGCAGTGAGTATGTGTTTTGTTCAAATGGTTTCTTTGGGTATGAGTCATAAGTAGGGAATCTGTGATCATGTGTTTGAGTCGGGTATGAGTCGAACGAAGGCGGAGTTTCATGTTGCTCGTTAACTGATTTTTTTTCTTGGGTATTGTTTCTGTTTGAGTGGATCAGGGATAAATGGTTTTTTACATTGCCCACGTAGGTGGCCCGCTTCACCACACCTATCACAATGTGTAACTCGTGGTTCCTCACCTTGAGATCGTATACGATCAGTATTTTTTGGCTGACCAGCTTGTGGGTTGTCCATTCGTGGAGGAGTGATGGGTTGTATATACACTGGATACTCCCATTCATGAAACTCTCCAACAAAATTAACCGACTCTCGTACGTCGCCTGGTATTTTGGTTTTTTAAACCAATCTTGAACAAAATGAACACAATCTGTTTGATTCAAAAACCTAGTAACAACAATAACGTGACCACAAGGTATGTCGGAAATTTGCCATTTACGGCAGTCACATGACATGTTCGCTAAGTTCCCTTCACGATTGTATCGCCCATCATAAACCTGGAACCGATTTTCATTAACCCCATATACACTCCAAGTTGCGCTTTTTATTTTTCTCTTATCCACCTTATGGGCAGCCCAATCTGTTATTTCATACTTCATTTTCGCTACATGAACACAAAGACATGAATCAGTTACTTTGTAGTAAACAAAACCATTTAAAAAATATATTTCATTTTGGAAGATAAATACCTACAACTTGTCGCCATTTAAAATACCAATCTTGCACCATTGATCGATATTGCTCGGTCAAAATTGTGATTGGCAGCTTCCTTGATTTTACGATACAAGCATTAACAGACTCAACGCTGTTAGATGTACAATAATTGGAACGAGTACGTGGGCAATACGCTCTGGACCATCTTTACACATCCGCTTCAAGTAACTTGTTGTACGCCTCAGGCTCAATAGCATGCAGAATTTGCATCTGACTATCAAATTCTTGAGGTGTATACGCTTTCATATGATCCAATATAGCCCATTTGTTTTTTTTTCAAATAAAGGTTAATCCTTAGGTGACGACAACAAATACCATGAAACGCCAATGGGTATTCATTGAGTAGCTAACGCAATGGCAGGATGCCTATCAGATATGATAACCGAATCATGGTTATCGCCTATGCATTCTGTAAGTACCAAAAATCACCGTGACCAACAATCACGAGTCTCCCCTCTGCATATACCGTAAGCAATGGGCACAATTTGGTTGTTTCCATCCATGCCTACAGCTAACAAGTTTGTACCTTTGTATAAACCCTTTAAATGTGCCCCGTCGACTATAAGCAGAGGGCAAAGATGTTGCACGAAAGTACGAATCTGCAAAAAAAAAAAAAGTTGTAAACACACATTATAATAAACTTACAATAATGCTTTCACACTTATTTATTTCAAAAATATGAGTATCACTTACTGAAACACCAATGGAAATGAATAACATCTTGAAAACTCCTTGTTCGTTTGTCTTGATACGTGTGATAGTGCATGAGTTTTTTTTCCCTAGATTGTGACAATAGTATGGTAACATTTCAAACGATTTCGTCGGTGAACTCCTTATCATTTGTAACCCATAGTCCTTTCCTCTCCATGCTTGTTGATAAGATATATTTATTTTATGCTGCGCCAAGATGTCTTTTTGTATATCTTTTGGTTTTAAATCACGTCTACTATCTTTTAACTTATCTCTAAAATGTGACCAATAACTTTTTTATTTGCATTTTGATGGTTAGGAATGTTTGAGTTTTGAGACACGTGTGAATATCTACCATACCTGTAACTTGAAACACATTAGTAGTTTGCACACGTTTAGTGCTAATTCTGCATGTGCATTCTTTAAAATGATAGCATTTACAAGAAAACATATCTGGTTCCGACCTTCCTACCAAAAAACTGGTAACCTTCTTGTATACATTTTAACCTAATTGCAACGTCTAATTTTTCTCTTGTGGGAAAAAACTTTCCGACATAAACATCATTATCGCTATTATATTGATTTGAAATTATTGGTTTCGGCTCGTAAAGAGGTGTTTCTGGAACGTCAGGGATTAATGAAAAAATATTCTTCCATTCATGGTGAACTGGTTCGGGTTATCATCTACACCAACAAAACCATCATTTTCTTCATCTTCTGCATCATCATCTGACCCGAATGCAAATGAAGATCATGGTTTTTTGAAATTCGCCTCATCTTTACACCCGGACTCATTATTTTCATAATCATTTGATTAAAATTTTGAGATGCCCATCATTAAAAAAAGACGTATTGTTTTGAAAAGCAGATGGCCTGTTGTTTTGGTAGGTGTTGTTTCAAAAAATATTGTAAAACGTTGGGTTTTCTTGGGTTGACCTAAAATATGTAGTTTCTTTCAATTGTGTCGCTTTAACGACATATAGATGTAACATTCCTATATTCTCATAAGCGTAATCATCAAAACAAAGTTACCTCGTCGTCAGTGATATCCATTCGAACATCAAATGAAGGGTGCTTAAATTTAAAATTAAGCCAAATATTGGGATCCAACTTGAATTTAGAATGCACAAACTCAACTATACATGACCACACCTCGTTGGGTATCATCAAAATGTAATATACAGTTGAATTTATGTATATATGAATTCATGCCTATGTATATATGAATTTATGTGTATTAGAAGTATTTTCTATGTTTGGATATTCATTTCGCTTTATATATACATACAATGCTATAACAAGTACGTGACAATTGCGTGCACGTGTAATTTTTTACACGAAATATGAAACAGATTTGACAGCTCTATGATAATGATTTGACTACTCCATGACGATTGCGTGTATTTGTAATTTTTTACACGAAATATTGAATAGATTTGACAACTCTATGATAATGAATTGGCTAATCCATGACAATTGCGTGTATGTGTATTTTTTTCCATGAAATATGAATTAGATTTGACACACTCTTCCTCTATTTAAGTCTTACTTTGTTCTTAAACTCACACTTTTGACCCAAATTTCTTAATAAAAATCATCCACTAATATATCCCTTTACATTTAAAAAAAACTGTTGGACAACTTACCGTTCGACCTTCAAGTTGATATCATGAATAGACTTCCAGTCAAGTGTTTACTACTGTAACACCCCAACCCGACAAGGGTAAAGATATCACAATACAGTATCATGTCAGAACTTTAAATACCATACAAAAGCGGAAGCCTTTACAAAACTTACAAAAGAAAACATAAATAACTTAATAATCAGAATAAATCTAAGATCCCTATATTCAAATCCTGCTCTCAGTTCTACTCTCAACCCAGATCAGCCATCCCATAAGCTCATCTTGAATGCCTAATACCTGCCGCAGGAAAAGAAATGCGGCTGAGCTTACAAAGCCCAGTGAACAGATATAACAAAATGAAAACTAAACAAAAACAGAAATACGAAATGAAATAAAAAAAACGAATAACGAAGTCACAGCGGAATGAGGATAATGAATCACTGAGGATTCTGCGGAAACACAGACACACAGAAATCCGGAAGAACAAACAACAAATAAGAACAACCACATAGCATATTGATGACACAAACTGAAGCACATCATAATCAACAGGCAATTAATGAATCAGGAAATTTAAGTACATATAAGTCAAACGAAATACCGAAAGCTAGCAGAAACAACTACTAGAAGTAAACATGTCCTTTACACAAGTCAATTAATCTACATTTAACACACTTATCCAATATCGTAGCAGCGGAACAATAGCAGTCAAACGTGGCAGTCACACATACAAATAGAAAACACAGTAGGAAAACTATAACTAAATAAGCAAAAGACATAGCATAGCAATTAGCAAGTTATCAAGTCAAATATCATAAGTTAAACCATTTCCCAGATCAAACTTTAGTATAGACAAAATTTAAACATGGCAGATCAAACATAAGCAGATACGAACACCAACGGATAATCAAAGTTCACGAATTATCTGAACAATTATACATAATGAACTTACAGAACAATCAATTATACACTAGCATAATCATCATACAGATCAACAAGGTCACATAATGGTAAACTAACATATAATCAGATGACAACATGCGAATCACATTTAAGCATATTAATCATATCCTAGCATGGCAAACAGTAGTCACATAAACATGTCAAAGCATAAACACATTCAATAAACATATAATAATTCAGTATGTAAATGGAAACATTGACAAATACGGAATCATAAACCGAATATCTAACACAGAAATAACAGATACAGATTTAGTTATCTACCACGAGCCCAGAACATATCATATCAGAAGTAACTTTCTTATTCGGAGGGGTGACCTCGGAATACCTTATATAATATGAGGGGAGACCTCAATAACAAATGGAGTAGCTAGCTCCTAGAATTTGTGAAGACGCGTATTGCACACGACATCATTCACCAGACAAATCATATCAGATAATAGATCAGATCTAGGATGCATCCATACGCCCCAACAGACAGATAGTGGCCATACTATCAATAAACAGATAACAGAAAGGGACGTGGCAGAACATCACTCTACTGCCCTAGAGTCATGTCAGCGGTGCATCACTGACACGGACATGGAACCCCCATGACTAGTGAAATATTGGCTCGGGTGTCAAACTATCTTAGGTCAAATCAGAATGTCAAACTGACACAGATCATACTTTATCATAAGGTTAATCATATTTTCAAAATCAGAGTTTTCATATCATAAGTTCAAATCAGATGTTTCATGGTTCAATAAAAAGAGATTTCAGATAAGCAACGGATCAAACAAATCAGAAAGGGTTCATATCAAATGTTCAGAAATCAAAGGTTCATATCACAGTCACATATCATACGTTCATAATCAGAGGTTCATAATCAGATGTTCATAATCAGAAGTTCATAATCAGAAATTCATACTCAAACATAGCAAGGTTCAACAAACAGAAGTTCAGACAAACAGAGATTCACATAAACAGAAGGGAATCATAGCAATGGCATAGGGAATCCTAATAAGCATAAAGAAATGACAAGAAAAGGAGATCATGAGAAAACCTTTACTAAAAAGGTCAGAATATCTGTACCTTAACGCAAATGAGGGAAAAGCAAATGAATGAACGAACACGAAGATACGACGCCACGTCTTCTTCAATGAATCTACACGGATTACGATTCGTATAATACTTATTAGCTCCTTTTATAAGCTTCTTATGCCTTTGTAAGTGTGTTACTTATTGATATCATGTTTTATCTTTCATTTTCTTAAACTCATATTTGGACCAGACTTTAGCGATTTTTATAAAATACTTAATTAGCTCAAATGAAATCAAGTAAAATCCCAGGGGTTCCCATATGATTTAAAAGAGTCTCCAAAAATTGGTGGGTTCTATCTCTATGCCAAATGGCCTATGGAAAATAACAAGTCCAGACCTGTCCAGAAAGTAATCAGAAAATACACCTTAAAAGTTTACACTTATTGGACCTGTTTAGACACCTTGGAAAAATTCCCAAAACTCCCAGAAATTCATTTATATCCTAAATGTCACTTCTGTAAAAGGAGAGCTCCCAATTCCTTACGGTTTGAAAATGAAAAATCAAACAATCCAACTAAATTTCAGACCCGTTTTCTCAGCTTTGACACTTGATCTTGTAAAATTCAAAAATACGACTTAGACAACTCCAAATTCGACCAAACCACTTGGAAAACTTAACTAAGACATAAAATAAACTTTTCCAACAAAAACCCAGATTATTACACTTATAAAATTTGATCTATGACACACACAAATTCGACATATGATGCTGTCCAGTTTTAGGGTCCATTAAAACCATTATAAGCACATGTTTTACCTATCCCACCCATGACCCATGTAAGCCACACAACCTGTTTTTATATCATTTTAGCATGCCTAAAATTTCATATTTTAATCTTACAAAGATTATACACACCCTCTACACTAATTAATGAGTCCACACACACACAACTCTTCACATAAAATCATAAACACCCATGATTATAACGACTTAGGGTTTCTACCTTTGTGATTACATATTAATGACCATCATAACTGATTTTTAGGTCTTGATTAACATCATCGTGTTTCATTCAAAGATTCAATGTTTACGTTTTGCATGCAAGTGTAATTGAGACGGAAGAAAAGTGGTTATACCTTGGCTAGCTCGAACCAAAAACACACCGAACACAAAGAATGAGAAGTGGCCGATCGGAAAAGAAAAAGGAGCAGGAATTCTTGTTTTTGTGCCGTGTCTTTTGTTACTAGGGTTTCAATTTTGAGTACTTTCATTGTATATATACACATACCAATCGGTTTGGGCCTTTGGGTGTGAATCGGCTTGCAAACCCAACCGATCCCATGGGCTTAAGTTAAGTCGGCTTGAACAAGAAAACGACCCAAGGTTCATGTTGGGTATTCGGCTTCCAAAAACAAACGAGGCCCAAAAATGGTTCTAGGTTACAATCGGCTCACAAAGGAAGCGAGGCCCAAATTTGTTTTATACGCGTGACTTTTATTTTCGTAGTACCAAACGTCGATAGTTTAATATATATGTTAGGTTCTTAAAATAATTATAAGTTAGGGTTTAATTTCATTTAATGAGCGTTATTATATCTTATGCTTATTAGGATTTTGTCTATTTTAAGGGTAAAATAGTCTTTTAACATTTTCCGTATTTTTAGGGTTTTACAACTACAATTTCGTAGTGTGTCAATGAGATGGAGGTCTTCCATAGACTTTTCCAACTTCATCCGTAGTTACGGCTTTCGTGAGATAGATATGTGTTGTTCTAATTTAACATATATGCAAGGTAATGTAGGTTTTATGTTTTCAGTAAATGGAAGTTTAGCTATCACGCATCTAGATACAACTTTTAATCTTCCAACTCTTAAGCCAAATGCTACTTCTGAAGGTGTCTGGTGCTTTTCTTATGGTTCAAATATAATGGTTGTTCTTTGGAACTCATCAATAAAATGATCTGTAGGAGTATTCGTCCCTAGTTTCTTGAATCAGCCTGATTCACCAAATATGGTCATCGGTTTTCGTATACGCCCTGACAATTTAGACCCAACCCTTTTAATGTTTAATTACCCGTATTACGGTCAAGGACAATGGTATGTGTCATTGTATACATTGAGTTTGAGATGTTAGAACAATCTTAAAAATGATCGTTTGCCTCGAGAAGGGATTAGAGTAAAACGGCCTGGTCAAGGAGTAGTGGGTGGTAAAATTTTCTCGGTTGGTTCTGAAAATTTTGTTTATAATGATGGTATTTTGTACAAATGATACATGATTGTTTCATTTAATTTGGTTACTCACCAATTTCTAGTACTAGACATACATGAAGTGATAAGAGTCATGGTTCAGCCTCCATTCTATATATCCTAGCTACGAAACTCTTGTAATTTTAGGAAGTTTCCTTGCAGATGAGTACAAAGTTATGTGTGCATGGGTGTTAGAATTTTATGGTGGTTGATTGAATCCCAACCGTCAAGTTTATCACACAATTCAACCACTTGTGAATGGTCAACCGTAATAAAATTCAAACAGTCTAAAACCAATGCAATTTCCCTTGGAATATAGTGGATTCCCGGGTCATTAACTCCCACGGAGGATTAATGGTGTTCAACACTTTCAGATGTCGAATAATCACTAAGGATAGTGATCAGTAAGGATTTTGGGTGATAATTACACTACTGATTGATTGGAATTATATTTGGATACAGAATTGTAAAGCACAACAATCAGATTTAAACAAACGTAAATACGTACGTTTATTAAGTTCTACGTAAACGTACAAAATAAAACGTGAGTTTTAAGAAATAAAAGACCTAAAAATATGAAAATGATATTTTTACAATCCTAATAATAAAAGAAAATTATTGGAAAAAGAAAATTATTTTTATGACTATTTATTTAATTATTATTAATTAAAAACTATTTTTAACTATTTAATAATACTCTAAAATATAAGAAAATGTGAAATAAAGCTAGAAAAATGAAATTATGATTTAGAAAAATCTAAAATATTATAAAACTTATTTTAAAATTAAAAATATATTTTTTACACTTTTTATCTATTTATTATTAATTATTTAATACTTGTTAACTATTTTAAATTCTAATAAATACTAAACAAGCTAAGAAAATTATGAAATTTTTTCTATAAATATCCTATGGTGACAGAAAGCTAAGAAAATTATAAAAACTAAAAGTGCTTAATAATAAGCTGAAAAGAAAATTTAAAAAGCTAATTTCAATTAAATAAACGCTATCACTATTTTTAAAATGATGTTTTTGTGATTTTTTATTTTATAAACCTATTATACTACTGAAATTAAGTAACTTTAATGAAAACAAAAATTTTACAACTTAAAAATAAGCAGTTTGAAACTTAAAAAACTTAACAGTGAGCTTATGAGCTTATTTTGATGTTTTTAAGCTCAAACAAGCTTCACAGCTTGAAACAAAGGTAGATTAAGATGCAAACAAACTAAAGCTACTTAAATGAAGCTAATAAGCACAAAGATACACACTGATAAGCTATAATAATCAAATAAGCACTTATTCTAAACCTACTAAACAAACAGGCCTGCAAGGATTTTGTAGGCCAACTTTAACTAGGTGCAAGGGATCAGAGGTCAAAAGTGAGCTTTGATGTAATAAGTTGGCTTATTGAGGTTTCCAAAAAGCCAAGAATCTCACACTGGGGTCCACTATTAAGCTCTGTGTGAGCTTGAGAAAAAGCTTGTAAAACACTGATGGATGACTCAATATGTACTGAGTGAATTGGGACAAACAAAAAGCAACCAGCAGCCTTATCAAATAAGCTATAGAGGTGAAAATAAGCACTGGACTAGAGAGACAGCCAGGTTAGCTTTCCAAAAAGCCAAAATACACAAGCTAAGATTCACTGATGAGCTTTTAATGAGCTTGTGAAGAAGCTAGCTCAACTGTGCACAGGACACATTTTCAGAAAGGGCTTAAAAGAAACCAAAATTTAAGCAGTTTAATAAGCTAGCTAGAGATTATAAAAAATACTATGATAAAGATGAGCAGTTGAATATTAATATCCCAAAAGCTCAAATCTTGAAACTTAATATTATGTCCTATATAAAATTATCTATTTTATTCAAAAACGACTTAAACTGAAAATTTGACTTTTTAAGTTAACCAAATGTGTTGACTTTGATGAACTTTGGATTGATTCTACTAACTGATTATGATGTATTAAGCTAAGAAAAGATGAAATTAAGCTAGGTGACCAAGTTATAAACAGCTATGATGAGTTTTACTTCCTAAATCCTAACAGTTAACTAGTTAAGTGAGATTAAAAGTAATTTTGACTTTTTACAAAGTAAGGACTGGAGTTTATTGCTTCTTTGAGTTCTTAGGACCAAGTGTGACAGATAACAACCAAGAACAATATCTTGAATACCCTCTAACACAGTTAACAAAAGAAAACCAAACAACCCTTTATAAAACTGTTTTGGTGATTTTCAAATGATTCCACAGATTAAGACCATACAACTGATTACAGACCTTATATTATCATTTAATAAGACTAAAGAAACATTAAACAACAACAATAACAACATAGAACTCAGATATGACAATTATGCTAATATGACTGTTAAACTATGATTTTTTAACAACTACAAATTCTAATGAACAAACAACTTGTTTTATTGCTTAACTCTACTTAGCTACAACTCATAAACATAGAAACACAAAGATTTAAACTCATAAATAACTTAAACAGTGAAATGCCAAAATGAGTAACAAGCTTACAAGATGGTTTCCAAGTGAAAAATGAGATCCAAGGACTGAGAACACAACCTATAGCTTCCCAAGAAGCTCTAAACCAAAGGGCAATCCAATATTCACCCTGCTCCAGCTTTGATCTTCATCTCCATTGATTTTTTTATTTTTAACTAATTTTTTTTGTATTTTTGGTATTTTTTCTTTTTGATACTAAATTGAGTTTTAAAGTTTCTAAAAGCTTTCAGAAGCTTTCTGGGAGCTTACATGAGCTTATTCAGTCCATAACATTATCTATTAACAACATTCAAACTAACATGAGATTTTTAAACTTGAAATTTTGCATAAACTGAATTTGAAACTGGAACTTGAAATTAATGACTAGAAAAGATTCACATACACTTAAATAACTTAAACAAAGTACTTGAAAGACTTAAATTACACTGGAAATTTAAAATTGACTAATTCGACATACATTAATAAAAATTACACTAGATAGTCTTCTCCATTGCTTCCTTCTTGCTTATAAAGATCTTTTTAGAGTCTTTGTCAACCTCTGAGACTTTCCCACCTCACTTGAACCATTGGATCTTTCTAATTCATCAAGTTCGTCCATGTGGAATTTTTGGCGCCAAAAAGTCTTTTGAGCTGGTTTATTGCATTTAATGCAATTTGGTGGGATGTGGAGGTGTTAGGGGAGTGGGTAGAGAGGTGTAAAGGTGGTGGTGAGGTGGAAAGGTGGAGAAAACCACACTGGTTTTGGGTTTACAGGCGATGGTGAAGGAGATGAACAGTGATGGCGGTATAATATTTAAAACGTGGGTTTGGTTTGGGCTTGTGACTGGGCCAGCTGGTTGGGTTGTGTTTTGGGTTGGATTTAATATCAAAAGGGTCCGTTTGGTATAATATTAACACAAGGACCATTCATGTAATACTCTGAAAAATGAGGGACTGAAGTTGAAACTTTTCCCAAGTTAACACAAGGAATAAACCTGCAATTAATGGTTAGTACAAGGACCAATATTGCATAAAATTCCATTTTTATAAATCCAAGGACCAAAACTGCCAACTTTCTAACTCCAGGGACCAAACTTGTAATTTTCTCAAAAATTATCATATAAGGACCAAATGTGCCACATTTGAATAGTACAAGGGTGTAGTTTGAATAATTTCCATTTTTAAACACCCAGGGACTGATTTTGACACTTTAGTAAAGTTGAGGGACCAAAGTTGTAAATTGTGATTTTTAAACTTCAAAGGACAATTTCTTACAACTTGTGAATCCCAAGGACCTTTTATGACTTTTTATAAGTTTTGGAATGACCAGGGACTAGATTTGACAACTTTTGAAACTTGGGGGACTAAAACTGCCAATTATGCAAACTTGATACGTTTTTCATCTGATTTTGGTATTTTTGCATTTAAAACACATAAAACACTTATTTGTGATATTTTTATCATTTTGATGCATTTCTGAGTGTTTTCAGATGCTTTTGCAGTTTAAATGGTACAAAAATGATGAGTATTTGCACACTCATCAATCCCCCACACTAAGATATTGCTAGTCCCTAGCAATCTTTTGAGAAAACTTAATGGATTTCATCTCTTTACCAAAAGCCATTACTTCTGGAGTAGCCAATTGTTTCAGTTCAAGTAAGAACCTTGGTACAATGATAACCAAATGATTTTGAGCAAATCATAAGCTGTAAACGGATTTGATTTGTCTTTACCAGAAGCCGTTTGCTTCTGGACTAGCCAACTCTTAGATAAATTATAAATATTATCTTTGGTGAGCCGATTACCAATTATGGCTTTCCAACTGCCTTTACCACAAGCCATAAACTTGCGGGCTAGCCAACTCTTCACTAATTAAAGATATGGTGAGCTGAACACTATACAAATTTAGGCAAATTGTAAGCCATAAACGGATTTGAGATATCTTTACCAAGAGCCGTTTGCTCCTGGATTAGCCAATCCTTTTGTGGGTTAGACATGGCGGACTGATTACCATTTGCTGAGTAAGTGAAAAACACTTATTCCAAAAAAAAAAAAAAAAAAAAAAATTGGCCAAAAACGGGGGAATTGGGTGGCATAATTACATGATAAAATTCGTGAGAATTCCCCCCCCCCCCCCCCCCCCACACTAGAAATGAATATTGCCCTCAATATTCAAAGTACCGACGGTTATGCCGAAACATAGAACGTAAAAGGGAAATACTACGGCCATTATTTTATTTTTGATATATACACATTTATATATATATATATATATATATATATATATATATATATATATATATATATATACTAGTGTCAAAACCCGTCCGATGGACGGGTATGACTTGTTGTTTTTATTTTTAGGATTTAGTAGAACAAATATATACTAAAAAGTAATTAAAAAGTTAAATGAAACAGTTAAGATCTATAATTGATGTTACCATAATCCATAAAACGACTAAAAGCATGTACGTACTTTAATTTGTGGTTTTTATTTTTAGGATTTAGTAGGAAAAAAATATAGTAAAAAGCTATTAAAAGTTAAATTAAACGGTTAAGAACTATAAATGATGTTACCCTAATACATAAAACGGCTAAAAGGAGGTAACTACTTTCTAACATTTTGTTTTAGATGTTAGTACTTTAGCCGGTTTAAGGAAACACTGGAACACTATAGTTCCTTCATATCTTAAGGATAAGGCCGAAGAGGTGATTGCCGAGTCAACAAAGGATGGTGAAACCGCTAATCACAGTGACAAAAAGTGAGGATTAAAGAATAAACCGGTTGCAGCAGTTGGGGCAGGAGCACCAGTTGTAGTAGGAGCTTTGTTTCTTTCTAAAGCTGTTCCAACATCAACGATATTAAAAGTTGTTACATTTAAGGTTCCATGGTCTTTAAACCTGATAATGACATAGACCCAAAAGCTTATCTCTATATCAATTAGCAAGTTTCTTAGTCCATAAAAAATTATAGTCCCGGGTCTGTTCAAAACTGGAGTGAATACCTCGTCTTCGATGAAAGCAACTGCTTCTTCTGAGAATATTAGAGCCGTAGTTCACAGTATCATAACATCTGCTGAAAATACGAGTCTTTCAGCAATGAGATCAACCAAGAGATGATTATGAGGCCCCACAATATGCTCGTTCTGTTTACCCATTGCTTCAAGATTCGCATGGTATATTTGCTGAAATATCGTCAATGGGAAGAGCTTTAAGATAATGAAAAATAAGATATAAATATACCATGTTATTTATTGAATACATTAGCAACTAAAAGAAATAAACGTTAACTTTTATTCATCTTCTATATGCTTATAACTATTAAATATTTCTTGCTATACCATACATATAGAATGTTTGCCGTTTCTGCTATTATTTTGTGGAGTAACGCTTTCTTACAATATATTGGTGTACCATCAGTACAATATTCTCTGTATATTCCACTTTTATATAAGAACACTTTTCACCGCTATATTCCTAATTCTATAAAGAAACCAAATGAAAAAATAAAATTTTTGAGCTTGCTATATGTCTTCTTGCGTCGTCACAGATGTGTTCTTATGAACTGAAAAATAACATTTATACTTAAAAAACCTTGATGGAAAAATAAGGGGGTGTTTGGAACTGCTATTAAAAGTGTGGGAAAAATATGTACCTACCTTCCTTTGGAACCTTTTTAGCAGCAGGATAATTTTTCAGAGTATCAGCATGAGCTGCATAAAAATTACAATCAGAGTTGAATTATGGTGCCGCCGATTATAGAGCAGTCACATTACTATCTAGGGTTTTGATACTCAAACACAAAAGACCCATCTGAAAATAAGTAGCACGTATTTCATTTAAATCTTCTCCATATCATACATTATTATATCAGAATGATATAACCACGTCGAAAATACTCAAACGTGTTACTCGTATCTAAATAGTTGCATAAATAGTCTAACCCAAATTATCAGGTGACTCATTCCCGTATTGACCCATTGATTTCTATTTAGCAATTACCTCATCATTTTTTTCAATCTCAGTCGTATCATCTTCCTTATCAGTTGCTAATGCTAGGAGCGCGTTAATATCAGTTGCATATAATTGTTCATTTTTTTATTAAACAGATTGTTGGTATTATTATATTAATAATATTCATATTAATGTAAGTATTGTTTTGGTTATTTTTTTTGTGTGTTTGATTGTATTACTTCACAAATAGTTAGACATTATACTTTGATTTACGAATTTGTATTTTTGTATTAATAATTGCATATATTTGAGAATTTAGTTTGTTAAGATTGATTCTTGGTTAAGTGTACGCATTATGCAAGTTTGTTATGAATGTGCGCGACACTTCCATGAAACGAAACATTTAGTAAAAGTAATTAACATGTATGTGCATCGATAGTACATGACAACCTTTGTATTTGTATTTTAAGTGTATTATACATTGTTTTTTTTATTGTTTCAAATAATTGGTAGGCTTGTTGCCTTACATATATACCAGTCACAAATGCATTAGTTTCATGGAAACTCGTGAACGTAAATTTTGATGCAGCATTTAATCTATATCTAAAATATATATAGAGTGTTTCATATCAAATTATGTAATTATTACATCTATTTTACATTGTGTTTTAATTTACATTTATATAACACACTTTGTTTAATTTCATTTGAAACATTTTTTTTGTTTTTTTAAAGAAAAAACAGTAATATGAATATTCAGTTCTTTTAATAATTTATTTTGGTTCTACTATTTTGTTGGATTTTTAGTTTTTACTCGTTATAATCTTCGAAGTTCATTAGAATAAGGATTTTTATTCGATCAGAGGTGGTTTATGATAATGCTATATGTTTAGTTTTAAGTTTTTTAGATTACATGTTTGTTACATTGTTTACATAACAAAACCCCAATTCTCATAATCGGATCAAATTACTATGTAATTAGGGATTATTTTATTGTTATTATATTAAATGAAGATGAAAGTGTTTGTATTTAATATTGAGTTTGTTATAATATTTATTTTTAAATAGTTGATTGATGGTTGGGGTAGCTAACCACCTTAAACTATTACAACATCTTGCTGATAATAGAATTTATATGCTTGAGAATTCAAATAGCACATATTCTTGTGAACTATAAATATTGGAAGCCATGTATTTGTGAAAACATTTAGGTTAGTTAAGGAATATATTAATAAAGATGCAAGTCCCTAACTTCAATTGAATAACATAAAAGGTAATAGAAGTGAACTCACCAATGCTGCATAGATAAAACCACAATGTAACTTTCATAAGATTTACTAAGTTTCTTTCTAGCCATGAATAAATTGATGGTGTACACATATATCATAAACATATACGTATACATTATAAATATGTCATAAATAAGATGTTCAATTATCAAAACCAAATAAAGCAGAAAAAATGGGAACTGAAAATCATAAGATGATAAACGCCCCCAAATTGACTACTACAGCATGCAGAATTAATCTGAAACTCATTACTTGAGTTATTTACATTTGTGTGATAGTGCCCACGATAAGCTACAAAAAAAAAGTTAAGGTTACACCTTCAACTGGTGAACTCGTATGAGCCGTACCGGGTTGAGCTATAGGAATAGAGATTACCATAATGTTAACATTAGTTATTACAACAATAATGAGAATAAAAAACGTGGAGATAGATAAGTCAGTTGTCGGGGTGGTTCTTGTGCATTTACTATTCAGGGCAACCGTTGGTATATTCATTTGACCGTCAATGTGTGCGCCTGCATTGTTCAAAAGTAACCGGTATTAAAAATTACTGACTCATGATAAAGTAATATGGGCATGGTAAGCAAAAATAAAAATAAGTCGTTCACTTTGAATTGCCTAGCTCTTGTCGAAAATACCAGATTCAACTATAACTACTTAAGTATGTAAGATTTCCTCCTAAACTTTTGAAGCTTAGCTTCCATGAACTAGAAGAAGTATATAAGATGTTTCAAATATCCCACATTTTACGAACCTATGAAATCTAGTGAATCAACCTACAAACGGGTATACGGAAAACAAAACATACATGCCTAGATTAACTTTTCTTAGTGGTGATGAACATATATATGCTTTACACTCTGTAGATTATCATGTATAAAGCTATTCTCACATCATGATAATTGGCCAACCAATAACCATCGATGATGTAATCAAGAAATTAAATGAAAAACAAAATCATATATGTAAAACAAAACATACACATAGATTAACTTTTCTTAGCAGTGATGAGCATATATACGCTTTATACTCTAGTAGATTATCATGTCTAAAGGTATTCTATTGTCGTGATAATTGGCCAACCAATAACCATTTATGATGTCATCAAGAAATAAAATGGAAATTAAAATCATTAGTCTAGCATTTACATTTATGTTACTTCCCGTTTCCACCATTCCACAAATATATCTTGGACGACTTTTACATGTTTAACCAATGAGACATGTTTCTTATTGAGAAAACTTTTTTTTGTAACGCTACCAAAAGTTATGAAGTTAAAAAGTGCTCATCAATTATGCAAGATCATCAATTTGTGGAAAATATATTGTGCTTGTAACAACCGTAAATCCGTAACCTTTAAAACAACTTATGTGATAGCATAACGGCTCCAATTTTTGTTCCACTAAGATCTAAATGCATTATAGTGACAAAGAAATTCAAGTATCCTTTATATAAACATAGAGGCATCAATTCTTGTTCATAATAAAAAAAATGACTGATTTGGACCATTTTATTGAAGGCATGGGGTAACTCGACGTGTCTAACTATCTTCTATGGGCTGAAAAGGGCTTTAAAAAAGAGGGAAGTTACTAAATCATGGCCACTGGAAGGAAGGAGAACAATATAACAGGTATTATTTGCCCAACTCGTACTCTACATCGTCCATATGATTATTATGTCCCTAATCAGTCTGACACCCTTTTTCATCCCTAATATTATAAAAGAGCAAAGTAAAGAATCAAAGAATACCATATGTGTGGTTGTCATTGGACTTGTATGATCCCTCCATTTTTTTCGTAAAATATAGTATGTATAGTCTTTAAGAATTCGTTTCATATCCAAGAGATGTTTGTGCCTGAATAACCAATACATAGATGATATTACCTACTCATTAGCTCTTTGAGAAGATATTTATAAAATGATCTCAAGTACTCATTTTGTTAGATTATATTACTTTCTTCTTTTTATTCTCTTTCACTTCTGAACATATCCAATTATCCAAAGAGATTATTTCACTTAACTTTTTACAGTTTTATGTAAGCTTTATAACAGCTTTTTGAAACTCATCCAACTAAATACAATAATAAGAAGATAAGAAGTAATATAAGAAAAACCAAAGGGCTCTCTAAAGTTGGATATCTGCCTATCACCTTCTAAAATAAGTTGGGTTGTTACAGGAAATAGTTTCAAGATTTTTTAGAAGTCAAAATAGCTTGTTTCACTTACAAATTTTCATATAAGCTAATAACTGATAAGGAGTTTTAAGTGCTTGGCTGTTATCTGAAACGACTAATTTTATTACACAATAAGGAGATTTAATCCCAAACACCTCCATATATACCAGTTGCACTGTATACATACATCACTTTGACATCCCTTGGAATCATTTCATCCATTTTGCTATGGCACGTACCAATTAAGTTCACCATTTATTTCTGTACATAATCAAAATAATCAAGTATCTTAAGAAGTCAATATTTTGAGTAACTTTCATGAGATAAGATGCATCACAGGTCTATACAATATAATAATTAAACAGGTTACCTCAAAAACAGATCATCTGCTATTTTATCTATGATCCATACAAAAGTTTAAAACTCATTTAAGATTTACATTACTTACAATTTTTTATCCATTGCATGACCTGCCCATATTAATGTATTCAATTCTATTCATACATGTATCCGTCTTGTTTGACTGCGCATGTTTTAATTTTTGTTGCATCACCATCATCAAAGTTTGTTCCAATGACTCGTCGGACCCTCCGTCAGCAGATGGTAGACTTGCACCTGGTACTGACTCGTTGTAGGCTGTGTTGGGGTTGGATTTTATAAATTTTATTGTTTTTTTTGTTTATGCTATGAAGCTACTGAGTACCACCTGCTAAAAAAACAACGGTTAAAACATTTTACACCTGGCACTGACCAAAAATTCTAAAAACCGTTACATATAGACAAACCCGTATAAGAATTGCAACGACTAACTACCTAGAAACTCCCCACCAAAAACTCGACCGTCTGGGCCTGCAAAGGATGTACTCAATTTGCCTAAGTTGTTGCTGTGGTTACCATTACTGTCTGTGAGCAGGAAGGAGCGCAATAAAGAAACGATCTCAAACCGGCCCAGAAAGTGACATATAAGGTAGCTTACACTTTATGCGGGAGTCGACTGTCATTATTTTACTACTTTGCAGATGAAAATTTGCAGCTAATGGTCTCATCTTGCAATATATTTTTGACCAAGCCTGTGTTGGTTTACCAAAACAAAGTAGGAAAAAAAATCTTGAATCAATGTATTCATGTATCTTGTTAAGAATTTTAGTATTAATAATGGAGATTCCTTAGGTGCATTTTAATCATAACCAATTTAAGGGATATGCTTACATCATATCCATCCTCTTATTCATCAACATCAGCTCTAAGACTCCCTAATTTCTAAAAATTATCAATTTATTCATCTTAATTCCAATAAAAAAACTCATTAAATTACCATGCTGACCATATTGAGGGTACCATATCAATATATTTGATCCTTTTGTATCTGGTTTTTCAGCGCGAACAGTCTTGAGTGGCTTTTCTTCGTTCTTATTCATAGTCAGGTCTGCAAATAAGGGAAAACCGTAAACAATCATCGCTTTGTCCGCCATCCGAAGCCGTCGGCTTCTTTTTATCCACAACAACATTCAGAATCTAAAAAAACATGGTTACAAATTTATGATTCCTTTGAGACGATAATCAAACGAAAGAAAATTATCTCAATACCTCCAATAATGTCTACCGTGGTACTTAAAGCCCAAGGACCTTCTTGTGATTTGCTACCAATTCAGCTTCAGCTTCAACGCACCTTCGAGCATTTTCTAAAATCAACATAACTCGACGAAATTGTAAACTGAATATAATCAAAATCCAAAGAAAACCGTATCATTAAAAGCAACCAGAAATTCCTTTTGATGTCCATGAATTCCTCCCGGTACTTTGCCCAAACTGAATCTAATGGTGTATAGATCAAACCTGCATGAAGAGTGTTTCGGCCAACCTGACGTATTTCAACCCGCGCCAAAAAATCACCTACAGTGCATATGCGAATATAAGAATGTATTCCACGCCAATGTATCCTTAGTAATTTAGGCTTGCGCCTATTTAGTCTTGCTGCTACCTCCTTCCTGCTCAGTAGTTGTAGCACATATTTGATTTCAGTAATAAAAACTTATTTGACATTATAATTACAAATACAAAGGAATAACTTTATAAGCCATCTAATCTTAGTAAATATAACATATGAAATAGGAAATTTTAAGTAAACGGGTTACCAAACTTAACCTTACCGTGAACAGGTCAAATCGCAAATGGAGTTGCTCAAGTTTAGGAAGTACCGTATGAGCTTCTTAGACTGGGTACATTTGAAAGCAAGAATGGCAGCTTCTGATGTATACACGTTATCATGTTTTTTTACTTAATATCATCTCCTCTAACTTTAGATTCTTTATATTTTACAAAGAAGCTAAAGTTGTTGGTCTTAAAAGTCACCAACTCAAGCCTATTTTATCCAGCTTTACCAGCCGACACGAAGAATTGAGGGACTACTAAAATGTCACCTTTGCTGACTCTGTCGTCAAACACGGCTACACCATTTTTTGACACGGACTTAACCTTAGCATCGCCACTAAGCACGTACATGATGGTGTGTCTGTTTACTGACCACACTGGAGAGGACATCGCATTATGTAGAAGGAAAATAAGGGCATTAATTAAATCTTTAATGGGTTAATCTAAACTTTTCAAACCAATCTAATTAGAAAAAAAATTATAACACGATTGATCTTTTACTTTTAGAAGGTATGCTTTCTCAGCGCTAAGATCCACAGAAGAGAGAATGGGAAGTTTGTATTTTTTAACGTTGTTACATTTTCCTGCTTTTCGGGAAAAAATGTCGACCTCTCTGTGGCTGTCCAAATTATAGAAAACTTTAGCACTACATAACTTTTCTTCTAGACCATTTGATGAATCTCCTTAACCTCCTCGTGGTTGTTCAACAGGCATGACAAATTGCATCGGTTGTTGGATTCTTACTATGACCCTACAGTCACCAGACTCTTGCATTGCTCTCACAATCCGTGACTCAGTATTGAATGCTTAGCGAAGATATTATTGATGTTGATGCTCCCCTCCTGTCGTTGTTAGCTTCGTTGCCCTCGTTGTTAGCTTCGTTTCCCTTGAGTGTGCTGATCGAGTAAAAATGACTATTGGAAATGAAAACAGTAAAGTGTTTAGCTAGCTGGTTACCAAAGGTTTCTATTGATATGATAGTGAAGAATTAAGTGCATACCCTCGGTTGCATGTTGAGTTGGTTAGTGGGGTTATTACTTTCACTAATGATGATTGCAACCACATCTTTGTTCCCATCATTGTAGGACCAGTGGACGGTGTCGGCTGTAATGGATATGATGTCTCCTCGTTTAAATCTGTGTACATTGCAACAATTCTTGTTGTTGAACTACTCCAGTATCAAATGTCTCTGCACACCCTGGGAAGTGTACTCCAATGATTCCTTCTCCTTAAAAAAAAACCATGAATGTATGTATTTTGTTAATTCCTTAAAAGATTTAGATTTGCATGAAAACCTAACCTCGCACACTGGGTGGCAACAGACCCTCCACAATAAATGATGCCATTGATGAGCTGAAAGATATTCAATTAACTATAGTTAAAATTGATGTTATGATTGGTGAACGCTTTTATTTGTAATGCAAATGAAAGAGGGAATAAGTGAAGAAGATTTCAGATGCCATGTTACTAAACATACAATACCAAGAGTATAGGAGACTAACTCATGTCAATGAACTCTTACCCTTTTTGTCCAACTGAATCGAGTCAAAAGAAGACCATTGGAGCATTGAATATCCAAAATAAGATATAATATACTGATTATAATGAAGACCTGAATGTTTATTCTATATGTCATTAGATGAAATGCTCCATTAGGAAGAATAAATGATACTTGTGCAATCACTTTCAAAGCGGGCTAAACGTACAAACCTGTTAAAAGCACCAGCTGCAAGAAACATTCACACATGTTTGGTCACTTATAGAATAGAAATTTAGCAAAGAGGTTATACTCGTTAGCCTTCATGTTCTTCTTAATTCTTGCTAATGGAAGGGTGTGGTTCTTGAAATCATTTTTGTTCTTGTATTGTAGTATGCATCAATCATCCAAGCAACTTGTTCACAGGAAGACGTGTTTAGCAATCTCAAGATCAGTTAACAAAAATTGAGCTAAAGACATAATAGAAAAAAGAAGAAAACCATCTGAGTGAGAATACATAAACAAATATAAAGCTTAAATCTAAATATCGCCAAATACATATGTTTAATAACTAAATAAACATAGTACCTGAGCAAACAACTAACTATAACTAAATAAACATTATTCAAGCAACCTTAGCAAACAACTAACTATAAGTTCATAGACACTCCTTGGTAAAATATACATTCATTCAAAATTGGTGATGTTTAAGTAAACTTATTTAAGCAGCTTATTGGCTTATAGATATTTCAAAACCGCAATATGCTAAAATAAGATCTGATTAGAATAAACATTGAGATTAAAGAGTAGGGACTGAACCTTTTTTTTCCTTCTATGTTGTGACTCTAAACAACAGATATTTAACATCCTGCATCATAAATTCACAAACAACTCATAATACGTGTTCATATATTGTACTAAAGAATAAAAACTATGATCAAGGCTCGATTTCAATACATTCACTACGTGGGTTTGTTTTTCTTTTTCGTTTTTTTTCTTTCTTTTCTTTTGTGAAACATGCACCCACATGCAGAGTAATTAACTTTAGGGCTTTGAGACTGAATATGATCGATGATGGTTATAAAAACAAATTAGGGTTTGGAAGAATGGATGAAACTCAACACGCCAAATAAGCATATGCGAATTCTTGCTGAATATACCACAATTGCGTGTTACAGCAACCCTCAAAAGAATGTCAAATAAAACCAATCAATGATACAGCGTTAAGCCTAAAACATTAAATATTAGCATCTTAGTAATCAGGACAGAGATGAACTCAACAATATGCAATTTACCATTGTTAATTATCATTAAGTTATTTCAAAACAAAAGACATTTATTTTACACTGTAACCTTTACTACAACATATACACAATCAATCACATTTGACCCTATCGTACTAAATGCTACATGAAGCTAAAGCAAAAAAGATAATCTTTAAGAGCTTTTTCCCAAGAGGTGGCTGCAACTTGCCATATGTTGTAACTAAAACATTCTCTTCTGCTGATTTTCTATACATTTCAAGCCGAAGTTGTTAATACTTTAGTTCAGACCTCAAAAATATAGGCTTATAATTAAACATAGCATGACAAAGCCATCAAATGTGAGCAAACGTGACAAGAATGACAAAAGCTAAATTTTATAAAGTTTAAAAAACATAAAACATAATAATTTAAAAAAAAAAAAACTAAACCTGTTGATGACAATATAAAAAACCTACCATTGTCTTGAACATTATTATCTTTGTTTCCTTTGAAAATCCTTGCACTTTGTCTTAACATGCCTTGATCTTTTTGGGACTCCATCCTTGTACAGATATCTATTAACAAAGTAAAAACAATATATGATATCTGATAAAAAAATATGTTAAACTCAAACTCGACAAAAAAAAAAGGATTCTTCACCTGTAAAACAAAAAAGTATATTCTTCACCTATTAAACTCAAAAGTCGATTATAGTTTTAGGGATAATTATGTTTAGGAATAAGATATTAGGGTGTATTTATACACACAAAAAATAGGTTAAAAATATATATGGTATATTTATCTTTTAAGTAATATATATCATAATTTATTTTAATTGTTATCTTCAAAAAATACATACCTAAAATAAAAATTCCATAATTTTTTTATAATCTCCTTATTTATATTGATTTGAAAGATATAAATAAAAAAACAATCTACTCTAGTGGTAAGTTGTTTACAAAACACATGAATGACCCAAGTTCAACTCCAACAAATGTCTTCTTTTTAATAAAAAAATTTTAAAATTCAAAAATAACAAAAAAAAAAACGAAATTTACAATTTATTTAAAAAAAATTGTACATATATTAATTAAAATGCCACATGTCATTTAAAAAAATTAAAAAAAATGCCACATAACTATAATGATGACATGGAAATATGACTTGGCATTATGGGATGCCAAGTGGCATTTTATGTGGCATGCCTCCTCTTATATATAATGTATATATATATATATATATATATATATATATATATATATATATATATATATATATATATATATATATATATATATTTTAAGATTTTATATACAACAGCGGGGGGCAACTCCCCCACACTAGGGTGGTAGAAAGTAGAAAGAAGTCAGAAATATGAGTGAAAACCCATATGGTGTGCTACTGTTTTTGATTACCGAGTCACTAGCTTGACTCGATCCCTGCATTCATTGGTTCATGGGGAAAGTAACGTGGAAAACCAATCTCGATCGGACTTTCATTCACAATGTTTAATAAACATATGAACATCAGAAAGTTCCACTCCGACGAGATACAACCGGTATTTTTAATAGTAGAAACTATAAAGGATAATACCGGGGTCAAAGATGGTGTCCTCATTCCCGAAAGAGAAAAGGGAAAGAGCAACCACGCCATCCGTGAAGAATGGAATAAAGATGTGCATCACAATGCATGTCCATTCCTCATCAGTAAGAAGCAAATCACCATTTTTGACATTTTTAAGCTTAAACTTGAAGCTTGTATGGTGATTGTCAAAGGAATTTCCGGTAGGGAGGTTTGGAAACGGTTCTTCAATCAACAGATTTTCCAGAAAAAGGATGTCCCCCTCCGAATCAAAGTAAGTATTATCAATTCCTGTTGGAATCGACTCATCACTAAGAAAGGCATCGACTTCATTCCAAAAGTTGTCATCTTCCTCATCCGGAGTGAGAGAAGGAATGGAAAAGTCGGAAACGATAAGACTCGGAGATGATGGATCATTTTTGAGCAATTCTTCAATGGGAAGAATGTCTCCCATTGGATCACAAACATCATCATCCAATCCAGATGAAACTGAAGAGAGTTTGGTTTCATCCACAGAGTTAACAAACTCGATACGATAAACTGGTTCCGGAGGTGGGACAAGTGGTGTGCTCTTAGAGCTAGCAATTTCCACTACTTCCGATAAAGTCTCCGATTCTAGATCATCATCATCAAGAACACTCTTGACTTCCTTGGTACAACTTTCAAACCATTTGTTTGAACCAGGGTTGATTTTCATAGCTTTTAGCTCAGCACGTTTTTGGTGACTCCTCTTAACCGTGAAATTTGAGAGTGTTGCATTGATTCTTTCAGATTTTTGATCAATTGTGGCAACACTATGTTTGGATAGAGGTTTGGAGTTCTGGTTGATATTAAACGTGAGTTCTTCGTTGTCAACCCGTATGGTCAACTCTTCAGCAAATACATCAATTAGAGCACGGCTCGTTCTCAAGAAAGCTCTCCCTAAGATGAGGGGAACTCTAGGATCTGCATCAAAGTATACTACAACAAAATCAGTAGGAAAATGAAACTTTCCTACTTTTACCACGACATCCTCGGCTATCCCAAGTGGACGAGTTATGGTACAGTCCGCTAGCTCAAGTGTCATACAAGTAGGAGTAAGTTCAGGAAGAGACAGTTTCTTCCATACTGAGAGTGGCATGAGGTTAATGCTAGCACCAAGATCGGCCAAGGCGGAGCATTGAACCATCCCCAAGAAATCACACGGGATTAAAAACCTGCCGGGGTCTTCAAGCTTTTTGGGAAGCTTTTTGAGAAGGACCACTGAGCATTGCTCATTGAGAGGGGTTTTAGCCATCTCAGATAACTTATCTTTGTTGCTCAGTAAGCCTTTAAGCGTGGATGCAAATTTGGGCATTAAAACGAGAGCATCAACGAAGCTTATATCAAAGTGCAGTTCATTGAAAATTTGGAAAATTTTTTCCATTTTCTCTTTGGTTTTGTCTTTGAGCTTCTCATCATGCAATCTTGATGGGTAAGGAAGTTGACTAGACTTTTGAGCCGGGATGGAAGTCATTTCTGGCTCAGAATTTGTCTTCGGAACTTCGGGTTCCGGACTTAAAGCTTGGACTACCGAAGGTGGGACGTGTGCGGTACTTCGTGGGCTTGAGAAATGCACCTTGTCCGTTGTATCCTTGGTAACTTGACTCATTGCTCCTGGTGGAGGAGGCATTGGACTCGAAGGTCCATTGTGCGTCTTACCACTTCTGGTTGTGATCGCCTTTGCATCGCCCCTCGGGTTAGCGATCGTGTTGCTCGGAAGTTTTCCTGAGCCCGAGGGTTGATCATTTAAAGACTTCTTAATGTCAGAAATCTGGCTAACCAACAACTTGTTCATTTCATCTTGGGATTTCATGAATTGCTTCAATAACTCATCAGATGATGGTCCAGTTGGAACAATGGCTTGAGTTTGATTAGGAAAATTCTGGCCTCTAATGTTCGGATTAGGGCCTTGATTTTGAAAATTTCCTTGGTTAGGATTCATATTCCCATGAAATTGATTCCCTCGATTGAAATTGTTTTGATTAAAGTTTCCTTGATGTTGGAAACCTTGATTTGGTCCAAAGCGATTTTGATTGCCATGGTTTTGCACAGGAGGAAAACCAGGTGGTGTCATACTGCTAGGTGCACGGTAGTTTGGTTCATTTTGAGGACGGTATTGATTACCTCCTTGATGTGAAGTACCGGCTATAGCATTGGCTTCAAACGGACTACCATCGGTGGCAGTACAGTTGTAGTATGCATGAGGGCCACCACAAGTAACACAGACATCGACTTTCTTCACTTCACCATGTGATGGTGTCTGTGTGAACGTGACTTTCTTTTGGTTAGCAAGAACCAAAGCCTGAACAATATCTGTGAGTTTGTCAATCTTAGCATCGGTGCTAGATGTACTCACGTGAGATGAAGTAGAAGGTCCTGCATTAGACTGAGATTGATATGTCTTTGTTCGGAAAGGGCGGACCTGGGACTTGTTTTCAATGATTTGCAAGGCTTCTTTTGTGGTCTTGCTCAGGAAATTACCTCCCGCGGAGGCATTTAAAGAGTCTTGGTCAGCTTGTCTCAGACCATTGTAGAAAGTATCCATTTGCATTAACTCAGTAAAACCATGATGCGGACACTTGCGGAGCAACTCTTTGTAACGATCCCATGCCTCCCCGAATGATTCATCAAATCTTTGAGAGAATTTCATTATCTCATTCTTAAGACTTGTAGTTCGGGATGGAGGATAGAATTCGTTAACAAACTTAGTGACTAAATCCTCCCATGTCTCAATGGAACGAGGGGGTTGTTTCTCAAGCCAATTCCGGGCTTGTCCCTCTAGAGAGAATGGGAACAGAAGAAGCTTAATTGCTTCATGTGGGACATTCTTGTATTTGATGGTAGATGCAATCTTGTTAAACCATCGAATATGAGCATGAGGATCATCCCGCTCAAAACCATAAAATTGGCTTTGGGTTACAAGATTAAGCAACCCGGTTTTGAGCTCGAAGGTATCAGCCACGATGGCTAGGACAATAATGGCATCTCCGTAACCCTCGATGGGTGCTTGGAGAAGCTCATTCATCGGTTTATCTTCTGCCATTACGACAGGGGGTGGTTGTGCTAGATGTTCCTCAGTCACGGCTGAAGGAGCAGAACGTCCTCTACGTCTACGAGGAATATTTGCGAGCTCAGAAAGTGGACTTGTAGAGCTGAAAGAACGAGTGCGCATGCACTAAGTATAAAAATCAGCTTTTCAAAAACAAATGCGAGGCAAAACGACAAGTGAACTTAAACCAATAATCACAAATGAAATGGCTTCTTTGAAAAAGGTACACCAAATCACAAGGACACAAAGGCAAGTTTTGATCTTTAAGATTGGGAACTTATTAATGTTCACACCCCCAGTTGGTAGGTGTTCTGCCTTGGTTTGCGGTGGTTGATTTTTATGTATTTATTTAAGTACCACTGAAAAGACGTAGGTATAGATTTGTGCTAAGGGTTTAAATATTTTTGGAAAATATTTTTGGTATCGTCTAGTTTAACCAAATCGTATTTCTTTAAGAATCACCTTAAAGGAAACCCAAGCTAGAAAACGTTACGATTGTTTTGCTGTTTTATATATATTTTTTTTGGTGTTGTAAACACTTTAGGAAAAGTGTTAATGAACTTTTTTTTATATCTAAAAAAAAACTGTTTACAAAAGGTGGTATATGTGCAAGAATGGGTCTGAGAATGTTTAGAACACGCTAAAGCCTCCCCGGCAGCGGCGCCAAAATTTGATTGAATCCCAACCGTCAAGTTTATCACACAAGTCAACCACTTGTGAATGGTCAACCGTAATAAAATTCAAACAGTCTAAAACCAATGCAATTTCCCTTGGAATATAGTGGATTCCCGGGTCGTTAAGTCCCACGGAGGATTAATGGTGTTCAACACTTTCAGATGTCAAATAATCACTAAGGATAATGATCAGTAAGGATTTGGTGATAATTACACTACTGATTGATTGGAATTATATTTGGATACAGAATTGTAAAGCACAACAATCAGATTTAAACAAACGTAAATACGTACGTTTATTAAGTTCTACGTAAACGTACAAAATAAAACGTGGGTTTTAAGAAATAAAAGACCTACAAATATGAAAATGATATTTTTACAATCCTAATAATAAAATAAAATTATTGGAAAAAGAAAATTATTTTTATGACTATTTATTTAATTATTATTAATTAAAAACTATTTTTAACTATTTAATAATACTCTAAAATAAAAGAAAATGTGAAATAAAGCTAGAAAAATGAAATTATGATTTAGAAAAATTTAAAATATTATAAAACTTATTTTAAAATTGAAAATATATTTTTTACACTTTTTATCTATTTATTATTAATTATTTAATACTTGTTAACTATTTTAAATTCTAATAAATACTAAACAAGCTAAGAAAATTATGAAATTTTTTCTATAAATATCCTATGGTGACAGAAAGCTAAGAAAATTATAAAAACTAAAAGTTCTTAATAATAAGCTGAAAAGAAAAATTAAAAAGCTAATTTCTATTAAATAAACGCTATCACTATTTTTAAAATGATGTTTTTTTGATATTTATTTTATAAACCTATTATACTACTGAAATTAAGTAACTTTAATGAAAACAAAAATTTTACAACTTAAAAATAAGCAGTTTGAAACTTAAAAAACTTAACAGTGAGCTTATGAGCTTATTTTGATGTTTTTAAGCTCAAACAAGCTTCACAGCTTGAAACAAAGGTAGATTAAGATGCAAACAAACTAAAGCTACTTAAATGAAGCTAATAAGCACAAAGATACACACTGATAAGCTATAATAATCAAATAAGCACTTATTCTAAACCTACTAAACAAACAGGCCTGCAAGGATTTTGTAGGCCAACTTTAACTAGGTGCAAGGGATCAGAGGTCAAAAGTGAGCTTTGATGTAATAAGTTGGCTTATTGAGGTTTCCAAAAAGCCAAGAATCTCACACTGGGGTCCACTATTAAGCTCTGTGTGAGCTTGAGAAAAAGCTTGTAAAACACTGATGGATGACTCAGTATGTACTGAGTGAATTGGGACAAACAAAAAGCAACTAGCAGCCTTATCAAATAAGCTATAGAGGTGAAAATAAGCACTGGACTAGAGAGACAGCCAGGTTAGCTTTCCAAAAAGCCAAAATACACAAGCTAAGATTCACTGATGAGCTTTTAATGAGCTTGTGAAGAAGCTAGCTCAACTGTGCACACGACACATTTTCAGAAAGGGCTTAAAAGAAACCAAAATTTAAGCAGTTTAATAAGCTAGCTAGAGATTATAAAAAATACTATGATAAAGATGAGCAGTTGAATATTAATATCCCAAAAGCTCAAATCTTGAAACTTAATATTATGTCCTATATAAAATTATCTATTTTATTCAAAAACGACTTAAATTGAAAATTTGACTTTTTAAGTTAACCAAATGAGTTGACTTTGATGAACTTTGGATTGATTCTACTAACTGATTATGATGTATTAAGCTAAGAAAAGATGAAATTAAGCTAGGTGACCAAGTTATAAACAACTATGATGAGTTTTACTTCCTAAATCCTAACAGTTAACTAGTTAAGTGAGATTAAAAGTAATTTTGACATTTTACAAAGTAAGGACTGGATTTTATTGCTTCTTTGAGTTCTTAGGACCAAGTTTGACAGATAACAACCAAGAACAATATCTTGAATACCCTCTAACACAGTTAACAAAAGAAAACCAAACAACCCTTTATAAAACTGTTTTGGTGATTTTCAAATGATTCCACAGATTAAGACCATACAACTGATTACAGACCTTATATTATCATTTAATAAGACTAAAGAAACATTAAACAACAACAATAACAACATAGAACTCAGATATGACAATTATGCTAATATGACTGTTAAACTATGATTTTTTAACAACTACAAATTCTAATGAACAAACAACTTGTTTTATTGCTTAACTCTACTTAGCTACAACTCATAAACATAGAAACACAAAGATTTAAACTCATAAATAACTTAAACAGTGAAATGCCAAAATGAGTAACAAGCTTACAAGATGGTTTCCAAGTGAAAAATGAGATCCAAGGACTGATAACACAACCTATAGCTTCCCAAGAAGCTCTAAACCAAAGGGCAATCCAATATTCACCCTGCTCTAGCTTTGATCTTCATCTCCATTGATTTTTTTATTTTTAACTAGTTTTTTTTGTATTTTTGGTATTTTTTTCTTTTTGATACTAAATTGAGTTTTAAAGTTTCTAAAAGCTTTCAGAAGCTTTCTGGGAGCTTACATGAGCTTATTCAGTCCATAACATTATCTATTAACAACATTCAAACTAACATGAGATTTTTAAACTTGAAATTTTGCATAAACTGAATTTGAAACTGGAACTTGAAATTAATGACTAGAAAAGATTCACATACACTTAAATAACTTAAACAAAGTACTTGAAAGACTTAAATTACACTGGAAATTTAAAATTGACTAATTCGACATACATTAATAAAAATTACACTGGATAGTCTTCTCCATTGCTTCCTTCTTGCTTATAAAGATCTTTTTAGAGTCTTTGTCGACCTCTGAGACTTTCCCACCTCACTTGAACCATTGGATCTTTCTAATTCATCAAGTTCGTCCATGTGGAATTTTTGGCGCCAAAAAGTATTTTGAGCTGGTTTATTGCATTTAATGCAATTTGGTGGGATGTGGAGGTGTTAGGGGAGTGGGTAGAGAGGTGTAAAGGTGGTGGTGAGGTGGAAAGATGGTGAAAACCACACTGGTTTTGGGTTTACAGGCGATGGTGAAGGAGATGAACAGTGATGGCGGTATAATATTTAAAACGTGGGTTTGGTTTGGGCTTGTGACTGGGCCAGCTGGTTGGGTTGTGTTTTGGGTTGGATTTAATATCAAAAGGGTCCGTTTGGTATAATATTAACACAAGGACCATTCATGTAATATTCTGAAAAATGAGGGACTGAAGTTGAAACTTTTCCCAAGTTAACACAAGGAATAAACCTGCAATTAATGGTTAGTACAAGGACCAATATTGCATAAAATTCCATTTTTATAAATCCAAGGACCAAAACTGCCAACTTTGTAACTCCAGGGACCAAACTTGTAATTTTCTCAAAACTTATCATATAAGGACCAAATATGCCACATTTGAATAGTACAAGGGTGTAGTTTGAATAATTTCCATTTTTAAACACCCAGGGACTGATTTTGACACTTTTGTACAGTTGAGGGACCAAAGTTGTAAATTATGATTTTTAAACTTCAAAGGACAATTTCTTACAACTTGTGAATCCCAAGGACCTTTTATGACTTTTTATAAGTTTTGGAATGACCAGGGACTAGATTTGACAACTTTTGAAACTTGGGGGACTAAAACTGCCAATTATGCAAACTTGATACGTTTTTCATCTGATTTTGGTATTTTTGCATTTAAAACACATAAAACACTTATTTGTGATATTTTTATCATTTTGATGCATTTCTGAGTGTTTTCAAATGCTTTTGCAGTTTAAATGGTACAAAAATGATGAGTATTTGCACACTCATCAGTGGTATTGTATCATCGTGTACATTGCTATTCACCATCCTATTCCCAATTGAGCATGTGATAAAATTAATTGGATTTACCAAGGATGAGGAACCTATTGTTGAAGCTAAGAGCAACCAACAGATAGCTCACTCATTACAAGTGTACGAGCGAACTTCTCAAGTGTTTCAAAACATGGGTATTGAAGCAAATGGTGGTTCATTTTTCATTGGCCCATACAAAGAATCACTAATTCTTCTTAATCAACCAAATGAAACCTATATGGTTTAGTTTGTATCTTTAGCGTTATCAATGTATGTATTTCAAGTTTCTACAACTGTACTAGTTTTTTTGAACTATTTAATGCAAGTTGTTTGTGTTTTATATTCTACGTTTTATATATGTGTCCAGAAATGAATTTGCAAATTTTATTATACTACAACTTTAATAGTATTTTTTAACTATATAATGACATTGATTTGACAAGTCTATGACAACAACGTATACGTGTAATTTATTACGCGAAATATGACAAAGATTTGACAGTTCATATTCTGTATACTGACATTGATTTGACAATTCCATGACATTAACGTGTACGCGTAATATTTTACGCGAAATATGACAAGAATATTTTCTTTATACCGAAATGGATTTGACAACTCCATTAAAATTTGCCTATAAAAACTCATTTACTTCCATTTCTCTAAACACATATCAACATTATTGACATTGCTACTCTCTACAAAAAAGGTTATAATCCACAAAATGTCCCAACAAAACAAAACCGGATACACCAAACGATACCACAACTCACAATTCGTTCCACCATCCCAAAGAAGGGACATAACATACGCACCCCAACATAATGTTGGGGGTTCTTCAACCTCTTCAAACAACCCGGCTAGGATAATACCCGGTTCTGCTGGTATTCTTCAAGCGACTATTCTTCGCAAAAATTCAGACATTAGGGAAGGTGGCCTCGAATATTGTGTAGTGCCAACACAAGATTATGTAAGGAAAATAAATAAGGATGTCACGGAGGATGATCATTTTATGCCTGGGCCATGGCTAAGCGCGATTCATAAGCTGCTTAATGCTGAAGGTGTCATCGTAATTGGTTGTCTTGGCCAAAAAAAATATTGCGTAAAAGGGAACCTTGAACTTGTTGTAGCTGTAATCAAGACTTGTACACCTACCGCCCTTGGTGAGCTAACAGTGACACTAAAAGATCCAACACGGACAATGTCTGGTACAATTCATCACAAAGTCCTTACACAAGAGGCAGTTTACAAAAACTCTATCAAAGTCGGAGTTGTGTTGGTACTTCATAATGTTTCGGTGTTTACCCCAAAATCAACACCCCCTTTTCTTAACATTACATTGAGGAGCATGGTTGAGGTTTTCGACAAGGATACCATTTTTATTGGATGAATCTTTACGTATTCATTTCCACGTTTAGGTTTAGTATTCTCTATGTAATGTTTATTTAACTCAACATCATTGCTATGTAATGTTTATTTAGTTGAATAAAAGTTTGAAAATTATATCAAATAAATGTTAAACATAAAATATATACAACCACAATTATGATCTTAGTTAAACATATCCACACATACTGGTCTCCTCACATCGACAATTGTAAACCTTCTTAGCTATGCTATATCTAACATTGTTGAAAAAGCCTTCAACATCATGAGCATTCCATCTTGGTGGAAACTTACGCATAACAAACTCATGTATGAGCCAACAAGTGATGACTCCACAATCTTTAAAATTTCCTTGTTATGGGATCAGATAATTTGGTCGTTGTAATGGAATTGGAAATTATAGTGCCGACGTTGGGTTCTTGTGAAATGCCCTAGCTCTTCTAAACAATTGTTAAGAACTCCGGTCCATTCTAGAACATATAGTCTTAAATATTCACAACGTTCACTGTTAGGCAAAGAGTCGAGAACCAAAAAACTGGGTATCCTTAAATCAATAATTGTTATGACATAAGGATTCCCTCCTGCATTCATCGGCATCACCACCTACGTCAAAAATATATTCAAATATATACATGATAACGCTACACGCGTCGTTCGGGGTCAAAGGAACTTCCTTTTCTTCGAGCAAGTTTTATAACACCCTAGGCAGTGAACCTAATCGTTGTAGTGTAGTAATTAGGGTAAGCCACGGGTATTGATATCGTTCTCTAGGGGAATAGTGTCGTTAGGCTGAAGTGTATATCGATTTAAGTCTAAAGGTGAGGGATGATTATTTTTGTATTTTTATATTTTATGAAATTGAAAGGTACGAATCTCGGGGTTTGGATTTGGGGAGGGTGGAATTAGTTGCTAGTCAACTATTCCAAAAGATACTAACTAACTTAGGGGTCTACCAGGAACGTGAAGCGTATCCACTTATGATGTATTACTCCTTGCTAGCTATCCAATTCTACCTACTGAATTGTCACGTCCTATTGATGGTTGAATTGTCACGTCCTTATTCTTAACGCGTTGTGTGTCTAAAGTCGTAGGGTATGCGTTTCTCCCTAACTCTTTGAACTTACCAAAGGGTCTCGTCTACAAAACCCACTAGGGATAATAAACTCTTACTCTAAGGCACTCTTTGGATGGTTTAGCCTACAACTACTCAAGTAATTATATTCTAAGGTTCACAAAGATGAATCAAGCATTAAGTACACAACGAATGACCTATCGCATTACTAGATCATTAACAACTAAGATAAGAGACAACCAATCAAACAAGAGACAGTAGGATGCAAGAATTATAAACTAAACCAATTAGACTCATTGAAATTGTCACACCCTAATGATGAAGATAGACACAAGCATCACTAAGAAATCAATAAGATCTAATTAATTATATACAAGTTTCATACAATCATAAGCAAACACTAGGTGAATTAGCCAAGCATAATTAATGAAGAGCAATCAACAATCATGATAATTGAAGACATACCATAGGATTGGATTAACAAACAAACCATTACACGATGTTTCTAGAGTGTTTGAAACCCTTTAAGTTGCTGGAAAAACACCTACCTAAACCCTAGAATCGGACTTAGGGTTTAGGGCTTGCAAAAAGTGAAGTTATAATGTTATATTTATAGGCAGATTTTCTGTCGGCAAAGAGCGACGGCGTCACACTTATAGAGTGACGGCGTCACGACCATTTTTCAACAAATTGTATATTTTCTCGTTCCGGTCGCGTGGGCTTTTGAATCACCTAAATCCGAGTTCGTATGCAAAAGTTATGGCCAAAACAATATCAACTACTTCGCGCGCATGTTGTGACTTGATCAGCTTGTGACGGCGTCACCTTAAGGTTGTGACGCCGTCGCCTTCAGTCTCTGACGTCGTCTGGGTCGCATCTAGGCCATCTGAGTAGCGACGGCCTACTCTTTCACAACTAGACGTCGTCACTTGAAAATACGAGTTTTGAGTCCTGTATCGTCACAATAATTTTGGGACGGCGTCGCCATTAACACCTGACGCCGTCGCCTTCTAGTTTCAGCAACTGTGAGTGTCTCGATTTTGACTTTGGCCATTTTCTTCATATATTCGCGCCTTTTCGTCCAAATAAGTGCCATTCCAGCATTTTGCCTTCACGAGACCTAAAAAGTGAAAATGAACGATATTAAGCAATAACGGATACAAAAGTGATCAAATAAGGACTTAAACGACCCCTCAAAATGGTACATTTTAAAACCTTATCAAATATCCCTACACTTGTTATTTGCTTGTCCTCAAGCAAATGTGCTTTTAGCCAATTAATTTATAAGTTAGGGGTCATTAAGCATTAATTCAAAACGGTCCACAACACATATAAGCCCCGCAAAAGTCATAACAAGCACGGAAATTACATACTAGCACCTCACATGGGGTGTTTGGATACTCACATCTCTCTCGGGTGTATAAATGAAATATAACAATATAGGAAATGGAAGATAAACACTCATTAACCGGTCCTAGTATAGGCTTGAGAATAGATCAAACCTCCATCGCTTTGGTGTAAGCACCTAGGAAAGACTATCAAAGAGGTCTTTTAAAGGGTTGTAATGTTAGGCTTACGGTAGGGAAATAAGGGTTTGGTGGGATAGGCTATTTAGTGGTGGCAAGTAAAAAATCTTTATGTTAACTGCATATGAAGAATGGCGTTGCTAAGTCAAGACTCGACACTCTAAACTCTACATAACTGAAATAAATAAACATAAATTTAAAGATAGATGTAGGATGGTAGCCCGTATGTTTTTTTTTTTTTTTTTTTTTTTTTTTTTACTCTATTTTTTTTCTTTTCTCTTTTTCTATTTTTTCGATTTTTTTTTTTTTTTTTTTTTTTTTTTACTCTACCATCCTCTAAGATAACATCAAAATACTAGGGATTTATAGGCATATCCCTACACTTGAGTTTTTATTACTCTAACACTAATTTGACCTGAATTGAAAAGATCAAAACACTTGGGGTACATTATTACGCAAACAAAGGGAATTTGAATTTTTAACGTTCCCTTCCCGTCATTTCATAAACTTTAACTTTTCCCATGAATCCCAATCATCCCAAAACTGTATACAAAGGATATGACTCGACTTAGCAACTTATGCAAGCAACTAGATAATTGAACTAAGGGTTTAGGGTGATAACAAACAATTGCACTAAAAGTGAGTGCATAAGGGGTAGGCTAATGCGATTTGGGTGTATATTTGGGGGTGGGGTGTAAACAATGCTCTTCATTGATATTCCGGAAAAACCGAAATATCACGAGAACCGCGAAAAGGATAGGCTCTGAGGGGTTAACTAGGGGTATCGTGTACTAAAGATGAGTACAACGCAAAGGGTGGGGGGGAATTACTCAACCGATGTGGAAGAACTAATTATATTACAGGTATCAAACAAGGGTTATCCTAATGCCTCTTATCATTTAGTTATTCCTAACTACACAAGTGTAGCCTCACTTGCGATCTCGGAATGCATCACAAAACAAGTTCTAGAATCTAATATACTACCGGTTCACACTCTAAGCATTAAATATGAATGCTTTAATTCCTACTAATTTAAGGGCGATCCTCACATTTTGGTGGAATTTGGGTGGTAAAGGGTTTTGTGCTAGTCATATAACTTCCTATCCATGAGACGCTTTTGTTAAGACTAATGGCCCACTCCTATATGTCATAAAAAATTTTAAATTTGGTGCCAAAATTACCCTAACCGACATTTTCTCATGGTTTATTGCACAACCACAATTGGACAAAGCAAATAGTCAAGGATAAGCATAGTTTCAAAGTTCCCGTTTTATTTTCCCTCCCTACACTTAAACTGAACATTGTCCCCAATGTTCCCCGAAAGTATCAAAGTTATGATAATTGGAAGGTAATTAAAAACGAAAGAAACTAGTACTCCCCTGATTAGCTCGGTAGGATCCGTGTGTGAAGTAGTGGTTAAATCCTTTCCAAGAAGAATTTATGCGTGAAAAGCTCCTCAATCTTATGTAACTTCTTCTTGATAAATTAAACCTGCACACTTGAAGAAAACAAACAACCCAACGCATCAAACCGAACAAAGAAAAATCACAACAAGATGTAATTCCAGACTTAAATAAGATATAATGCTTGTGGAATGGATGTTTGCAGATTTTCTAGAAAATTAAGACCTGGAAAATTCCAAAAAATTTATAAGTAGCACAGAAAACGAGAAAAAGTAATCAGTTGTTTCTGCTCCTTCCTGACGCCGTCAGGTTGAAATCCTGATGCCGTCAGGTTATCCTGACAAAAACTGTTCTGCGATTTTCTGAAAAAAAAATTCTGGAAAATTTACATCTTTAGAATCTGGAAAAATTTCTGCAAAAACATCCATTATGACTCGATACAAGCATTTGACTCGAACAAACAAACATATATATCTTTTATTTAATTGTTATTCTCATGTTTACGTTTCTTTTGAAAACGTGTGTAATCCTCCCTACACTTATCCCTTATGTAAAATACCTTTATATGCAATTAAGACGAGGTTAAAAACAAAATAAAGCATTTTTTACAAATTTAAACATGAGAATAAACAATCAATAAAAGATATACGACACACAATTAAAAATAAAAACAAATACACATGGGTTGCCTCCCAAGAAGCGCTTGTTTTTGTTCGAGTCACGAGCCTGACTCTACCCTTATTTAACAGATAAAGGGGAAGTTTTCCCTACACTTAAGTTTAAGTGCGGGTGATAGTAGCGATACACACCCTTAGGGTGGAAATATGCCACGTGAGGTGAAGGGGGTGTGTGAATGGCTTCCTTCATCCTAAAACTACCCGGACTAAATTGGTTGATGGGTGCGTCGGTTCCTCGTTTATTTAAGGATGGAAGTAAAGATTGAGGTTCCGGTTCATCAACACTATGAAATTCCCTAGAACTAAGAGTAAGACTGAGACTAGAAGTATTCAAACCTATATTCTCCAGTTGCGTTTGGTTCAAACGTTTCAACCTCCATTGGGATTCCTAAAGTCTCTTCTACTACTTCCGGGTAAGTCACGTGCGGTGTGTATGCCTTAAATGATGGTGGAACTTGTGGGATACCTTGTGGGTCTAGACTTTTCACCTTATCCTCAATCACATCTACATCATCTATATGCTCATCATGTGCTATTTCCTTAGGTCGTGATGAAACCAAACTTAGTAACTGATCCAACTTATGGTTTAATGCTTGGTTGCTTACCATAATGTTTTCATAAATTAGGTCAGTTTTCCTAAGGGCCTCACTAAAAATAGTTTCTAAACACGGAGGTAGTTCACGAAAGTCTATCCTAGGTGAAGGCTCAAACGAAGCATAGGTTTCACTAGATGAGGTATTTTGTGGGCTTGATGGAATGGTGAAACCCTCAAAAGGTTTATGGACTTGGTTACTTTCTTCCCACCATCTTGAATAATCCACTTCGGTAATATCATATTTCATGAAATAACCTAATCGCGGATATAGTGGATTCGCGTTCTCCATAATGGTGAACGGAAGAGTCAATGGACAAGTTTTACGAACAAAGGCACAAAGAAGGGGGATAGACTACAAGGAAGCTAATAAAAAGAAAAAATCTCACTTGATAGGAATCTTGTGAGTAGACCTAAACGAGATAGAAATCAAGCCTAAACAATAACTATTCCCCGGCAGCGGCGCCAAAAACTTGATGACGCTACACGCGTCGTTCGGGGTCAAAGGAACTTCCTTTTCTTCGAGCAAGTTTTATAACACCCTAGGCAGTGAACCTAATCGTTGTAGTGTAGTAATTAGGGTAAGCCACGGGTATTGATATCGTTCTCTAGGGGAATAGTGTCGTTAGGCTGAAGTGTATATCGATTTAAGTCTAAAGGTGAGGGATGATTATTTTTGTATTTTTATATTTTATGAAATTGAAAGGTACGAATCTCGGGGTTTGGATTTGGGGAGGGTGGAATTAGTTGCTAGTCAACTATTCCAAAAGATACTAACTAACTTAGGGGTCTACCAGGAACGTGAAGCGTATCCACTTATGATGTATTACTCCTTGCTAGCTATCCAATTCTACCTACTGAATTGTCACGTCCTATTGATGGTTGAATTGTCACGTCCTTATTCTTAACGCGTTGTGTGTCTAAAGTCGTAGGGTATGCGTTTCTCCCTAACTCTTTGAACTTACCAAAGGGTCTCGTCTACAAAACCCACTAGGGATAATAAACTCTTACTCTAAGGCACTCTTTGGATGGTTTAGCCTACAACTACTCAAGTAATTATATTCTAAGGTTCACAAAGATGAATCAAGCATTAAGTACACAACGAATGACCTATCGCATTACTAGATCATTAACAACTAAGATAAGAGACAACCAATCAAACAAGAGACAGTAGGATGCAAGAATTATAAACTAAACCAATTAGACTCATTGAAATTGTCACACCCTAATGATGAAGATAGACACAAGCATCACTAAGAAATCAATAAGATCTAATTAATTATATACAAGTTTCATACAATCATAAGCAAACACTAGGTGAATTAGCCAAGCATAATTAATGAAGAGCAATCAACAATCATGATAATTGAAGACATACCATAGGATTGGATTAACAAACAAACCATTACACGATGTTTCTAGAGTGTTTGAAACCCTTTAAGTTGCTGGAAAAACACCTACCTAAACCCTAGAATCGGACTTAGGGTTTAGGGCTTGCAAAAAGTGAAGTTATAATGTTATATTTATAGGCAGATTTTCTGTCGGCAAAGAGCGACGGCGTCACACTTATAGAGTGACGGCGTCACGACCATTTTTCAGCAAATTGTAGATTTTCTCGTTCCGGTCGCGTGGGCTTTTGAATCACCTAAATCCGAGTTCGTATGCAAAAGTTATGGCCAAAACAATATCAACTACTTCGCGCGCATGTTGTGACTTGATCAGCTTGTGACGGCGTCACCTTAAGGTTGTGACGCCGTCGCCTTCAGTCTCTGACGTCGTCTGGGTCGCATCTAGGCCATCTGAGTAGCGACGGCCTACTCTTTCACAACTAGACGTCGTCACTTGAAAATACGAGTTTTGAGTCCTGTATCGTCACAATAATTTTGGGACGGCGTCGCCATTAACACCTAACGCCGTCGCCTTCTAGTTTCAGCAACTGTGAGTGTCTCGATTTTGACTTTGGCCATTTTCTTCATATATTCGCGCCTTTTCGTCCAAATAAGTGCCATTCCAGCATTTTGCCTTCACGAGACCTAAAAAGTGAAAAGGAACGATATTAAGCAATAACGGATACAAAAGTGATCAAATAAGGACTTAAACGACCCCTCAAAATGGTACCTTTTAAAACCTTATCAATACATTTAAATAAATTAGTAAAGCGTAATTTTATACAAAGCTACTAAACGTTGAAAGACATTTACTTACCCAATCTACATCATCCCATGACGGGTAGGGATGTGTGCTACCATCCAATGTTCCCTTAATCGCAGGAGCTATCGCAAGCATTGGTATACAAACACCATTTTCGGTGGGGTTAGTCGATGATGTCCATGATTTCGAAACTGTCCATGGCGCATCAACTGACCTATTTCTGATTAGTAACTCTATCCAACAATTCATTTGCTAATTCAAAAGATTAAACTAAATCATTTTACGTTCTTGAAAATAAAATAATCTAAACCTTTAAAAAAAACATAACAATAAACTTACATCGTCAGACAGCCAACCAATTTTATCGACTGGTCCAGGATGAGTGTCGTTCCTGTATAAATCCGGAACTAGTTCTTGAAAGAATGTAAGATCTGCTACCCAACCCTTTGGATAGCAGTTAAGGTATATCGGACATGGGTTTACTAGAAATTGCTCAAAACTAAAATAATGCTCACGCCTTACCTGAAAACAAAAACTAAAATACAATATCATTACAACATTGTTAATTAGCAACTTCATGTTAATAAATTTAAATGGTCTGGTATACCTTATTAGGGTCAACATTATCAACTACTAAAGGTCTGGTATTACCACAACCAACAAAGGTAACAACATCATCCTCATCAACCACTTTTTCTTCTAGATTAAACGCTGGAATGTTCGAGGTACTCTTTTTTTGTTTCCTCTTAGCGGCACGTTTCTTAGGCAAGACTATGGTTGGTCCCTGTTCGGTATAAGGATATTGCAAAAATTTACCCGGACGACAATCCCTCATTGGTCACTCGATCACATCCTTAAAAAAGAATAAACAATAAAATTTTTAACATCAATATGATTACTAGTATACGATAATAATCATGTATTATGAATATTTATGTGTGGATATCCATATACCATAACCTTCATAACCTATGTCTTTTTGTATCCTCTCTTAATGCTTGTACTAAATACCTTGATTGTAAGAACCCTATAAATAAAGGTTCATTTGTAGTTTGTTATCATCAATAAAAATGCATTCCATAATCTCTCAAATCTTCTAGTTTATACTCCTAGTTGATTAGTTGTTATTTCATAACACGTTATCAACACGATAAAGTGCAATATTTGATTTTGACTGGTATGTCTCGATCTCCATTCATTTATCAATGTAGTATGTATAACGTGATTATCGAAGTTTATCTATTTTAAAAATCGTGTTATAATATCTTGACCCAAGAAAAGGGGATTGATACATGTTTCTGCTAATTTTAATATTAATAACTCATAGATTTTGACGAAAGAATGATGCACGATATTTCACCTTCTACTCTGTAAAATTATTTGTTTAATGTTTTATTCTTAGCTAGTGTAACGTCTGATTATATGTTTAAAAGATCTTACGTAATACTCGTAATATGTATACACTCTTTATTTGTTATTGTGGTTATGCCAAGAGCTTAAGTAAAATATACATATTATATGATCAGATGTGTTGATCATGTTAGTTTAAATTACTTCTTATATAAAATGTTATTGACGTGTTTGATCAAATGATGTTATTTCCTGTTATATATACTCTTTTGTCTATCATGAGTGTATTTCTATTTTATAGGTTAGATTAGTATCCTAATTGTTATTTCACATGGTTCCTTTTAGTTATTGAAAAACAAACAACATAAAAATAAATGAAATGAAACGATGGCCCATACAGTCTACATCACGTCTGACTTTTAGAATTTAGTATCATGATCTATTGTGTATTGTTTTTGTTGTATCAGTATGCTTATTCAACTTATATTTTAATTTATGTATTCTTGAATTGGAATGAAAAGAGTTTAATAATGTGTTGCTATTGTTTTTTTTATGTTTAATCTAACTTTGTTTGTGCATTATTTTGTTATGTGTTATTTTGTAATATTATTATTTTTGTTTGTGTGGTGTCTTGTGTTTGAATTTTTTTTTGCTAAATTAGTGTTCTTGTATATATAATATATTGTGTATATTGCATGTCTTATGTTTCTGATGTACTTGTAATGCCATGGATCAGTGTCTATTATGATATCTTACAGTATTGTATGATGCTTACCAACTGTTTATTTTGCCAATGAATAAATGTTAACTTGTATATATATGATAATATAGCTAGCCATGTCGAATCTTGCGAAACTTGATTTTTTGGCTTTGGACATAACTGGACAAAACTATTTGTCTTGGGTTCTGGATGCCGAGATACACCTTGCGGCTAATGGTCTTGGTGATACAATCAAAGCAGGAAAGGAAACAACTGTTGAACAAAAGGCTAAGGCAATGATATTCTTACGCCATCACCTCCATGAGAATTTAAAATATGAATATCTTACTGTTAAGGACCCACATGTCCTTTGGAATCATTTGAAGGACAGATATGAACATAAAAAAACTGTGATTTTACCAAGAGCCCACTATGATTGAGTTCATTTAAGGTTCCAAGATTTAAAAACAGTGAGTGAATATAATTCTGCTATGTTTAAAATTACCTCCCAATTAACTTTATGTGGAGAAAAAATCACTGATGAAGAAATGCTTGAAAAAACATTCTCTACATTTCATGCCTCTAATTTACTATTGCAACAACAGTACCGCAAAAGAGGTTTTAAAAAGTATTGTGATTTGATCTCGTGTTTACTTGTTGCGGAACAAAACAATGAATTATTGACGAAAAACCATGAGTCACGTCCAACTGGATCCGCTCCACTTTTGGAAGCAAATATGGTATATAGAGGTCGCGGTCGTGGATCTGACCGTGGACGAGGACGTGGCCGTGGTCGTGGCCGCGGCCAAGGGCGTGGTTTTGGTCGAGGTAATTATCATGGTTTTCAGTCTGGGAATACAAGTGGTCACAAAAAGTGGCAAGAGAAAGGAAAAATGATCAAAAATGTTGGAGGTGAAAAAAAAAAAGATACCATAGAAAGTGCATGTTATTGATGTGGTGGTGCTAATCATTGGGCCCGTGCATGTCGCACACCCAAACATTTGGTGGAACTCTACCAACGATCCCAAAAGAACAAAGGAAAAGGGGTCGAAGTTAACTTTGCATATGATGAAGGAAAATTTGATAGTCTTGATATCAATAGCCTCGGTATTGACAACCTTCGTGTTCCAGAAGACCAAAATGATAACACTCATTTGGATGTGAGTGATTTCCTCACAAACGAGTGATCCATAAAATAATAAGAGTGTCAGTAAAGCCAAGAATAAAACGTCTTCGCGTTGATGTTGATCTTGTTTTTGTTTCGTCTATTTTCTTTCAAGTTACCTATGTTGTCGTATGAGACGTACTTTATCAACTCACTTGGCTTAATAAAACATGTTATTTCTTTTAATTATTTAGTTAAATACTTTACTTATATTATGTGTTTTATTTTGAAGAATATGGATCGGGTGTCACAACTTATTATTGATGATGAAGATATATGTCTAGTGGATAGTGCAACCACACACACAATACTCAAAAAGGAGAAATATTTCTTACACTTGAACCTACAAGAATCAAATGTTAGTACTATCTCGGGTAGTGCAAAACTAATAAAAGGTTATAGAAAAGCACATATATTATTACCGGAAGGTACAATGTTTAAAATTGACAATGCACTATTTTCCCCCATTTCTCAAAGGAATTTATTAAGTTTTAAAGATATTCGTCAAAATGGATATCATATTGAGACTACAAATGAAGGACATGATGAGTACCTTCATATTAGAAATATGATTTTGGGTAAAAAGAAAGTGTTAGAAAAACTACCCGCATTTTCATCCGGGTTGTATTACACTAAGATTAATATTGTTGAAACAAATGCGGTCATAAATAAAAAAACTGATTGACCGAGAGAAATTTATCGTTTGGCATGACCAGCTAGGCCATCCCGGATCATTAATAATGCGAAAAATATTAGAAAATTCAAAAGGACACCCATTAAAGGACCATAAGGTTCTAGAAACGAAAGATATTACATGTGTTGCTTGCTCACAAGGTAAATTGATCACACACCCATCACCAACTAAGATAGGGAATGAATCCCTTAATTTTCTAGAAAGAATCACAGGGGACATATGTGGGCCCATACATCCACCTTGTGGACCATTTAGATACTTTATGGTTTCAATCGATGCATCGACTTGATGGTCACATGTGTGCTTATTGTCAAGTCACAATATGGCGTTTGCGAGATTACTTGCTCAATTAATAAGACTGAGAGCACATTTTCCAGATTATCCTATAAAGACAATACGTTTGGACAATGCTGGTGAGTTTACATCCCAAATATTTAATGAATATTGTATGTCTATTGGGATAAGTGTAGAACATTCAGTAGCTCACGTTCATACACAAAATGGGCTTGCTGAGTCTTTTATCAAGCGGGTTCAGATGATTGCAAGGCCCATGATTATGAAAGCGAAACTACCAGTTTCCTGCTTGGGGCCACGCTTTTTTACATGCAGCAACACTAATTCGTATCAGGTCAACGAGTCACCATACTTACTCCCCATTACAGCTGGTTTTTGGTCAGGAACCAAATATTTCCCATCTAAGAATTTTCGGTTGTGTAGTATATGCCCCAATTGCTTCACCACAACGCACAAAAATGGGACCTCAAAGGAGAATGCGAATATATGTTGGGTATGATTCACCATCTATAATTAGATATTTAGAGCCATCAACGAGGGATTTGTTTACGGCTCGATTTACTGATTGTCATTTTGATGAGTCAGTATTCCCAACATTAGGGGGAGAAAAGAAACAACTGGGAAGTGATATAAGTTGGAAAGAATTATCATTATCTCATCTTGATCCTCGAACAAAATAATGCGAACAAGAAGTTCAAAAGATAATTCATTTACAAGGGTTAGCAAATCAATTACCAGACGCGTTTACTGACCTTAAAAGAGTAACCAAGTCACATATACCAGTTGTTTGCTCCTATCAAAATTGATGTTCCTAAAGAACATTCAGAAATTGCAAATGGGTCTAAGGCACGCCTAAAGCGTGGTAGACTAGTCGGTTCCAAAGATAAAAATCCTCGAAAGAAAAAAGGAGCCTATAATCAAGATGGTCAAGTAGAGGTTAAAGAAACACCAGAAGGGTCCTCTATAAGGACATTAGACATGACGGTTCAAGAGGAACCCCAGGTACCCGAAAATGAAGAGATCTCAATAAATTATATCATGTCTAGAAAGGTATGGAACCGAAATGAAATCGACGTCGATGATGCTTTTGCATATAATGTAGCACTAGAAGTTATGGAAAATGATGAGGATCAAGAACCAAAGTCGGTTCCGGAATGCAAAAATAGAAATGATTGGGCAAAATGGAAGATGCAATTGAGGCATTACTAAAATCTCTTGAAAAACGAGAAGTTTTCAGACCGATAGTCCGTACACCTGAAGGTGTAAAACCTGTTGGGTATAAATGGGTCTTTGTGCGAAAACGAAATGAAAAAAACGAAATTACTCGTTACAAAGCACGCTTGGTGGCACAAGGATTTTCACAAAGACCAGGTATAGATTATGAGGAGACATATTCTCCAGTGGTGGATGCAACTACTTTTCGGTATCTAATTAGTCTGGTAATACAAGAAGGACTCGATATGCGTCTAATGGATGTTGTGACAACCTATTTATACGCCTCACTTGATACAGAAATCTTCATGAAGCTTCCATATGGATTTAAGCTGCCTGAATCATGTAAAGCAAGTTCTCGAGAACAATATGCAATCAAACTTAATAAATCTTTGTATGGGTTGAAGCAGTCTGGGCTAATGTGGTACAATCGCCTTAGTGAATATTTATTAAAGGAAGGATATAGAAATGATTCTATTTGCCCATGCATTTTTATAAAAAGGTCTGGATCTGAATATGTCATAATTGCTGTGTATGTTGATGATCTGAATATCATTGGAATTCCAGGTGAGCTACCAAAGGCAGTTGAATATCTCAAGAAAGAATTTGAGATGAAAGATCTAGGAAAAACAAAGTTTTGTCTTGGATTACAAATTGAACATCTAAAGAATGGAATACTTGTCCACCAAAAGGCATACACAGAGAAGTTACTAAAAAGATTTTATATGGAAAAATCCTATCCATTGAGCACCCCAATGGTTGTAAGGACCTTAGATATAGAAACGGACCCTTTTCGACCTCCAGATGATGACGAGGAAATTCTTGGTCCCGAAGTACCCTATTTAAGTGCCATTGGAGCATTGTTATTTTTTGCGAGTCATACAAGACCTGATATATCATTTTCATTAAACTTATTGGCAAGATATAGGTCATGTCCAACAAGGAGACATTGGAATGGGGTGAAACAAATATTTCGCTACCTTCAAGGTACAAAAGATATGGGTTTATATTACACTAATTCATCCGAAAGAGATCTAGTTGGTTTTGCAGATGCAGGATATATGTCTGATGCCCATACCGGTCGGTCCTAAACTGGATATGTTTTCACAAGTTCCAGTACTGCCATTTCATGGCGTTCCGTGAAGCAAACAATGAGTGCCACTTCATCGAATCATGCAAAGATCTTGGCCATCCATGAAGCCAGTCGGGAATGCGTATGGTAAAGAAATGTGGTACAACATATTCGTGAATCATGTAGTATCTCTTCAGGCCAGGGAGCTCCAACATTCGTGTATGAAGATAATGCAGCATGCATTGCTCCACTTAAAGACAGATACATCAAAGGTGACAGAACCAAGCATATTCTATCGAAGTTCTGTTTCACTCATGAATTACAGAAGAGCGGAGATATTATTGTTCAAAAGGTTCGTCCAAGCGAGAACTTAGCAGATTTGTTTACCAAAGCTCTTCCCACTACAACATTTAAGAAGTTGGTTCACGACATTAGAATGCGAAGACTCAATGTACTTCAATGATCTAATCGTCAGAGGGAGAACATACGGGCTGCACTCTTTTTCCCTTAGCTATGGTGTTTTCCCACCGGGTTTTTTCTAGCAAGGTTTTTAACAAGGCAGCAGATCTAATCGTATGACAACTAATGATGGATAGCCAAGAGGGAATATTATGAATATTTATGTGTGGCTATCCATATACCATAACCTTCATAACCTATGTCTTTTTGTATCCCCTCTTAATGCTTATACTAAATACATTGATTGTAAGAACACTATAAATAGAGGTCCATTTGTAGTTTGTTATCATCAATAAAAATGCATTCCATAATCTCTCAAATCTTCTAGTTTATACTCCTTGTTGATTAGTTGTTATTTCGTAACATCATGAAATATTTTATGTAATTAATAGGTTACCCGAATGTTAACACCAACGTCAGGGACGTGAGATGGATCTGCCTGGTCATCAATAGGCGTGGCAAACGAGCCGAACCCAACTGGTGTACGGGAAGCAGTATGTTCCGTGGAGGGAAACCAGGATGGATAAGTAGACTTCAACGGCGGCGTAGGTACATGAACACCTTCAAAGAAAGAGTCGTTCGGTGGCTCACCAAATGGACGGTCGGCCTTTGGTAATCTCTAAATGTAAAATTATAACGTAGAGTTAGTATCTAACAATTCTAAATATAAGAAACATAAAAGCACGTAACTATACATGCGTGTTTTGAATAACACTAAAGTCACTAAAACCAAAATTTTCGTTACCAACAAAGCTTGATCTTTTATGCAGTGGTGGTTTCTGCCCAACTCGAAATTGCTGCATTAAATTTTTTAATCAAACGAATAACAATAATTCATCTTTATACTAAAACGTTAATAAATTAACGTAAACTATTTACCCCAAAATCCGCATCAATTTGTTTTAACTTCAAGTCATGTTCGTGTAACATCGCCTCAACCGCCTTCATCTTCTGTACAAGTTCCGGGGGAATAAAATCGTGCATAAGTTGTTTTACTGGCGGCTTTATCACTGGAGTTGCGATCGGATTCCCATCAAAATACGCTCTAATTTGAGCCCACCACTCGGTATTTTCCTCAAAGCCATCCGGTGTAAGCCTCGGCAAAGGTCGATTTACCTTTAAAAGACATGGACAATATACACAACATTAAAAAAACCAAAAAAAAAATAACACGTTAATTAAACAACAACAACAATAACACGTTAAACATTAACACATTAAACAACTACAACAAGAATTGTTATTATTCAATTAAACAACAACATTAACACATTATTTAAAAACAACAACACCTGCTACACACGAAGAGTATTTATGTCATCTATAAGCTCATGGAGTATTGCACCCGACTAACATGCGTGATCCACGGGATTCCTTGCCATTTCCAGTGATGCCTCCTACATTTTTATTCTTGTATTCAACATCATGTTTTGAGACAATAACATCTTGTTTCTTGTTTCTAGCATGTCAATCTTACTATCTTTAGCTTCGTAGTTTGAGCACTGCGTTGAAGAAGAGGCTTGACTAAAGTACTTTTATTCAAAAGCATCCTTTCACATTAAGTATCCACACCCATAATCCTCTGTTCCTGGCTGTTACATATTAAGAAAATTATAAGAAATGTATTCTTAACAAAGAAAATAATTTATATATTTACATAAATAAGCAAACGTATGATTTTACCATTGGAAAAAAACATGCATAATACTGTTGACCCAAACTAGCGCGCTTACAAGATGTCTTTTCTATAATAAATCCTCTTCGACAATTACACAAGAAAGGATTTTTTTCGTTCCATCTGGCCAAAGAATTTGTACAATTATTTAGAACATATATCAGTAATGTTATTATTAATTTAAATAAATTTTTAATCATTTACTATGTTTTGTCAGTGTGAAAATACAAATAGTTATTTACAACATAAATCAGTAATCATTTACTATGTTTTTTTGGAATAATTATTTACAACATAAATCAGTAATCATTTACTACATTTGTCTTCTTCTATTCTCAATAATTTCAGTATACATGCATTGTCGATCGAAATATAGAGTTTCCCATACGGATGCCTCGCCATATCTATACGCCCCCCATTGTGGGTGACTATCCGGGAGTGGTGAATTTCCGTCCAGCGTCACATAAATGAAGTGAGCACCGTCCCCCACACGGGCAATCAAAAGGGGGCCACTTTCTTGCGGTAAGTCTGGACCGGAAAAAAGCGGAAAACACGTAAAACTTTGTTGCGGGGATATAGATACAACTAGCTGGTTAATCAGTGAAGCTATAACCAACCACTGTTTGGCATACTCATCCAGTAGTCCTGCACGTTGTTTACTCTCTGTAGTTGCGATATTGATAGGTAACGAACGCGAGAAACATGTCTGAATAACCTTGCAACCAGTTATTTGGATACAAAGAAATATCTGAAAAAACAATGAATTAATAAAAAGTCATTCGGGTCTTATTCACAGACTATGTCCATTAGCATGATTTCAGGGAATGTACACCATAGAGCATAAGACGTGGGGTGAACAAAGAATAGTTCCTCAAGCTAATTAGTGACCTCATTTACCCTCGGGTAATATATATAACCTGAACGCATCAAATGTGACAAAAGGACTTGGATTGGAGTTCTATCACTTATTATGCCTCCACGGATCTTACTTGGTGCGTTTTATATAGTGCTAACGCTAGACACGTTATCCGGATTATGCTCCTTTATTGACGAAAGTATATGACATGGTTTTACGTGATACTCTGTCAGTTGTTGGACCAAACTGAACTCATCATCCTTTAATTACATTGCATATCGGAAACCATGCAACGGATCTGCAAAATCATGATTATGCCTATCACACTTCACCCTCAACCTCCAAAATTTTTGTGTTTTATAATATTTTGCCACTAATTTGAATGGACAATCGGTTTTAGAGGTACTGGTTTGCCGTTGAAAATCATCTTCTAAACCTTCATGTTTACACTTCCTACTTTTTGAACACACATAATTGATTTCGTACAAATACCCCATCTTTGATTTGCTTCTTCTTTTAATAATAACAAAACCGATCGCTCGAGCTATATTTTGCACCCAATTAGTTAGTTGCTCGGGAGAAGTGAACGCCTTAAAATACATTACAACTTTGTAAAAAAATACTTTTATTTATAAAAGACGCGATAGAATAAATAACCAAGCTTGTTACAGATTAATAGTTGATACATGGATCACAAAATTACAAGCTTCAAATACATAAAAGAAAAGTATAGCTGGAACTAACTGACACTACTCAGTTTATTAAAATACATCACAAGGTAACTAGAAACTAAGATCAATCATACCTGAGGCGTAGTCGCTCCAATGCTACTTCCATTTGTCCCACATCAAACTCTAACTCTGAAATGCGTCTCCTTGACACCAAGATCTCATAGTGATCCTCGTGAATTTCCCTCCTCAATTCGGAAATCTCTCGCTCGTACTCGTCAAATCGAGACGGCTATAACTCATCTAACTAATCAGAATGAGCATCAATCATGCGGGCTTGTAGCTGGATATGATCAATAACATTCTCCTCCTTTGCAGCTGGAGATATAGCTGGAGAGGGAGGCACATAAGATGGAGAAGAAGGCACATAATCTGGACTCTCAACACGAGCGGCTATGTTGATGACACACTCAATGTCCCTCTACTGAATGCCATCCTACTCCTGCAACTGAGCATCTCGAGAACTCTGACCTGTCTCAAATGTGCAGGGGACATCTTATGCCCCGAGAGGGTAAGCAGGTACTAGAGGATGTCCCCAGCACATTCGAGATAGGTCATAGTTCTCGAGATGCTCAGTTGCAGGAGTCGGATGGCATTCAGTGAGGGGACATTGAGTGTGTCATCAACACAGCCGCTCGTGTTGAGAGTCCAGATTATGTGCCTTCTTCTCCATCTTATGTGCCTCACTCTCCAGCTATATCTCCAGCTGCAGAGGAAGAGAATGTTATTGATCAGATCCAGCTACAGGCCAGCATGATTGATGCTCATTCTGACCACTTAGATGAGTTACAGCCATATTGCTTTGACGAGTAAGAGCAAGAGATTTCCGGATTGAGGAGGGCAGTTCAGGAGGATCGCTATGAGATCTTGGCGTCGAGGAGACGCATTTTAGAGTTAGAGTTTCATGTGGGACAGATGGCAGCAACATTAGAGCGACTACGCCTCGGGCGTGATTGATCTTAGTTTCTAATTATCTTGTGATGTATTCAATAAACTGAGTAGTCTCAGTTACTTCGAGCTATACTTTTATTTTATGTATTCGAAGCTTGTAATTTTGTGAATCATGTATCAACTATTAATTTATAACAAGCTTGGTTATTTATTCGATAGTGTCTTTTACAAATAAAATTATTTTTTTTACAAAGTTGTAATGTATTTTCAGAAGTTCACTTCTCCCGAGCAACTAACTGATTGGGTGCAAAATATAGCTCGAGCGATCGGTTTTGTTATTGTAAAAAGAAGAAGCCAATCAGAGAATGGGTATTTGTACGAAATCAATTATGTGTGTTCAAAAAGTAGGAAGTGTAAACGTGAAGGTTTAGAAGATGAATTTTAACGGCAAACCAGTACCTCTAAAATCGATTGTCCATTCAAATTAGTGGCAAAATATTCTAAAACACAAAAAATTTAGAGGTTGAGGGTGAAGTGTGATAGACATAATCATGATTTTGCAGAGTCGTTGCAGGGTTTCCCATATGCAATGTGATTAAATAATGATGAGTTTAGTTTGGTGCAACAACTGACAGAGTATCATGTAAAACCACGTCATATACTTTCGTCAATAAAGGAGCGTAATCCGGAGAACGTGTCTAGCATTAGAACTATATATAATGAACAAAATAAGATCCGTGGAGCCATTATAGGTGATAGAACTCCAATACAAGTTCTTTTGTCACATTTGATGCGTTCATGTTATACATATTACCCGAGGGTAAATGAGATCACTAATGAGCTTGAGGAACTATTCTTTGTTCACCCCGCGTCATATGCTCTATGGTGTACATTCCCTGAAATCATGCTAATGGACATAGTCCGTGAATAAGACCCGGATGACTTTTTATTAATTCATTGTTTTTTCAGATATTTCTTCGTATTTGAATAACTGGCTGCAAGGTTATTCAGACATGTTTCTGGCGTTCATTACCGATCAATATCGCAACTATGACGAGTCAACAACATGTAGAACTACTGGATGAGTACGCCAAACATGGGGTTGGTTATTGCTTCACTGATTAACCGACCAGTTGTATCTATATCCCCGCGATAAAGTTTTACGTGTTTTCTGCTTTTTTCCGGTCCAGACTTATCACAAGAAAGTGTCCCCCTTGTGATTGCCCGTGTGGGGGACGAGGATGGTGCTTACTTCCTTTATGTGACGCTAGACGGAAATTCACCACTCCCGGATAGTCACCCACAATGGGAGGCGTACAGATGGCATTCGCATGGGCAACTCTATATTCTGATCGACAACACATGTATACTGATATTATTGAGAATAGAAGAAGACAAGTGTAGTAAATGATTACTGATTTATGTTTTAAATTATTATACCGACAAAACATAGTAAATGATTACTGATTTATGTTGTAAATAACTATTTGTATTCTGACACCGACAAAACATAGTAAATGATTAAAAATTTAATCAAATTAATAATAACATTACTAATTTATGTTGTAAATAATTATATGAATTCTTTGGCTAGATGGAACGAAAAAATCATTTCTTGTGTAATTGTCGGAGAGGATTTATTATAGAAAGAACATCCTGTAAGCCTGCTAGTTTGGATCAATAGTATTATGCATGTCCTTTTTCAAAGGTAAATAATCATACGTTTGCTTATTTATGTAAATGTATAAATAATTTGTTTGTTAAGAATATATTTCTTATAATTTTCTTAACATGTAACAGCCAGGAACAGAGGATTATGGGTGTAGATACTTTATGTGGAAGGATGCTTTTGAACAAAAGTACTTTAGTCAAGCCTCTTCTTCAACGCAGTGATCAAACTGCGAAACTAAAGATAATAAGATTGACATGCTAGAAACAAGAAACAAGATGTTATTGTCTCAAAACACGATGTTGAATACAAGTATAAAAACGCTGGAGGCATCACTGGAAATGACAAGGAATCCCGTGGATCACGCATGTCACTCGGGTGCAATACTCCATGAGCTTATAGATGACATAAATAATATTCATGCGTAGCAGACGTTGTTGTTTTTAAATAATGTGTTAATGTTGTTGTTTAATTGAATAATAACAGTTGTTGTTGTAGTTTTTTTATGTGTTAATGTTTAACGTGTTATTGTTGTTGTTGTTTCATTAAATAGAAACACATTAGACGAATAAAAAAAACATAACACAAAAAACATAACAAATAAATACTACAAAAAAATATAACAAATAAACACTATTAAAAAAAATAAAAAAATAAAATAAAATGCCAAACCCTCCCTACTAGCTACTAAGGAGGGTCTCAATAAAGGGTCCAAATAACTTTCCCCACAAACTATACCACACTCTCTCACTCTCTCTCTCTTTTTCTCTCTCTCTCCACTCAATTTCTCTTTCTCTCTCAAACATACCACCGTCTCTCTCTTTCTCTCTCCCTCTCTCAATCACATATCTAATTCTTTGATATAATCTCTATTTAGATCTTGATTTAAAGAGAAAACGAGTAGTAGGAGTAATGATTGTTTCAAGTGATAGTTATAATTATGGTTGTTTTAGATCTAATCTTTCTTTCTCTCGCGACCTTTGGTGGTTTCGAGTGATGGTTATGGTTGTTTTACATCCCGTTATAGTTCGAAACTGATAGCCAAAACATTGGTTAGTTATTTTGGTTTTATAATTAAAGAAAAAAAAAGGTTAAACAGTTTTGAGAGTGGTTTGGTTTTGGCTTTAGTTCTGAGTCAATGGTTTACTTATGAAAATGTATACATTTTATTATGGTAAAACTATATGGTCGTGGATATGAAATAAAATAAAACGTATATATTTTATTTTTTGGAAATTAAATGTATACTATTTGGCTTTAATTCTGAAATGATGGTTTAAACCGAGTGTTGACTGATTTTGACAGATTTTAACCATGACCTTCAAATTTGACTAAGATGTGAATTGGCGTGGCGGTGGACCCTTGCCAACCATCATGGCGTCGTGATATGGACCACTATGACCGATTTTTACAACACTAGTATTTAGAAATGACACAAAAAGACTGACACTTTAAACAGTTGAATGACAACAAAGAATGACAACAAATGGGAAAAATATAAAAAATAATGCGAAAATTACGTATAGGGCCTCTGCAGGGGGTACTTGTCCTGCAGAGGTCCTCTTTTATTCATCTTTCCAAAAAGGCCTAGCACTTCGCTTCAAATTGGTGCAGAAGTCCTTGAAGGACACGTGTCAGCACCCCGTTTATTACAAGTGAAACTTTTTTTTTTAAAAATCAACAAAATCGCCGTGAAGCGAATTCTGACCATGGGGGGCCCACACTGTCAGACGAAGACATAAAAAGAAGCAAATCGCCTCATATTTGAAGTGATCTTCTCTCTCTACTTAAATAAATTAGATATGTCACAGAAAAACAAAATGTATCAATTTTTACTCTAGTGTGGAGATGTACAAAAATCAAGTATGTAAAATGTATCAATGTCACAGCTTGGTAGAGACTAGAGACGATCAAAGCATGTATGTTACTAGTATGTATGAAAGTCTAATCGGCATAATGATAACGCTACACGCGTCGTTCGGGGTCAAGGAAACTTCCTTTTCTTCGAGCAAGTTTTATAACACCCTAGGCAGTGAACCTAATCGTTGTAGTGTAGTAATTAGGGTAAGCCAAGGGTATTGATATCGTTCTCTAGGGGAATAGGAATGCTAGTAAGGAGTTACTACGCTAAGGTTAAGGTTGAGGAAGATTATTTTTTTATCTTTTTATATTTTATGAAAGGGAAAGGTACGAATCTCGGGTATTGGATTTGGGGGGTTGGTATTTCTACCGATTACTCTACTATTATCTAATTATCTAAACTAAGGTTGTGGGAGTCTATGTCTAATTAATGTGTGCTCGTATGATAGTTTAAAGATGTGTTTACTTAGTTTGTATTACTCCTTAATTATCTCCTATTGGTGGTTGAATTGTCACGTCCTTATTCCTAGTTGCGTTGTGTGTCTAAAGTTGTAGGGTATGCGTTTCTCCCTAACTCTTTGAACTTACCAAAGGGTCTCGTCTACAAACCCACTAGGGATGATAAACTCCTACTCTAAGGCGCTCTTTGGATGGTTTAGCCTACAACTACTCAGGTAATTATATTCTAAGGTTCACAAAGATGAATCAAGCATTAAGTACACAACGAATGACCTATCGCATTACTAGATCATTAATCAACTAAGATAAGAAACAACCAATCAATATTCAATAATTAAGTTTCATACTTCCTAAGCAAACACATAAGTAAATTAGCCGGACATGGAGAACATGCAAGCATACACACAAATAATCAAAGACATAATTGAATTAATGAAGTAAAGACTTATCTTGATGTAAGATAGGGTTAAAAACCCTAAAATACTGTACAAGACACCTTAGGTTCGGTTTTAGGTTTTTACTCCAAAAGACTCTTCACAAAAGACTGAAAAATTCGGATTCTATATATAAGATTACATATGCGACGGCGTCACCTTATGTTTTGTGACGCCGTCGTGTCGCCGTCATTAGGGTTTCGTCTTGGCCACGTTAACCTTGCGACGGCGTCACCTTAAGTCCGTGACGCCGTCCTCTTCAGCTTCTGACGTCGTCTGGATTGCATCTAGGCCGTCTGAGTAGCGACGGCCTACTCTTTCACAACTAGACGTCGTCACTTGAAAATACGAGTTTTGGGTTCTGGACCGTCACAATAATTTTGGGACGGCGTCGCCATTAGCACCTGACGCCGTCGCCTTCTATTTTCAGCAACTGTGAGTGTCTCGATTTTGACTTTGGCTATTTTCTTCATATATTCGAGCCTTTTCATCCAAATAAGTGTCATTCCAGCATTTTGCCTTCAAGAGACCTAAAAAGTGAAAAGGAACGATATTAAGCAATAACGGATACAAAAGTGATCAAAGAAGGACTTAAACGACCCCTCAAAATGGTACCTTTTAAAACCTTATCAAATATCCCTACACTTGTTATTGCTTGTTCTCAAGCAAATGTGCTTTTAGCCAATTAATTTATAAGTTAGGGGTCATGAAGCATTAATTCAAAACGGTCCACAACACATATAAGCCCCGCAAAAGTCATAACAAGCACGGAAATTACATACTAGCACCTCACATGGGGTGTTTGGATACTCACATCTCTCTCGGGTGTATATAAGAAATATAACAAATAGGAAATGGGATATAAACACTCATTAACCGGTCCTAGTACATAGATTACCATAGGCTTGAGAATAGATCAAACCTCCATCGCTTTGGCGTAAGCACCTAGGAAAGACTATCAAAGAGGTCTTTTAAAGGGTTGTAATGTTAGGCTTACGGTAGGGAAACAAGGGTTTGGTGGGATAGGCTATTTAGTGGTGGCAAGTCAAAAATCTCTATGTTAAATGCATACGAAGAATGGCGTTGCTAAGCCAAGACTCGACACTCTAAACTCTAGATAACTGAAGTAAACAAACATAAATTTAAAAGATAGATGTAGGATGGTAGCCCGTATTTTTTTTTCACACTCTATTTTTTTCTTTTTCTCTTTTTCTATTTTTTTCGATTTTTTTTTTCCAATACACTTTTACTCTACCATCCTCTACGGTAACATCAAAATACTAAGGATTTATAGGCATATCCCTACACTTGAGTTTTTATTACTCTAACACTAATTTGACCCGATTTGAAAAGATCAAAACACTTGGGGTACATTATTATGCAAACAAAGGGAATTTGAATTTTTAACGTTCCCTTCCCGTCATTTCATAAACTTTAACTTTTCCCATGAATCCCAATCATCCCAAAACTGTATACAAAGGATATGACTCGACTTAGCAACTTATGCAAGCAACTAGATAATTGAACTGAGGGTTTAGGGTGATAACAAACATTTGCACTAAAAGTGAGTGCATAAGGGGTAGGCTAAGGCGATTTGGGTGTATATTTGGGGGTGGGGTGTAAACAATGCTCTTCATTGATATTCCGGAAAAACCGAAACACCACGAGAACCGCGAAAAGGATAGGCTCTGAGGGGTTAACTAGGGGTATCGTGTAATAAAGATGAGTACAACACAAAGGGTGTGGGTGAATTACTCAACCGATATGGAAGAAGTAATTATATTACATGTATCAAACAAGGGTTATCCTAATGCCTCTTATCATTTAGTTATTCCTAACTACACAAGTGTAGCCTCACTTGCGATCTCGGAATGCATCACAAAACAAGTTCTAGAATCTAATATACTACCGGTTCACACTCTTAAGCATTAAAGATGAATGCTTTAATTCCTACTAATCTAAGGGCGATCCTCACATTTTGGTGGAATTTGGGTGGTAAAGGGTTTTGTGCTAGTCATATAGCTTCCTATCCGTGAGACGCTTTTGTTAAGACTAATGGCCCACTCCTATATGTCATAGAAAATTTTAAATTTGGTGCCAAAATTACCCTAACCGACATTTCCTCATGGTTTATTACACAATCACAATTGGACAAAGCAAATAGTCAAGGATAAGCATAGTTTCAAAGTTCCCGTTTTATTTTCCCTCCCTACACTTAAACTGAACATTGTCCCCAATGTTCCCCGAAAGTATCAAAGTTATGATAATGGAAGGTAATTAAAAACGAAAGAAACTAATACTCCCCTGATTAGCTCGGTAGTATCCGTGTAAAGTGGTGGTTAAATCCTTTTCAAAAAGAATTATTGCGTGAAAAGCTCCTTCCAATCTTATGTAACTTCTTCTTGACAAACTAAACCTGCACACTTGAAGAAAACAAACGAAACCTTCGCATAAAATCGGCGGTAATAATATATATAAGACTCGATTTAAACTAGGATATAATGCTTGTGGAATGGATGTTTACAGAATTTCTAAGAAAATTAAGACCTGGAAAATTCCGTCCAAATCAAACAGTTCTTCTTCAATGTATTCTAACCTTCCTCGAAAAGTGCGTTATTAAGAAAAACTTTTCCTAAATTGGTGGTGAAATGTGCCTATGATGGCTCGATTAGTCCCCTCATAATCAAAGAAAGCAAAAATTAATGGAAGGTAATAGTATTGAAACTATGAAAGCCCCTTGTAACCCCTGTTACAAGTCAAATTCACATCCCTCCCTTTTATTTTGCCCTTGAAACTTTGATACGAATAGGAACTGATAAACGAAACAGGTTAACACTAACACATTATTTGGTACTCCTTTACAGCCAATCCCATTAAAACCGTGGTTTAAATTTTAAAAGATACTGTATATCCTCACCCGGTAATCAGAATTGTTTTCGCAGAGTGCCTATCCTTCGATATACTGATCGTGTTTTGGGAAATGGTGGGTTTAAGGTGGTTTTACACTCCTAGCGGGAATCTAATCATCCTTAATTTCGTAAGTAGAAATTACGAATTCTCACACTTGGCCATCATATAATCTAAGATCTTGAACAAAACAC
>BPTQ01000001.1:263835507-264090676 GCA_019973895.1 Chrysanthemum seticuspe
GGCAAGCTTTTCCGTATACCAGGCGAAAAGGGGTTGTCCCGATAGGTGTTTTGTAAGCAGTTCTAAATGCCCAAAGTGCCTCATCCAGTTTGAATGCCCAATCTTTCCTATTTTGGTGGACTGTTTTTTCAAGTATCCGCTTTAATGCTCTGTTTGTGTTTTCTACTTGTCCATTTTTCTGAGGATGATATGCAGTAGAAAATCTATGCGGGACGCCATACTTCTACATCACTTTTTCCATTTGAGCATTGCAAAAGTGAGTCCCTCTATCACTGATTAATGCTTTTGGAATCCCAAATCGTGCGAAGAGCTTTTTAAGAAAGTGAATAACTACCCTTGCATCATTAGTTCTAAGGGCTTGAGCCTCTACCCATTTGGATACATAGTCGATAGCTACGAGAATGTATTCATTTCCTCCGGAAGATGGAAAGGGTCCCATGAAGTCTATTCCCCAAACGTCAAATATTTCGCAGACTTGGATATAGTTCTGAGGTGACTCATCCCGTCGTGAAATATTTCCTGATCGTTGGCATGCATCACACATTTGAACTAATCTCTTAACGTCTCGAAAAACAGTAGGCCAATAGAATCCGGCGTCGAAAACCTTTCGTGCCGTGATATTCACACCGTGATGTCCTCCAGATGGTCCCGCATGACATTCTTTCAGAACTCGATCAATCTCTCTACCGGCCACGCAACGTCGAATGATTTGATCGGGACATATACGGAAAAGGAAGGGTTCATCCCAGAAGTAATGTTTTAGCGTAGTGAAGAACTTCTTTTTATCTTGTTTGGTCATGTAATTTGGCAAAACTCTACTGGACAGGTAGTTAGCATAATCAGCATACCATGGCTCAATTTCTTTAATCACCATTAGCCGTTCCTCGGGAAAAGAGTCGCGAATATCGGTGTGATCTGACTTCTCAAGATCAGGGTTCTCCAAGCGTGATAGATGATCAGCAGCGAGATTTTCAGCCCCCTTTTTATCTCGAATTTCAATGTCAAATTCTTGAAGTAATAGGATCCACCTAATCAGGCGAGGTTTAGCATCTTGTTTTGAAAACAAATAGCGTAAGGCGGAGTGATCGGTGAAGACGACAGTTTTAGAGAGAACGAGATATTGCCTGAATTTGTCGAAGGCAAAAACAACGGCTAAAAGTTCTTTCTCAGTGGTTGTATAGTTCTCTTGTGCTACATTCATGGTTTTGCTAGCATAGTAGATTGGTTGAAAATGCTTTTCCTTCCTTTGGCCGAGCACTGCGCCGACAGCATAATCACTAGCATCACACATGATTTCGAATGGCTGAGACCAATCAGGGGTGACCATTATAGGTGCTTGAGTGAGATCTTTCTTTAGTCGGTTAAATGCTTCCTTGCATTCTCCAGAAAAATCAAAAGGGGCATCCTTAACAAGAAGCTGTGTCATTGGCCGGGCAATTTTCGAAAAATCTTTAATAAACCTTCGATAAAAACCTGCATGACCAAGAAAGCTGCCAATGGCTTTAACGGTAGTAGGATAGGGGAGTTTGGAAATTGCTTCGATTTTTGCTCTATCGACCTCAATTCCATTCCCCGAGACTTTATGCCCTAAGACAATTCCTTCTTTTACCATGAAATGACATTTTTCCCAATTTAAAACCAAATTAGTTTCCTCGCATCGCTTCAACATCTTCCTAAGGTTGGAAAGACAAAGGTTGAAAGAATTTCCAAACACCGAGAAATCATCCATGAAGACTTCCATGCTGTCCTCAATTAACTCGTGGAATATGGCCATCATACATCGTTGAAAGGTTGCGGGTGCGTTACATAACCCGAAGGTCATTCGCTTGTAGGCGAACGTTCCGTAAGGACATGTAAATGTAGTTTTCTCTTGATCTTCAGGAGCAATAGGAATTTGGAAGTATCCTGAAAATCCATCAAGGAAACAGTAGTATTCGTGCCCTGCTAACCTTTCAAGCATTTGGTCAATAAACGGCAGGGGAAAATGATCTTTCCGGGTGGCATCATTCAATTTTATGTAGTCAATACATACACGCCACCCAGTAACCGTTCTTTGCGGCACCAACTCACCCTTCTCATTTTTTACAACCGTCATCCCTCCCTTTTTTGGAACCACTTGGACCGGGCTGACCCATGGGCTATCTGATATGGGGTAGATGAGACCTGCATCCAGAAGCTTAATGACCTCTTTTTTCACTACTTCTTTGATGTTAGGGTTAACCCGCCTTTGCGGTTGAACGGTTGGTTTGTAATCTTCCTCCATGAGGATTTTGTGAGTACAGAATGTAGAATCGATTCCCTTGATGTCGGCAACACTCCACGCAATCACCCCTTTATACTCTTTTAAAACTTCTAAGAGCTTCTCTTTCTGAATAGTGGTTAGCGAAGAGCTTATGATGATAGGGAGTTGGTCCTCCCCTTGAAGGAAGGCGTATTCCAAGTGACTCGGGAGATCTTTCAGTTCTAAGGTAGGAGGCTCTTTGATCGATGGTTTTAGCTTGTTTCCCGGCCTCTGAAGCTCAATAGGTTCAATTTCATCCTGACGAGGATAAAAGGACACAGCTCCAACCATCTCAATTTCTTGGTCGTCGTATATTACGTTGTTATCATTATTCATGAATTCGTTTAATAGATACTCCTCAATGCAGCCATCTATGTCGTCAACAAATTCATCAACTTCTTCAACTAAATATACGGGGCGACCGCAGGAAGAAGAATGTCTCATAGAATCCTTAATGTCGAAGGACAAGCTCTCGGATCTTACTCGTAAAGTGAGTTTACCATCATGAACATCAATGATGGCACGAGCTGTAGCCAAGAAGGGTCTTCCAAGGATTATTGGGACGGAATTATCTTCCTCCATCTCTAAAATTACGAAATCGACTAGAAAATTGAATTCCCCTACCCTTACAAGAACGTTCTCACAAACTCCGATGGGATATTTGATTGATCGATCAGCTAATTGGATACTCATCCTAGTCGGTTTAAGCCATGAATATCCGAGTTTGAGAAACAAGGAGTGAGGCATCAGGTTAATGCTTGCCCCAAGATCTGCCAAGGCGTTTTTCATAGAAAGCGCCCCTATAAAGCAAGGAATGGTAAAACTGCCCGGATCTTCCTTCTTCTTGGGCATGCTCTTTTGGATGATAGCTGAACATTCTTCTCCTAATGATATCAATCCTTCAAGCTTTTTCCGATTAGATATCAACCTCTTGAAGTATCTACTATGTTTAGGGATGTGATAGAATACATCAAGGAGTGGTATGTTGACGGATGTTTGTTTCAAATAAGACAATATTCTTTCATTGTCTTCTTCAGCCTTTTGATTCTTTAGACGAGAGGGATAGGGAATCCGTGCGAGAGTTGGTCGCTGGGCTGGTGCTGGTGTTTGTGGGGGAGGATCGTGAGGAGTTGGAAGAGGTGCGGGAATCGCCTCATTTCCTAACTCGGGTTCCCTTGTGATGGGGTTCCGGTTTGGATGTGGGGGATCCTTGGTAGTAGTTCCTGATCGAGTAGTGATTGCGCAAGTTGGATCGTGAAAGGCTGGGCAGGGTCCACTCATTCTTTCATGGAGATTGGTGAACTGACTTTCTAATTCAGCTTGCTGCTCTCGGATAAACCCCTCAAGACCTTTCAAGAGTGCAGCCCCTTCCATGGTGAACTGCCCGAGTTTTTCTTCAAAAGGATCACGGATGGTGTACTCAGGTCCGTCATTTCCTTCCGTTCTCCATTTCAGATTGCCCCAAGGATCACATTCATTGGTTTGATAAAATGTGAGGAGTGAAGGGTCATCATAAATATCATGACTAGAGAGGAAAACGCTTTCTCGGTGTGTGCCATCGCACTCATCGCTCTCGTGCGGTCCTCCACATATGTCGCATATGAGATATGGGTTAGTCAGCCTTTTTGGTTCTGGTGATTTTATGAGGTAAGCTAGTTTCTTCTGTGCTTTCTCAATTCGATAATCGAAGGATAACTCACTTGAGAAAGTAGAAATGCTTGACGCGTTTTCTTGCTCATTCCAATGGCTGTCTTGGTATTGGATGTATTCCTCTATTCGGTTCCACCCTTCTTCTGCGGTGAGGTTTGCGATTCTTCGGCCAGTCGAAAAATCAATCCCTTTTTGATCTTTTCGGGAGACATTGTCGTAAAAGATTTGAACAAGCAACCAAAGGTTGATACCGTGGTGTGGAGCTTGTTGAAGAAGATCTTTGTAACGACTCCAGGAGTTGGTGATAGATTCTCCATCGGGTTGATGAAAGTGCAGAATTTTGCTCCTAACTGCTGCAGTTCTTCCAGGAGGAAAGAACTTTTTGGTGAACTTGGTTGCAAGTTGTTCCCATGTGAAAATGGACCTTGGAGGGAGCTTATCGAGCCACTCCTTGGCGCGCCCTTGAAGAGAAAATGGGAAAAACCGGAGTCTAGAGGTCTCCTTAGATGCTCCGTCGGTATAGATAGCATCAACAATTTTTAGAAACTGCTTGATGTGGTGAATTGGGTTTTCACTGTGGGATCCATGGAATTGACATGCCTTTTGGATTAGCCAAATGTCAGATGCATGCAATACCTCATTGATCTGTTCCGAGGGATAGACAATGGCACTGGTGAATCCAGATGCAGAAGGGTAGGAGTATTCCCCAAGTGTTTTCGCTTTAGGAGGATTTATGGGTCCATTGGCTGGAGTGGCAAGAACTTCCTCGCCATTTTGACTTAGATTGTCAATGATGGTTTCAGGAGATTGTGGGGAATGAGGGGATTCTTCATCAGATGTAACTTCATCAAAATTGATGGAAGTGCCTTGAAGTTCTGAATCATGGAGAGCTTTTCTTCGCCTATTGAGCTCTCTTTCGGGTTCTGCAAATGGTTCAAGAAGAGTTTTGGTGGAACTGCGGGTTCTAAGTTGCTTAAGGGGGTTTGTATGGGGACGTGGTTGTTGGTTATCACCTTCCATGATGAAAAGTGATAAGATTACGAACAAAGGTTACGAAGAAGGGGGATAGACTAAGAGAAAGCTAAAAATGAGAAAAAAAATTTACTTGATAGGAATCAAGCAAAGAAACCTAAACGAGGTGGACTACTAACTAGCTATTCTATTCCCCGGCAACGGCGCCAAAAACTTGATAACGCTACACGCGTCGTTCGGGGTCAAGGAAACTTCCTTTTCTTCGAGCAAGTTTTATAACACCCTAGGCAGTGAACCTAATCGTTGTAGTGTAGTAATTAGGGTAAGCCACGGGTATTGATATCGTTCTCTAGGGGAATAGGAATGCTAGTAAGGAGTTACTATGCTAAGGTTAAAGTTGAGGAAGATTATTTTTTTATCTTTTTATATTTTATGAAAGGGAAAGGTACGAATCTCGGGTATTGGATTTGGGGGGTTGGTATTTCTACCGATTACTCTACTATTATCTAATTATCTAAACTAAGGTTGTGGGAGTCTATGTCTAATTAATGTGTGCTCGTATGATAGTTTAAAGATGTGTTTACTTAGTTTGTATTACTCCTTAATTATCTCCTATTGGTGGTTGAATTGTCACGTCCTTATTCCTAGTTGCGTTGTGTGTCTAAAGTTGTAGGGTATGCGTTTCTCCCTAACTCTTTGAACTTACCAAAGGGTCTCGTCTACAAACCCACTAGGGATGATAAACTCCTACTCTAAGGCGCTCTTTGGATGGTTTAGCCTACAACTACTCAGGTAATTATATTCTAAGGTTCACAAAGATGAATCAAGCATTAAGTACACAACGAATGACCTATCGCATTACTAGATCATTAATCAACTAAGATAAGAAACAACCAATCAATATTCAATAATTAAGTTTCATACTTCCTAAGCAAACACATAAGTAAATTAGCCGGACATGGAGAACATGCAAGCATACACACAAATAATCAAAGACATAATTGAATTAATGAAGTAAAGACTTATCTTGATGTAAGATAGGGTTAAAAACCCTAAAATACTGTACAAGACACCTTAGGTTCTGTTTTAGGTTTTTACTCCAAAAGACTCTTCACAAAAGACTGAAAAATTCGGATTCTATATATAAGATTACATATGCGACGGCGTCACCTTATGTTTTGTGACGCCGTCGTGTCGCCGTCATTAGGGTTTCGTCTTGGCCACGTTAACCTTGCGACGGCGTCACCTTAAGTCCGTGACGCCGTCCTCTTCAGCTTCTGACGTCGTCTGGATTGCATCTAGGCCGTCTGAGTAGCGACGGCCTACTCTTTCACAACTAGACGTCGTCACTTGAAAATACGAGTTTTGGGTTCTGGACCGTCACAATAATTTTGGGGCGGCGTCGCCATTAGTACCTGACGCCGTCGCCTTCTATTTTCAGCAACTGTGAGTGTCTCGATTTTGACTTTGGCCATTTTCTTCATATATTTGCGCCTTTTCGTCCAAATAAGTGCCATTCCAGCATTTTGCCTTCAAGAGACCTAAAAAGTGAAAAGGAACGATATTAAGCAATAACGGATACAAAAGTGATCAAATAAGGACTTAAACGACCCCTCAAAATGGTACCTTTTAAAACCTTATCACATAACTTGCTATCAAGTATGTAAAATGTATCAATCGGCATACCATTATTGTTTCATTGTATTCTTTTTAACGTTTTTGTTTCAATAAGTTATAACCAACTTGACACCCTTTAATGTAGTATACATTGTTCTGAATCACGAGTCTATATTAGACTCCGTCTCATGTTTCATGTAATAAATTATACTTAGTTAATGAAATTGGTACAGGTTTCACTTTTTAAACATTTTATACGTACATATAAATCGGAAATGTTCAATGCAATATATTTATTTATACTGCATTTTAAAATATTAGAGGCTTTTTATAAAAGAAATTTCTGTTATTTTAATAAAAAAAATAATTATAAAAAAATTAAAAAATTATTGTCATTTAAACTGTATAGTAATTCTGTCGAATAATTTTAATATAATTATTTATAAAAAAAAAAGTCATTAAACTTATAACGACCGATTTAATGCCAAATTTTACCCATTTTTATTTTTTTATAAACTCTTTTTACACAATTACTTTTATACACAAACAAAAAATGATATGTTATTATTGCCTTACATACTTGTAAATTCGTTAATTTAAACTATTTTTACATAAAACACATGCTCAAATATTGTCTCTTCAATACAAACATCACTCATGTGAATATCATTCATGTTTGTAATTTGAAAAACATCTGAATTTGGCCAACGTCTGGCATTAATATACCATGTACATTGTTCATAATGGACGCATTTTATGTTGTAAGTTTTAAGATTAGTTTTTTTTAAACAAATTCATAACCATCTTCTAAAGCTTTCAACCTGTATGCCAAGTCTAAATCCGCCCTAGTTAAAAAAAAAACCATATTGATTTTTACTTTAGTTTTTTTGTTATAATCCTTTGTAGGCATAGGTTTTGGCGTGTAAAGAGGTGGTTCAGGAACTTCAGGGATATGGTCAAAAAAATTTGGCCATTTATGGTTAATGGGGTGTTGGGTTTTATTCGGCTCATCAAAACAATCATTTTCAACATCTTCCTATTCGTTATCCGAAGGAAAAGCAAATGATGACCCTGGTTTTGTGAAATTTGCCTCATCTTTATAACCTGAGTCATCATCTTCCTGTTCGTCATCCGAAGGAAAAGAAAAAGATGACCCTGGTTTTGTGAAATTTGCCTCATCTTTATAACCTGAGTCATTATCTTCCTGTTCGTTATCTGAACTGAAAGCAAATGATGACCCTGGTTTTGTAAAATTATAGTCATTGTTTTGAAAATCATTTGATGGGCCGATGTTTTCTTCTAATATTGGAGGGAAAAAATTATAAAACTCTGGCACTTGCTGAGTTGAACCAAAACCTGTTGTTTCTTCCATTATTTTAGATTGAGAAACATACAAGTGTACAAGTTCAGCAGGAGACTCTAAAGCACACTGAACAAAAAAGTTTAGCTCGTTGTCGTCTGTAACCTCGAGTCGAAAGTCATGTTAGGATTTAGTAAATCCTGTTATTAAAGTGTCGGTCACCTCAAGTATATGTAATCGTTAGAAAGCTCGTAGTCGTAGTTATTTAAAGTTAAGTAGTATTTAGTTAAGTAACACCGTGGAGGACGAACGGGTCTTTACCCACTGTATGCCTGATCCACAGCCCGTAGGTGGCGATTTGTGTAAGGCTATAAATACTCTCTACCTCCCAAGGTAGAGAGTTGGAGCTCATAATAATACTTTCATTTTCTCTCACTAAGTTCCCAAACCTCTAAATATTTCTCTCTCTAAAAACCTTAAGTTATATGCCTACTTGTGATCATGTTTTGATGTGTTTGTGAAATCCAATACGTTACAAATGGTATCAGAGCCATGGTTTGATCATCTCTCTTACATATCCTTGGATTTCTAGTGGTTTTCGATGGTTTTTGAGTTTGAAAAAGTTTAGTGGTTTTTGCTTCATTTGGATCATCTCTTGTGTTAAAGTTTGAATTTTGAGTGTACTTTTGTGTTTAGAATCATTGTAAGTGCTTGGGTTTGGATTTGGAAAGCTTGAATCACTGTGGGTGGGTTTGTTTTGGATTGAAAAGTGTGTTTTTGAAGTTTTTCAAGGTAGCGACTTGAGTCTCGTTGTGAATTTCTTTGTAGCGACTTGCATCAGTAATTTCTAGCGAGTTGTAGTGTTAGTCGTAGCGACTTGAGCTTAGCGACTTGTCTATTGAAACAAGCCGACAAACAGTACAAGTTAGTGGATTCTCCACTACGGCTAGCGACTTGGTGGGGTTAGCGACTTGCTTTCATTTTTTCTAGCGACTTGTACTTATTGTTTACAGCGACTTGACATTAGCGACTTGGATTCTCAGCGAGTTGCTCTTTAGCGACTTGACTGTTTAGCGATTTGGTGCTTTAGCGATTTGTGTCCAGCGACTTGGGTCCTAGCGACTTGGGATTAGCGACTTGATTCATAGCAACTTGAGGTTTAGCGAGTTGCTACTTAGCGACTTGGTACTTAGCAACTTGGTTCAAGGATTCTTAGCGACTTGGTTGAACTTTTGTTTCTAATACGGTTTTTCTCTTGATTTAGTAAAATCCCGTGAAAGAATCTATTTCCCGGTTTAATCATAGAGTTATAAAATCCCGTGAAATCTGTAAACATGTCTACCAACGTACCTACAATCATCTCCACTGTTGTTGAGGATGTTCAAGCAGCTAGTTCAGATACTCGTCCTCCCATGCTTGACAGAACTGACTATGACTCATGGGCTCAACGAATTAGGTTGTACTGTCTAGGAAAGGAAAATGGAGTCAACATTCTCAAGTCAATTGATGAAGGACCTTATCAGATTGAGACTACAAGAGACATAATTGATACTGCTGCAGATGGAACCATGATCTTTGGATTGGACAGACCAAAGACGTATGATGAGCTCAGTGATAAGGAGAAAAAGAGATTCGATATTGATATCAGGGCTTCAAACATTATACTTCAAGGTCTTCCAAAAGATATCTACAAGCTTATCAATCACAACACTGAAGCCAAGGCTGTTTGGGATAATGTCAAGATGCTTCTCTCGGGTTCTGAATTAACTAAGACAGAGAATCACAGCTGTATGATGAATTTGAACACTTCAAGATGAAACCAGAAGAGAGTATCTATGAATATTACGTGAGATTCCACAAGCTTGTGAATGATATGAGGAATATCAAAATGACTATGCCAAATATTCAACTGAACTCAAAGTTTGTGAACAACATGAATCTCGAATGACACAAGTTTGTCACCTCTGTGAAGCTAACTAAAGGATTGAAGAACACCAACTATGAGCAACTGTATGCCTTCCTTCTTCAGAATGAGAGACATGCTATGTTTGAATGAAGGATTCTTGAACAGTTCAAATCTAAGCAGGGAGAAACTAGCTCGTCAAATGACTCTACAGCTTTTTACACCAATGTTGGAATTACCACCAAAGCTTCTCAAGTCATACCCATGGGTAATGGTAATTACAAGCTCATCCCTGATCCAGCATATAAGCCTCCCGACTCAAACACACTCATGGAAAAATTCATCAATCAACTGTCTCTCATGGTTAGTCAAAACATGAACTCTCTCCCACACACCAACAATAAACTCAGAGCAGCATCCAATCCACACAATCAAGCTACTATCAGAGATGGGAAGGTTATGGTGCAACCAGTTCAAGAAAGGCAGTATGAACAGGGAAGAGGTGGAGTTGGTAGAGGATATGTGGCAAATCAAAATCGTGGAAGGAATCCAAATCAAGGACAAGCAAAGCCAATCAAATGCTACAATTGTGGTGGTGAGGGACATATTGCTAGGAACTGCACATCTCCAAAACGTCCGCAGAATGCAGAATACTTCAGAGACAAGATGTTGCTTGTGCAAGCTCAGGATAATGGAGCAGCTTTGGATGAAGAGGAGTTGTTGTTTCTTGCTGAGGGAAATGCCAAAACCTATGATGTTGATGATGATGAACAGCCAATTCAGGAAATAGGTCACAATCATCAAAATGCCTTTCAAGTAGCTGACTGTGATGCATTTGACTCTGATGTCGATGATGAACCTACTACTCAAACAATATTCATGGCTAGCATCTCACCTATGGTCTCTCCAAAGGTCTCATCACCACAACAGGCTGGTCCATCCAAAGACTCAATCATCTCAGAGGTATTAAAACTATACGATGAGGTTGATGAGCAAAAGATACATAACAAAGTACAAACTCTTGAAACTTATGATTCAGATATTGATAATGTGGGTAATAGTAATATTGTCCCATATGATCAATATGTGACACAAAGTGAAAGTGAGTCTGTACCAAGTGATGTATCTTCTGCAGTCAATAATGACTATGTTTTTGATGAATACATTGCATGTGCCCCTGATGATTCTGTTACCTCTGAACTGAATGCCTATAAAGAACAAGTTGCTATTTATGAACAACGTGCTAAGTTTGAGTTAACTACCCGTGAGCAGGAAATGGATGACCAAATGCGTACAATTATTAGAAAAGGTAGTTTTAGAGAAGAAGTATTAAAACAAGAGTTAAACTCCTTACAAGAAAAGTTTTCTAAAACGGCTAAGCAAAAACAAGAACTTCAAGAAAATGTGAAAATGCTTAAGCAAGAATTCAATGCGCTAAGGAATCAAAACTTTTGAATGATTTTTCCAATCTAAAAACTTTGAAAAACAAGCTTGAAAATAAGTTGTACGTACAAGGGAATACATTCAGACTGCTCACTTGATCACTAAGCACAGAGTCTTAAGCGATAAGCATAGTATTCCCCTTGTTGAGGAACCAAATCCAGAAGTCGTTAAAAAGGCTAGAGCTGCTTATAAGGTATTATATGATGGTAATGAGATTCTTAAGCCTAGGAAAACACCATCATGTGTTGGAAGCACGGAAGAGGATAGAAAATTAGATGATGCCTCTAGGGAGAAAATGGATAAGAAGCTTAACGATCCTGTATGTAAAAAGGAAAACATAACGATAAAACCCCATGATTACACTAAGGAAAATTGGATCTCCTTAAACAAGTCTAAGCCTCAAACTCTATTAACCCCTGGACAATTGTTCTGGAAAAAGGATATGGATATGCAAAAAGCTGAAAATCTTGTTGAAAAAAACACTCCCCTTAGGAAAATGCCTGCAACCACTGTGTATCCTCCAAATACACCAATGCATCTAGTTCCTAGATCTATAACCACTAATAGCAAAACCTTAATCAGCCTGTATGTTGTTTATCAACTATTCTTTGATTTTGAGAAGACATGTAAGAAGAGAATCACACCTACATGGATAACTGAGGGGGAAAGGGGTTTTGAGTAAACTAAAGAATGTTATTTAACTGAGGTCATGCCTTTCTTTAAACAATTAAAAGGTCAATTTGAGAGTCTTCAAAAGGGAATAAATTCAGATATTAAAGAAATGGAAAAGGAATTTGATGCAATGATAGTTGAGGTCAATGATTATGAACAAAAACTCAAATATAATGAAGTTGAAAGGAAGAACTTGCATATCTTAAATGAGAATTTGATTTCGAGTTGTGTTGCTCAAGATGTGTTTTATACTGTGACTAAGCACTCTATTACTGCTTCTCGATTTCATGAATTATCTGTTGCATTGAAAGTTTCTCATGATCGTGTCATTGAGCTTGAAAACAAAAACTCAGAACTAAATGAGAAAATTGATCAGGATGATCACGATAATTTGGTAAAACATCTTTCTAAACTAGAAGTTGAACATTTTGACTTGCAACTAAAATATCAACATCTTAAAGAAAATGTTAAAACCTCAAACATCAAGACATCCTCAGATGTTCCAGAGTTTGATGCAGTTTTTCAAATAAACAAACGTGACGAACAGATTCAAGCTCATTGTAACACGATCAGAAAGTTGAAAGCCCAAATTTTACAATTAAAGGGTGAAAAGAACAATGTGACTGGCTCCCAAATGCCTCCTCCTTTAGATTCTCAGTATTCTCAAACTTTTCATCTTCAAAACTTGGTTAATGTTTTACAAAAGGAAAACGAGAGTTTTCTAGAAGAAAACGAAAAAGTTAAACGACACTTTAAAAAGTTATATGATTCAATGAAAGTCACTCGTGACAAGAACAACGAAAAAATAACGTCTTTACAAAAGGAAATTGAGAATCTAAGGAGTCAGGAAAAAGGGAAAATGCCACTTGTCTTTAATGAGAATGTTGCATCGAAGTCATCTACAGACTGCAAATATACTGTGACTGTTAAATACATTCCTCCTCATCTTAGGAATAATGAGCTTTTATTTCATAACTATTTTACTCGCCTTAAGGATAGTCTTGAATGTCTCCGTGAGATTGTAGAAGAGGATTTCATAAATAAGCCACTTGATAGAGAAATTAGGTTTGCTTGCATTCAGGCCAAACGATCTCAAGAGCTGTTAGAATGCTTAAGAGCAACATGTCCTAAATCCTTAGGTGCGAAAGATAAAGCTGTGATGCGTTGTTCTATGCCTAGTGCCAATTATGCAACACATTCTATGCCCAGTGTTAAGAAAGTGAACCCTAAAGTGCCTACAAGTAGTTCAGATCCATGCACGTCTAGTTCAGGAATGCAAAAAGTAGATCAACCAACTAATGTTCCCATAATTCCCTCTACAGGAGTAATCAGTGACATAAAAGCAAGCGGGTCAAAGCCTCAAGGCAACACAAAGAATGATAGGACCTTGCATGCTAGGAATGGTCAGTGGAAGAGAGTAGAAGATCACCTTAGGGAGAATTTGAATAAAACGAATCGTGTTGATTCTAGTGTTAGCTCTAAGCGTACTGTAATTAATGCGAATTCTACTACTTTTGGCAAAACATGTAATGATGACTGCGTGATTTCTGTTACTAATCTTGAATGTGGTATGAATGATTTGATTAATGCTGTTAAATGTCCTGTTAAGATAGTTAATGCAAAAAAGAAAGCTAAGAAGGCTAGAAAGCAATGGTGGAAGAAGGTTAGAAAACATTGGAAACCCACAGAAAGGAAGTTTAGTAACATAGGTTATCAGTGGATACCTATTGGCCGCAAATTCAATCTTAATGAGATGTGCACTAAACTATCTAGATCAATGCCCATTAAGAAATGGATGCCTACTGGTAGAACTATTCCCTTAAGAAGTGAACATACTTTGAATAGGTCTAATACGGATACTAGCACTGCATCTATCCCTGATGATTCCATTGTTCTACTTCTGATGTGGGTGTTCCAATCAATGTTACTAACCAAATGGAACCCATTCTTGCATGGGGATCCCAATTATCCAGTTATCCATTCTTGTCTGTGTTCAACTGCAGATCGTTCAAATCGTTCTGTGGTACCTGGACTCAGGCTGTTCCAAGCATATGACTGGAGACCGGTCGCGGCTCATGAACTTTGTGAGTAAATTCATCGGGACTGTTAGATTCGGGAACGATCATTTTGGTGCAATTATGGGTTATGGAGACTATGTTGTTGGTAAAACTGTAATCTCCAGGGTATATTATGTTGAAGGTCTTGGTCATAACTTGTTCTCTGTTGGTCAATTCTGTGATTCCAATCTAGAAGTGGCTTTTAGAAAACACACTTGTTTCGTTAGAGAACTTGATGGTGTGGAATTGTTAAGAGGAACTCGTGGTTCAAATCTATACACCATCTCTATCGAAGACATGATGAAGTCCTCTCCAATCTGCTTGTTGTCAAAGGCTTCTAAAACAAAGTCATGGTTATGGCATCGTCGTCTCAATCACTTGAACTTCGGCACCATTAATAACCTTTCCAGAAAGGATCTTGTTAGAGGCTTACCCAGATTAAACTATGAAAAATATCATCTTTGTTCAGCTTGCCAATTGGGAAAAAGCACGAAATATGCCCACAAACCAAAACCCACAAACTCAGTAATGGAAGTTTTTCATACCCTTCATATGGATTTGTGCGGACCAATGAGAGTGCAAACGTTAAATGGGAAGAAATACATTCTAGTCATTGTTGATGACTACTCTCGATTTACTTGGGTAAAGTTTTTGAGGACAAAGGATGAAACTCCAGATGTCATCATCATACTTATCAAACAGCTTCAGGTTCGACTCAACAATATTGTTAGAATTGTTCGAACAAACAATGGCACAAAGTTCGTTAACAAAGACTTAATTCAGTTTTATGAAAGTGTTGGAATCAGTCATCAAAGAAGTGTTCCACGAACTCCTCAACAGAATGGTGTAGTTGAAAGATGAAATCGAACTCTTGTGGAAGCCGCAAGAACAACGCTTATTTATTCAAAAGTTCCAACATTTCTATGGGCTGAAGCCATTGCCACTGCATTCTACACTCAAAATCAGTCCCTAATTCATACAACTCATGGAAAAACTCCATATGAACTTGTCCACAATCGAAAACCTGATCTATCATACCTTCGTGTGTTTGGTGCGTTATGTTACCCAACTAATGAGGGACAAGATTTAGGCAAATTGAAAGCTAAAGCGGATATTGGAGTATTTGTAGGATATGCACCAAACAGAAAAGGATACCGAATCTACAATAAGAGAAATCAAAATATCATGGAAACAATTCACGTTATGTTTGATGAGCTGACCGGTCAAATGGCTCCAGGACAATCTAGTTCTGGACCCGCATTTCAACCTTCATCAAGTAGTCCTATCAGTTCTACTCTTGTTTCAAATCCCTCACCAGCAACTCCTTATGTACCTCCTTCAGAAGATGATTTGAAGAAATTATTTGATCCAATGTTTGATGAACACTATAAGCCAAGTGCTAATGATCTGTCAATTCCATCAACAGAGGATGCTCCTATCCCTGTCAATGAAGTTAACCCTTCAGTTTCAATGTCATTAAGTCAAGAAGCGCCTGCTGCTGATCATTCTGTCTCATCAACAAATCATCAATCATCGAGTGTACATCATGGAATTGTTTCTGGCACCAATGATGGAGATAATCCCTTTGCTACTCCTGAAGATGCCCCCTTTGAGAACATATTTGCTTCTGAATCATCATCAGAACCATCTTCATCAGGAGATATCGACTCTGCTACTTCAGTTCCTCAACAACAACCACATGAACAACTTAGAAAATAGACACATGATCATCCATTGGACAACATCATTGGAAACCCCTCTCGTCCAATATCCACTCGGAAACAACTTGCAACCGATGCCTTATGGTGCTTCTTCAACTCCGTACTCACTAAGATCGAACCAAAAGACGTTAAAACTGCCATGAATGAAGACAACTGGTTCAATGCCATGCAAGAAGAAATTCATGAGTTTGATCAACTAGATGTATGGGAATTGGTACCTGTTCCTGAATGTACTATGATCATTTCTCTAAAGTGGATCTTCAAAGTAAAACTTGATGAGCATGGTGATGTATTAAAGAACAAGGCTCGATTGGTTGCTAAATGATACCGTCAAGAGGAGGGTATTGACTTTGAAGAATCATTTGCTCCAGTTGCTCGTATCGAGGCAATCGGAATCTTCCTGGCTAATGCTGCTAGTAAGAATATGATAGTCTATCAGATGGATGTAAAGACGGCTTTTCTTAATGGAGATCTTAAAGAAGTCGTATACGTCAGCCAACCGGAAGGTTTTGTGAATCCAGAGCATCCTACTCATGTCTATCGCTTGAAGAAAGCTCTCTACGGCTTGAAGCAAGCTCCAAGGGCATGGTATGATACGCTATCAAAGTTTCTTCTATCTTCTGGATTCAGCAAAGGAGCAGTTGATCCAACATTGTTCACCAGAAAGTCAGGAAAACATTTAATTCACGTTCAAATATATGTTGATGATATTATTTTTGCCTCGACTGACCCCAATGAATGTGACCATTTTTCAAATGAAATGGGTTCCAAATTTCAAATGTCTATGATGGGACAAATGTCATTTTTCTTGGGATTACAAATTTCACAAAGTCCCGGAGGCATTTTTATAAATCAATCTAAATATGCAAATGAGATTTTAAAGAAATTTGGATTTGACTCTTGTGACTCTGTCATGATAGATCGTACTAAACTGGATGAGGACCACTCAGGGATCATGGTAGACCAAACGAAATATCGTAGTATGATTGGATCCCTGATGTACCTCACAGCCAGTAGACCAGACATTCTGTTCGCTGTTTGCATGTGTGCTAGATATCAGGCTAAGCCTACCAAAAAGCACCTTGAAGCGGTTAAACGGGCCTTTCGGTATCTCCAAGGAACCATCAATATGGGACTTTGGTACCCGAAGGACACCGGTATGTCACTAACAGCCTATGCAGATGCTGATCATGCAGGATGTCAAGATACACGTCGAAGTACGTCTGGAGGTGCTCAGTTTTTAGGCGATAAGCTTGTGAGCTGGTCTTCTAAGAAACAAATGAGTACTTCGATATCCTCTACAGAGGCTGAATACATAGCCATGTCATCTTTTTGTGCTCAAATCCTATGGATGAGATCCCAGTTATCTGACTATGGCTTTGAATTCAACAAAATCCCTCTGTACTGTGATAATAAAAGTGCTATTGCTCTCTCATGCAACAACATTCAACACTCAAGAGCAAAGCACATCGACATTCGACATCATTTCATCAGGGAGCAAGTAGAAAAAGGTGTGGTGGAACTTTATTTTGTGAGAACTGAATACCAATTAGCAGACATCTTCACCAAAGCTTTTCCTATAGAACGTTTTGAGTTTATCCTCCCACGACTTGGTCTAAAGAGTCTTCAACCAGAAACACTCAAACGTCTTCAAGAGGAAGAAGAGGAGTAAAAGGTTCTTTCTTCATCCATCTCTTGTAAATATTTATTCGAAAAGCAAAATACAAAATTTCAAAATCTACAAAAAGCAAATAGAAAAATATAAAACTTTCAAAAATCCATAAAAATTAGAAAATTTTGAAAAATCCCAAAAATATTGTTAGTTGGTCATGTTTTTTTTCTTCTTTCTTTTTTCCTTGTTCGATATCATCTACGGATTTTGTGTTGTCATTCAAAGAATGACATGGGTCTTTAGATGTTGTTCGAATGTTTAAAAAAAATTAAAAAAAAATTGGGAGAAAGTGAAACTATTGTTTATTGTCATTTCAGGCAGTAACCCGTTTTTCATAGAAAGAACAGAGCCATGCTTTATCTTGTTTTTGAAATCTCATGCTCTGATTCTATAAACAATTACTTACTATCTAATGAAAACTAATTGCTTTGAAAAATAACTCGGACTCAATTTTTGAAAATCATCTGGACTTAACGTTTGTCAAAATCGCTATCTCTCAATCAACAACTTATGTCATTGATTGAGGGGGAGAATAATTTCAATTCATCAAAAGGTTATTTGTCATACAACTGTTTTCAAAAGATACTAATGCATGTTTAATCTTTGGAGTTTCAAGTCTCAGATTTGATCCTTATCAGTTAAATGTTTTCATAAGCAAGTCACATCTCCCCTCAAAAGCTTTCAAATTAAATTTAAATCTATAGAGATCACAAATCTCAAATGATTTGAAAATTGTGATCGGGGGAGAATTTGTGACTTAAATTGGATTTAAACTGATAATTCGATAAATGGTTTCATAAGTGTTTAGCAAGCTTTCCTCCCCACATGTGCCAAACGATTTCAAATTTTCCATGCACATGTTGAGGGGGAGCATATTTTTAAACCACAAAGAATTGAAACGTGATTGATCTGTCTCTAAGTGCAGGTTCCTTCTAATATGTGCAAAACTCTTTCAAACCTCGAGGCACATATTGAGGGGGAGCAAACTTATGAAAACCTCATCCTTCCCCAATATGCTTTATCTACTTGATTTGATCAGGGAAGTGATGTTGATATCTTTTAGAAAATGGTAATCAAAGAAGTTAATTCTTCCTCTTGCCTCCGTGTGCCAAAACGATTTCAAATATATGATGCACATGTTGAGGGGGAGTTTTTTTTTCCTAGAAATATCAAAAACAATTCAGGTACAAAATGCTTTGATAATATATCACAAGTATCTGGATTGATTTTCAAATGGTTTTCAATTGGTTCCAATGGCAGATGGACAATACCAAATAGACTGACCAAATTTACTTTATGTATGGTGATATAAGGATGATAAGGTTAGGTATTAGTTCCCATGATCCGCCAGAACCGGAGGGATCTACCCAGGGACAATCCACTAGATAGTGTAGAGTCCTTAGGTATGATGAAAAAAAGGAGAAAAGTGAGATATGGGAAGAGTGCGGACTGAGACAGAGCTAGTACTGGAATAAACCCAACAAGGTTCTAGTTATGAAGTCTCGGTAAGCACTGAAGGGGTTGAAGAATGAAAAAGAATTGAATGAGAAAAGGGTGAAAATAAATAGCCCTCCATTTATTCAACCTTAGGGCAGAAACCGGGTTCAATACATATGCTACTAGTGGTTACTAAAGTAACACTGGTATTGAAGATAAGAAGTCATGGACCCAGTGACGCACTGCACCTATCTTCCCAATCTACTCAAGTTCCTCTTAAAAGGGTTTGTTTCATTCTCACGTGGAACCTACATCATCTATCGACTTTCTCTTAGAGATTGTTGATATTGAAGAAGGAGACCCTCTCCCTAGTCTCCGACATAGGAACCAAATATGCAAAATTGAGTCTAGAGCCACGAGATCATCAAATAAATCTCATTAGGACACTGTCAATGAAGACTCTCTATTTCACACAATGTGGAAAGAGAGATTATATCTTATGAGTCCTACGCATTATCCTTGTGGTATTGCCAGAACATCTGAGTGATATGGAAACATATTCACAATGAAGATGGAAAGCCTTCTGGAGCCAACATCAAACAAGCTCCTGGTGGGTGGCATGTGAGATCTATCCAATAGATCAACCATGTGACAACTGAACAGAAACAATGGGGCGATTCATAATTATGAATCAATCCGGGTTCAGGTTATGGATTGACGGATACCTTTGAAAAACCGGTCGTTGTGCTTAAAAATCTTTTCTCTAGCACATCGACTGTGTATTAATGTTTCAAAATTTAAAAGGTATTTATGATTGACAATTGATTTTTCTATAAACCTTCGTTGTATTGCAAAAACACTTTATTGAGCAGTACATGATTGTTTTTTCAAATCTCTTTTCATCAATCAGTGAATCTCAAATTCGATGGTTCACTCACTCCGTGTTGTCTTCTTTGATACGTTCCGGTTTGAGAACGGATAGAGCAGCTGCGAAACCCTGTCAAGGAGATTCTTCGGAATTATACCTGATCACAGGCAGTACATGTACTGATCAACGGGGAACCGTGGGCCATGTACCTTAATTCAACGAAAGTGATCAAAGACACTTTCATGCGCTTTATTGCTAACTGTTGTATGAAGGTACACCCGACGCTTGCAGCTAATTAGAATGGAGAGGTCAATCCATAGCCGCATGCTCACACATCACATTCATTTCAAAAGAAATCATGATTAGTGCATCAATGACTCTGATATTCTCATTCCATGCTTCTGCTACGCTGCTGCCAATATCATGAATCAACGAAAGCTTCCGCTACTCTGATGAGAAGAAATCATGATCCAGAATGTGAGCATGTCGGTCCAAAAGTCACAACATCAAATAATACTGACACCACAAAGGATGAGTCAGAGATTTATGATAGCTGATGATCTCAAAACTGACTCAACATTCATTATCACGTAGATCAGTTAAAGACCTCCACTTGGATTATCCAAACATGCAAAAATGAAGAATCAAAGACTACGAGCTACTGAGCAAAGAATAGGAACATGGATCCAAGAACAATCTTAATGTAATATCTGTTTGTATTCAATGAAATTTGAGGTGACCTCCCTTAGGGGGAGATTGTTAGGATTTAGTAAATCCTGTTATTAAAGTGTCGGTCACCTCAAGTATATGTAATCGTTAGAAAGCTCGTAGTCGTAGTTATTTAAAGTTAAGTAGTATTTAGTTAAGTAACACCGTGGAGGACGGACGGGTCTTTACCCATTGTATACCTGATCCACAGCCCGTAGGTGGCGATTTGTGTAAGACTATAAATACTCTCTACCTCCCAAGGTAGAGAGTTGGAGCTCATAATAATACTTTCATTTTCTCTCGCTAAGTTCCCAAACCTCTAACTATTTCTCTATCTAAAAACCTTAAGTTATATGCCTACTTGTGATCATGTTTTGATGTGTTTGTGAAAGCCAATATGTTACAAGTCAGCTGAAGGGACTTTCACATTTAAATTAACTCGGGCATTTTGCTTCAATTTAAACTTATTCACCACCATTTCAACTAACCATGAATAGGTTATATCATGATCCATAATGACACCGCGCTTTATTTCACCGCAATGTAACATACATTTGAATTTATGTAAATTCAAGGCCCTTTTCTTTGTGTAAGTATTGTGAAGATGTATATACATTCAATTTCGTGGATGTGTTATATATAGTGTAATATTACCATGTGTGTTTGCAAAAAGTAATTAACATGTGTCATATTTCGTGTATAATATTATGTGATAAAAAAAATTTATTTCCTGACAAGTCAAACTAATGTCATATTTCTTGTATACTAGTCACATCTTTGTCTCTATAAGGTACCTGAGTAGTCTCTATTCATGTCATATTTCGTGTATAGTATTATGTGATAAAAAAAAGTTTATTTACTAGTCACATCTGTGTCTCTATAAAGTTTCTGACAAGTCATATTCATGTCATATTTCGTGTATAATATTATGTGATAAAAAAAAACTTGTATACTAGTCACATCTTTGTCTCTATAAGGTACCTGAGTAGTCTCTATTCATGTCATATTTCGTGTATAGTATTGTGATAAAAAAAAAGTTTATTTACTAGTCACATCTATGTCTCTATAAAGTTTCTGACAAGTCATATTCATGTCATATTTCGTGTATAATATTATGTGATCAAAAAAAGCTTGTATACTAGTCGCATCTTTGTCTCTATAAGGTACCTGAGTAGTCATATTCATGTCATATTTCGTGTATAATATTATGTGTGCAAAATAAAAAGTTTATTTACTAGTCACATCTGTATCTCTATAAAGTTTCTGACAAGTCATATTCATGTCATATTTCGTGTGTAATATTAGGTGATAAAAAAAAGCTTGGATACTAGTCACATCTTTGTCTCTATAAGGTACCTGAGTAGTCTCTATTCATGTCATATTTCGTGTATAGTATTATGTGATAAAAAAAAAGTAATGCAATCACTCTATTTAAGAAAAAATGTTAATACTCTAATTTTACACATTCAACTACACTGCAAATTACTTGTAACCATCCCCAAACAATGTCAGACAACATACCCCTTGATTTTCAGATCAATATCATGAATAGGCTTCCTATTAAGTCTTTAATGCAGTTCCGTAGTGTCTCAAAGACTTGGAAATCTGCAATTGACAGTAACAACTTCATATGTCATTACGGTTTTCATGAGGTTGATACTAGAAGTTTTTTTTAACATACAAGCAAGATAATATAGGTTTTATGTTTTCTGTTGATGACAATCTAGGCTTCACACCTCTAAATACAAATTTGGATCTTACCACCGTTAAGCCAATTGCTACTTCTGAAGGTGTTTGGTGTTTTTCGTATATTGGTAATATGATGCTTATTCTTTGGAATCCGTCCATAAAACGATCAATAGGGATTTTCGTTCCTAGTTACATGGATCAACCTGATTCACCAAAAATGGTCCTTGGTTTTGGTGTTCGTCCAGACACTTTAGACCCTACCATTTTAAAGATTAATTACCCTTACTATGGTCAAGGACCATGGTACGTGTCAGTGTTTACGTTGAGCTCTGGTAGTTGGAACATTCTTGAAAATTACCGTTTGCCTCGTGAAACAATCCGCCTAAAACGGTCAGGTCAAGCATGTGTGGGTGGTAAAATTTATTGGCCTGCTTCCGAAAGGCTCATCAATGATGATGGTATGAGGTACAAAAATTATATGCTTGTTTCATTTGATTTGATTACTCACAGGTTTATTGTAGTCTACATACCTGAAGAGCTGAGAGTTTTGATTCCTTTCCCATTCGATCTATCTCAGCTAGGAAATAATCTCGTAATTTCATCTAGTTTCTATCTAGAGGACATACGATTTCTTTGTGCATGGGTGTTAGAGGTTGATGGTGGTTTTGTAACATCCTTTCGAATGTTATTCAATATTCCATTCCCAGTTGAGCATGTACTTAAGTTGGTAGGTTTTACTATGGACGAGGAACCAATAGTTGAAGCTAAAGTAAGCCAACAAATGCCCAACTCGCTACAAGTATTCGTGCGTAATGCTGAAAGCTTTCAAAATGTGGGTGTTGAAGGAGATTCTGGCTCATTCTTCATTGGGCCCAACAAAGAATCACTAATTCTTCTAACAATGTCATACAAGCAACTTTTAGGATTTAATGTTTAATGGTATCGTGTATTTCATTTATCGTACTTTATATTTTCATTTCGATGTAGTATTTCTCTTTGCTTGTGTAATGAATAAAAGTTTGTATTATATGTAGAACCCTAACATTTGATATGAATGAAAGAAGGAACAATTGAATTTGATTCAATAAAACCACAAAGTAGCATAATGTGACATTGCAAGCTGAACATAACCAGACTTAGTCACTAGTCAAATAATTTTTTTGAACGTGAAGGTTTATCTTGTTTTATCTTCTTGAAACCCTCATTATTGCATTCTTCGGGCACAACAAGTGGGGATAACTCCACCCGTGATACGTACACATGTAGTTGGTTTTGATGAAATTGAGTATACGTACGTATACGTTCGCGGTCTTCTATTGCATCATCTAATACTTCGAGTCCTGAATCAAGACTACTGTTTGGTTTCTTTAAATAAAAAAAGGTTGGGGAGTTTTCATCATAACCTAAACAACTGGTTAAGATTATTTTCAATTGATTGACCGAAAAAGTTTCATAATCAACTGGATCTACACAAGCAACTATACCACCTACAAACTTTCTTCCAGGTGGTGAAGTGAAACTTCCATAATGGTGTAGTAGGACTTTGAAAGTCATTTCTTGACCTACAGAAGGATTTAACAAAAGATAAGAAGATGTAATTTTTTTTAATACAACAACGTGGTTTATATAATGTGACCCACTAACGTATTTAATGTTTTCATCAACAACTCAGACAATGTTATGAAAAAAAGCTTATTGACTAGATCTTTGTCTCTATAAGGTACCTGAGTAGTCATATTCATGTCATATTTCGTGTATAGTATTATGTGAGCAAAAAAAGCTTATTTACTAGTCACATCTTTGTCTCTATAAGGTACCTGAGTAGTCATATTTATGTCGTATTTCGTGTATAGTATTATGTGAGCAAAAAAAGCTTATTTACTAGTCACATCTTTGTCTCTATATTGTTTCTGACAAGTCAAATAAATGTCATATTTCGTGTATAATATCATGTGTATGTGTAAATTTTTACCCGAAATATTACACAGATATGACAAGTCTATGACACAGTTTTATCCCTCTATTTAAGGCTTACTTTGTCACTCTTTCGCTTAATAAAAATCATTCAATAATTTATCCCTTCTCATTTAAAAAAAATGTCGGACAACATACCATTCGACCTGCAAGTTGATATCATGAATAGACTTCTAGTTAAGTCTTAACTACAGTTTCGTTCTGTGTCAAAGAGATGGAGGTCTTCCATAGACTTTTCCAACTTCATCCGTAGTTACGGCTTTCGTGAGACATATATGTGCTGTTTTAATTTAACATATATGCAAGGTAATGTAGGTTTTTTGTTTTCGGTAAATGGAAGTTTAGCTTTCATGCATCTGGATACAACTATTAATCTTCCACTTCTTAAGCCAATTGCTACTTCTGAAGGTGTCTGGTGCTTTTCATATGGTTCAAATATGATGGTTGTTATTTGGAACCCATCAATAAAAAGATCCATAGGGGTATTAGTCCCTAGTTTCTTGAATCAACCTGATTCACCAAAAATGGTCATCGGTTTTGGTGTACGTCCTGACAATTTAGACCTAACCATTTTAAAAATTAATTACCCGTTATACGGTCAAGGCCCATGGTACGTGTCAGTGTATACATTGAGTTCGAGACGCTGGAACCATCTTGAAAATGACCGTTTGCCCCGAGAAGAGATTACACTCAAACGGTCTGGCCAAGCAGTAGTGGGTGGTAAAATTTTCTGGCTTGGTTATGAAAAATTTATTTTCAATGATGGTATTTTGTACAAACGATATATGATCGTTTCATTTGATTTGGTTACTCACCAATTTCTAGAATTAGGCATACCTGAAGAGATAAGACGCATGGTTGGGCCTCCATTCCATATATCCCAACTACGAAACTTTATCGTAATTTCAGGAAGTTTCCTTGCAGATGGGTACAAAGTTATGTGTGCATGGGTGTTAGAAATTGATGGTGGTATTGTATCGTCGTGTACAGTGCTATTCACCATCCCATTCCCAACTGAGAATGTGGTAAAATTAGTTGGATTTACCAAGGATGATGAACCAATTGTTGAAGCTAAGAGCAACCAACAGATAGCTCATTTGCTACAAGTGTACGAGCGAGCTTCTGAATTGTTTCAAAACATGGGTATTGAAGCAAATGGTGGTTCATTTTTCATTGGCCCATATAAAGAATCACTAATTCTTCTTAATGAACCAAATCATACCATTGTGGTTTAGTTTTAGTAGTTTAATCTTCAGCAATCTCGTTGTCTTTTGAATGTTTAATGTTTTTTAATAAATGAAGTGTTTGTTTTTCAATTACTGTACTTGTAGTGCTTAAACAAATAAGACGATTAATGAACATTTGTATTTTTATTTGAATAAATGTAATTTGGATAGATAGGCTAACATTCATTCCAACGTAGATTACAAAAAACATTTAAATAAGACAATCTTAAATCATACATGACACATATTGAGTGATTATGACTATGAATATCAATGATTCTTCCATATGGCTTTATGACGTTCATCTGCTTTAGCATCCTCATTCTGAAAGTGTTCTTGTTCTGCCCATTCAACCATTTGATCAAAAGTGTAATCCGCATGTGTTATCTTCTTTTTTCTGTCTTCATTGTCACTTGTGTAGTCTGTTATCACATGATCCATCATTTCTGCCAAAGTAGCATTTGGCAATATATATTTTGCAATAGTAAAATCGACACCGCCATGGTCAATGTAGATTTCCAGGTTGCCTAGTGCTGCTGCAATATCAAACATTACATGCATATCATAGTTGTTTCTTAGTTTGACGGTGCTTGAAATGCCAGTGTGTGGTACTTCATAATAAAGAGGATGAATATTCCTATCAACGATGTTAAACAAATATTGCTTGAGCTCTTCTAGATTCATTCTTGGAATACTGATGTTCATCTTCCAACCATTTACATACGTCGGTTTTCCGCCATAGCAAACCAATTGACCCTTATTGTGAACAGGAAAATTGAAAATGATTTGTGTATATGGTGTAGTAGGTTTAGTTTTTTTCTTGTACCAACGTTTAAACCAGACACGCTCTTCCAGTTTGTTTTTTCTCTGAACCATTTCATGTATATAACGGACACGCTCTTGACGCTTTAGTTTTGTTGCTTCTGAAATTACACCAGCAAATGATTCTTCCATAGAACCATCATTTGGAACAAAAAATTGGGGCTGTCCAGCAACTTTTGCGATGTCATACATAACATCAATATCATAATCATTTTCAATTGCTTTCATTCCCATTAACGTTTGGTTTTGTGGCAATGCGTAATATAGAAAGTTGACCTTTGTTGGAAATTTTCTCTCTAGATAACTAACCATATCTTGAAAATCAAATTCTGGAACATTGATATTCATGTTTGAACCATCTTGATATGTTATTGGGTTAAGTGTAAAGTATCTGTTGTAGCTGATAGTGAAGTGTAATGTAGTATTGTTAGATGTTGACATTTGATGAATGAAAGAAGAAAGAATTGCTTTTGATTCATTGAAAGCAGAAAGTAGTGTCTATTTGGTTATATAATTATTGAATGTTGTTATATTTCGTGTAAACATGTATGTGATTTATAGAATGTCATTGAATTGTCAAATACATGTCCCTACTTGGTTACTGACACGCCTAAAAAGTTGTCATATAATTATTGAATGTTGTCATATTTCGTGTAAACATGTATCTGATTTATAAAATGTCATTGAATTGTCAAATACATGTCCCTACTTGGATAGACACGCCTAAAAAGTTGTCATATAATTATTGAATGTTGTCATATTTCGTGTAAACATGTATGTGATTTATAGCTAATTTTGCATGTCCCTATATTATTACTGACATGTCTAAAAGTTGTCATATGATTATTAAAACAAGACAAAAAGTTGTCATATTTCGTGTAAAACACTTTGTGATATAGACCCTATATATATAACATCTAGAAAGAACTTTAACAAACATAAGCATTAACCAAAAACTAAATACTAACATACATCTACCTAACAAACATACAAATGGCGGCTAGTTTCCAGAGATTCAAATGTAAATTACATTTCAATGGCAAAGAAAGTGGTGTCATTATGTACAGTGACATCACTTACTCATTAATGGTTGAAATGTGTGTGAATAAATTCGAGTTGGATGCAAATACGCAACTCAGATTGTCCTTTAGGCTAAATCCATCAGATACGACGATGGAGATTAAAGAAAACAATGATGTTTCTTTATTTGTTACGTGTGCTTGTGGTTCCGCTGATGGTATAATTCATTTGTACATTGATCAGCCCAGGGAAAATGCAACTACAATAGGACAAACAAGGATAATACCCGGTCCAACGGGTATTCTTCAATTGGCCAAGCTCCGCAAAAATACAGACATTAGGGAAGGTGGCCCTTCGTCTGTAATGCCAACCCAAGAATATGTCAGGAAAATAGTGGAGGATGCATCTGAAGATGATCATTTTACGCGTGGCCCATGGCTAAGCGCACTTGGCTATCTAGATGCTTTTGGGATCATGGTAGATGCTTGTTTAGGTGATATGAAAACCTTTTGTAAAAAAAGGAAGCTTGAACTGGTTGTAGCCGTCATCAAGTCTTGTACACCAAATTTGCTTGGTGAGCTAAATGTTACACTCAAAGATCCATCAGGAACAATGTCTGGTACAATTCATCACAAAGTACTAGAAGAGGATAAGGGTTATGTCAACTCTATCGGTGTCGGTGCTGTTTTGATACTAAAGAACGTCTCAGTGTTCACACCAAAACCACATAACCATTACCTTAACATCACTTTGAAAAACATTGTTGAGGTTTACCACAAGGATACCGTTTATCAGTGATGTTTAAATTGGACTTTCGTTTTTAATTTGTATCATCTTTATCTTGTATTTTTTTTTTTTTATGTTTTTATTTAACCCATCTACTGTTTTCATTTAACTCATCTACAAAACTTTAGTTATCGACGCCATAACTTGTTATATATAACATACACAAACTTTCATTTGGTAAGCGTAGATGAATATATATATATATATATATATATATATATATATATATATATATATATATATATATATATATATATACAAACGCTCAACTAATCATATCTACATCCGCTAGTATTCTTCAACCATAGATTAAAAAATATATACAAACAGTTCAACTAATCATATCTACATCCGCTAGTATCCTCACACCGGGTACCATAAAAATGATTAGCCATGACTAATCTAAACTCCCTAAAAAACTGTGAAGGGTTATTAATAACCGGTGGTGGGATCCTACCTTTACAAAATTGTAGCATAAGCCAACATGTTATTACTCCACAATCCTTACAATTTTCTTGCTGCGGAGCCGGGAACCAGTTTGAATCATTGTAAGAGAATGAGAAGTTAACATGTTGGCGTCGGGTAACCTCAAAATATCCTTGGATCTCTAAACTTTCATTTAAGAATTTTGTCCATGCAACAATATGTCGTCGCAACTTATCCGGCCTAATGTCACTATGCATCGAGTCAAAAACAGAAATATGAGAATTCCGAAGATTTACGACAGCTAAAACCCAGTGATTGCCTTCGGCATGGATCGGCATATACACCTACAAAGATAAAATCATTAACTTACATAAAATTAAATACCTTATTAAAATACTAAACACATTAAAATCATTAAACACAAATACTTACCACGTCTACCTCATCCCAGGAAGGGTACGGACGTGTCCTCCCACTTAACGTTCCCTGTAATGCATTATCAGTCACAAGTAAGAAGACAAAAGTGCCTGGAGAATACGATGCAACTGTTGATTTCGCTACTGTCAAGCGAGCACCATGTGGCTTCTGAAGAATTAGAAGCTCAGTCCATGCATTGATATGCTAATTGAAATAAAAAAAATATTAAAATTAGTATTAAGCATTCTATAAAAAAGACTATTCAGATACAATATAAATATTTAATAATAAACTTACATCGTCTGCAAGCCAACCATTACTTGGAACCTTGAAACAAAAAGGGAGCAGTTCATTCCAAAAAATTGTCTCACACACAAAACCCATCACATGACAGTCCAGGTATATGGGTTTAGGGTTATACAGGAAAGTATTTAAGTCTTCATAATATGTACGCCTAACCTAAATAGCCAAAAGTAATATCAATAAAAAGTTGTTAATCATTGTTAAAAAAAAATATTCAAGTAGTGTTATGATTACCTTAGTAGGGTCAACGTTATAAAATGAAATGTACTCTCCGGTATAATTTTCGCGTAAAATCTCAACTTTATCCCATCTTCTTCATCATCATCAACCCTATCGTCATCTTCATCATTAGCTTTTCCAAGATCTAACGGGCTAATATTTGCTGAAATGGCATTATCCTTACTCCTACCAGCCCGCTTTTTGGGAATAGGAGTCGTGTCTGGCAAACCCTCATACGGGCTCAACAAATAACGTACAGGACGAACATCTCTCTTTTCTGGATTCATAGCACCCTAACACGGAACAAATTTACCGGCAACTATTATAGTAGAAAATGGAAAAAAAAAAGATATATATTTATGTGGGTCATAAATTTACCGGCAAGACACGACTAGCTACGGGGGGTGTGATGCACTAGCTTGTTGCGCATTGTTACCCGACCACGGAACAAATCCTTGTTGTAGCATAGGCTACCTAGAATGAGGCGTCGGCTGGTCGAATAACTGCGTGCCCACATCTGGCGACTGGTGGCGAGACACCCCGTCAAAGAAAGAACTAGTCGAGGGGTTAGGAAACCCGCCAGCTCCTGGACCAGCCTCGCCAAATACCTACATACAATATTAGAATGTTTAGCAATTTTTAAACAAAAGAAAATTCATTTGCACAAATAAAATAAATAAATTATATACATGCCGTTGGTAATTTTTAAAACAAATAATTAGCAACAAAAAAATATACAAATATACCTGCGCGTTCGGAAAACCACTAAATCCAGTTCCAGCCTGCCCGAAACCCTACACACAATATTAGTATGTTTAGTAATATTTAAAACAAATAATTAGCAACAAAAAAATATACAAATATACCTGCGCGTTCGGGAAACCACTAAATCCAGTTCCAGCCTGCCCGAAACCCTACACACAATATTAGTATGTTTAGTAATTTTTAAAACAAATAATTAGCAACAAAAAAATATACAAATATACCTGCGCGTTCGGGAAACCACTAAATCCAGTTCCAGCCTGCCCGAAACCCTACACACAATATTAGTATGTTTAGTAATATTTAAAACAAATAATTAGCAACAAAAAAATATACAAATATACCTGCGCGTTCGGGAAACCACTAAATCCATTAAAGAAATCAAATATTTGTTGGAACAGTGTGTCGTGTTCCTTTAACTTGGCATCCTGAGCCTTTCTCAAATTCTCTAGTTGCATCAAATGACGATAAACGTATGCTGGAACATCGTCACGGCTATATTGGTCTGAAGGTGGGGGTATTGGTGGTGGTTCGATACTACGCCCCTCCAAAAATGCCATGCTATCACGGAACCAAGCATGTTCGGACTCATATGCATCGGGTACAAGTCTTAAGGTAGGTTCCGCTTGCTAAAAATTATATAACAACAAATACGAATATTGTTATGAATCAATAAAAACTAAATGGCATGATTAAATAACAACTCACCAATAAACTATCCAGATAACACCGTTGAAACTTCCGCTTGTAACGCCAAGCACACACTCTCGGATGGAGCTCTGAACGATTAAAAAAATCAACAGCCTTGACTCGATAACTCTCCAAAATCCACGTCTAAAAAAAATAATTTGTTAATTACTTTAACATTATATATATACATAAACAACAAAAACTAACAATAGGCATACCTTAAAGGCCCATGTAAAGCCCTTCAGCGTATACTTAGGGTTCTTTACCTTACCGTCAGGGTCGGGCGGTGGTCGTGGCTTCACAAAGAAAGCTTCAATACGTGAACCTATTGCACCAACTAACTGCTTGTACAATGTAGGCCATACGTACGAACCCCAAGGATATATGTTCCAAGCATCAATATTATCTACTAAAGCCATGCACCAACTCGGGAGTACGTAATTAAACTCGTGGCCTAACAACACCAGCTCCAACAACCCTAGCAAACTAACACGAACGGCATCGATATCGACAAGATTATCAAAGTCATCGCTTAAAATAAAATTATGCAACAATCCAGCAGTTATCGAACATCCATCATAACTTGAGTAAAAAACACGTCTCCTAAGAGGAGTAGGTTCATCTTTATATTTATCTTGAAAATCAACCCCAAATCTCAATCCAGTTACTAAACAAAACTACTCTCTACCAAATTTCAACTCAAAATCTCCTACATGATACGCCAATGGAACGACATCCGTGTCTCCCGGTTCAGGTTCGTCTTGACATAAACTAATATAATGTAATAAAATACATGTCTCTTGCATTTGTTCTATATCAAACAACCATCCGAAACACGTACGCCTAAACAATACATCCTTATTGGTATTCGCAAATTTTTTTTAAGGTAATGAACCAATTTTAGCTTACTTCTACAGGTAAGGTCAACGGCAAAATCCTAAAATAACAATTAATAAGAGTATATATTATTAACTACACACAATAAGCATAAAAAACCAAATAATGATATCGGAAGAAAATAAATATTTACCGGAAAAACTAGTGCCATATTAACAAACAAACACGATAACACCTAACCACTACCACCACTGAACCACAACAACACTGCCACACGACCACAAACAGCCGCACCACCTACACCAAACCACCACCAACAACACCACCACCAACAGCCGCAACAACAACAGCCTACACCAACACCATCAGCCAACACCACCACCATAAACGTACACCACCACCAACGGCCTTCACCACAACAACACCACCACCAAAACACTACACCACAACAGCCAAAAAAAAAACAACAACAAGGAAGATTTTTGCAACTATGCTGAGAAGAACACCTACTCCTACTCCATTTTCACTTGAAATGTAAAACGAAATGAATGCAGAAGGCTGGTTATTCGAATACATTTTGCACTGTAAAAATGAGTAGTCATTCGAATAGATTTTGCAGGTTATTTTGGTGAGTCCCAATGCATGGAGAGAGAAGATCGCTTCATATATGAGGCGATTTGGTTCAAAATGCAGCTTTTCTGTCTTCGTCTGACAGTGTAGGCCCCCATGGTCAGAATTCGCTTCACATTTGAGGCCATTTTTTTTTTTTTTTTTTTTTTTTTTAAATTTTTCACTGTATTAAACGGGGTGCTGACACGTGTCCTTCAAGGATTTCTGCACCATTTTGAAGCGAAGTGCTAGGCCTTTTTGGAAAGGTGAATAAAAGAGGACCTCTGCAGGACAAGTACCACTTGCAGAGGCCCTATACGTAATTTTCGCAAAAATAATCGACATCAACTTTTTTGGGTTACGTTATTGGTAAAATAACAAAATGAAGTGTAAAGGAAAAAAAAAACCAACAAATTGATTCATCCTTTTTCCGGGGAAAAAAAGTACAAGGGTTTTTGGGGGAATGGTTATAAGGACTCTTAAAAAATACAAATAGTAGCCCCTTTAGTGTTTTATTTTTTATTTTTTCATTTATTTTTTTTATTGTAAAATTATAAACCTGAAAGTAAAAAATAAAAACATAAAATTTAACAAGTCAAAAATATTAAACTGTCAAAAAGTATGAAACATAAACTGATAAAAAACAATGTTATACTATAAACTGAGGGGACAAAAGAAATCTTTGTACTTTTAGCCCTGTGAGCCAGGGGTACGTATACGCGTTTTGGATTAGGAGGTGTGTATAAAATAACCCAAAAGAGAAATATGGCCAATAAATATAGAACAGAAGAAATAGTCAAATGTACCAATTATTGACTAGTGCCATCATTTTGTCATTTTGTCCTAGGAGCAAAGGGTACCGTAACATGGAGCTAGGCGTTAAACTGAGCTGGAGTTGCATTATGCAGTGTTACCGCACCGTGGTATGGCTTTAAGGAGCTGTGTTATGACGTATGTTACCATGGTAACGTGCGTTAATACACAATCTTTTTTAAAATGGGTTTTGGTGTGTGCGTGTGTGTTTTCAATGTGTGTTGTGGTGTGTGTTTGTATAACGTGTGTGTGTTTATAGTGTGTGTTTTGGTAGGGGTGGCAATTTCTGACCAGACACGAAACCCGACCTGAAACCGACACAAAAATTAACAGGTTCGGTTTGAGTCTAAATAGATTTCGGGTTTAAGTCGACCCATATTTAATAAGAAATTCATGTTCGGGTTTGAAATAAACTAAGCGGGTCGACCCGCCAACCCGTTTAAGATTTTTTTTAAATTAAAAATTATTTATATTTAACTATACGTGTTAAATGGGTTAAACAGGTCGACCCGCAAACCCGTTTAACCTTTTAACTGGTGTAATGTGTCAACTTTTGTATACAAAACGGGCTAAATGGGTCAGCCCGAAACTCGTTTAACCTATTTAACCCCCAACCCAAGTATATATACGGGTTAAATGGGTCAGGTTCGGGTTATGTGTAAACAAGTTAGAGTTGACATAACTGACCTGATGATTTAAATGGGTCAGGTTCGGGGGTTGGTGTGTGGTGGTGTTGGAGCTTTTCAAGGGATGAAGAAGCTAAGTTTTGAAAATTTACATTCACATTTTTATTTTTTTTTCAAAAGTAAAAAAAATAATTATTTTAAATTTTAGTTTTGTAACTTTAAAGAAAATGTTATTTTGTATTTAAAAAAATAAAATAAAAAATGTGAGGCCCAAAATGTAATGTTATGGTTAGGGGTGTTCATGGGTTGGGTAATATCCGAAAAAATCGAAAACCGAAATCGAACCGAACCGAAAATAATCGAACCGAACTGGTAACCGAATCAAAGTTGCCAAAACCGAACCGAACCGAATTAAATATTTGGTTTCGGTTCGGTTATGGTTTTAGCAATCCGAACCGAAAACCGAATTCAAATAAATTTATATATTTTTTTATATATTTATATATAAGAAAAATATTAAAACTCTTTTATACTATATATATATATATATATATAATATTTTTTGTGCTTGAATTTTTTTCTCTTTCTAAAAATATATATAAAAAATGGATAAATAATTAAATTTATGTAATTCGGGTTATTCGGTTCGGTTTTCGGTTATGGGTGTTTGGTTTTCGGTTCGGTTTAATCAATTTAAGTTCGGTTCGGTTCGGTTATCGGTTATATCCAGGAAAAAAAATTAACCGAACAAACCGAATAACCCGATAACCGAACCGATGAACACCCCTAGTTATGGTGGTGTTATGTTAAGGGTGTTTTTTTTGTATTAATTTTGAAAATGTTAAAACTGATGTGGTACTGACGTGTCGCGGTGTTAAGTCATGACTCAAGTTACGGTACCCTCTGCTCTAAGGGTACCCATAGCAACACTCACGTTCTTTGTGAACAATTTGTGGATTCAAGACTAAGGGAGTCTATAAGAGATTGTGTATCTTCACGGGCACTTTGACTTCTAGCTTAATTGGCCTACTTTACCTTTTGCTAAGTTTTTACTTTTGACCCGATGCAAATAAACTACTCCGATCTACCCATTCAGCTATAGGCTAAAGTGAAATTTTCTGTATAAGGAATAAAAAGACTCAAATTTCTGGTATGAACTCGGAGGGAAACACGGTTACACCGTGATACCAAAGATTCTTACTCACTAGTGTAATTAAAAGGGAGCAAAATGTAAATGTTTAGACAAATTATGTAAATCCTTACTAACATGTGTAAGTTTCATAGGAAACAAATTTATTCGTTCAACATCTAAAGGTTCACTTTGGTTACTACTTACTAGAGAACCTCAACTGTGATAAATGTAAAACCATTTGATTTAATGTAATGGAAATTATCATGTCTAATGGTTGAATATACTTGGTTAAGGATTTATCCATTTTTGAAATACAAAAGTGAAATAGATCGAGATACTATCGTGATACGTATTTGTAGCGTATGATATATAAATACAAAGTAGAGCTAAGAGGGTCTCAAGGTCTAACCTGGATATGGCGTACACCACAACCTTACATTGCCTGGCAAATTTAAACCAATATAAGAATTAGGCAAAAATGCATATATATCCCTCTCAAAGTGAATAATTGCATATATATATCCTTTGTACAAGTTTTTTATGCATATTTTACAATGGTTTTTATGCATGTTTTGGATATATATGCAATTTTGCATTTTCGGAAGGATATATATGCAAAAGCCCCGAAGAATTAAGAGAAAATCAACATCATAACTATATATGCAAGTAATGCAACACTTAATCTCTATCACCTGTCAATTTTTTTATGAAAGTAGTCTAAACCACGTTTTGACATCCTCTTATTTCCAATAATCTCTTCGTCATCAGAGTCTTTAAATACATCCATAAGACAAATAAATTTGCAATATGGCTTTACTGAAGTTGTTGTCGATGACATCTTAAATCATGATGCTGCATAAATAAAACAAATAATTACAACAAGGAACAAACAAAATCATCAAGAAAACACGAGGGTTCCTTCCAAAATTTTCATTTTAAACGTGACATGCAACATTTGTTCGCTATGGAAAACTTCAACAAAAATGTGCTTAATATTGCAAACAAGTAAAATGAACTAATTATTGCTATAACAAAACTAACCTCATGATATACTTAAACTGGGCTAACGAATAGTTCTTATGTATGGGTGACATGATTTATAGACAAAATTCGGATTTGAAACCAATTGTTAAATTGTTTTGTATTATTGTACTTGAAAGAAAAGTGATAGCAACAAGCCAAGTGATTGCAGGCATCCGTGAGTGTAAATAATGTACCCTAGAAATGACAAATCAATAGTAGCTAGAGCAGTAAATTAGATGAGTACTGAACATCACTTTTTTGTTGTCGTCCAATAATAGAGCAATACACAATTGATACTGTGGTACCCATTATTTATATGGTGTGTCTATACAGACCCTCTTTTAGCTTCAATCTCAAAACTACCCATTCATGTCGTGTATTTATATACTCTATATACACGACATTGATGTGTGTGGCCAAGAATGGAGCTGGCAATTAAATCATAGATAATGTCGGGTAGAAAAATGAAAGACACACACGACATGGTTATTTTATTATTACTCACAACTACCAAAGCAATATAGTGTATGAATATATACGACATTGACCGGCCATACACGACATTGACTAAAAGCAAAAGTCACATGCAAAAAAGTACATTCCTTTTTGGTTTTTTAAAACAGAATACATGATTACTACAATAACTAAGGGAAAAAAAAAAGTATTTGTAACAAAAAAAATAAGGAGTAACAGAAATAATTAATGATCATTTAATTGTTGTAGTAATAACCAATTAATTAATTATCTCCCTAAAGTAAAAGAAAGGGTAAAAGCCATAAAATAACAACGTACTTTCTAAAATATACCGACTTGAAACACTTACTTTTTAATTAATATATACACCCACGTACTTTTAAATTTTGTTCCGACTTCACCTATATGACCGATTTATATTAATATAATATCATATTAAATAATATTATTTTATTACAATATGAGTAAAGTCGGAACAAAATTTGAAAGTACGTAGGTGTATATGTTAATAAAAAAATAAGTGTTTCAAGTCGGTAAATTTTAGAAAAGTACGTTGTTATTTTATAGCTTTTACCTCTGTTGTAAAAATCGGTCCAGGCGGCCGATTAATCCCCGCATAATCGCTAATCGCTCACTAAACGCCTTGATTTATCATAATCGGCCTATTAATCGGTTTGGTCAAAGATCACTTAAAAATCGGTCAACAAACCGATTAATCGGAAAAAATCGGTCTAATCGGACAAAATCGCTTGAAAATTGGTTAACAAAATTGCTTAAAAATCAGGCAAAATTGCTTAAAAATGGGTCAACAAACCGGTTAATCGGTCACAGATCACTTAAAAATGGTTTACAAACCAAATAATATATATGTTTAACTTTAAACTTTGAAGAATTATGTATTATTTTTATATTTGAACACTTAAAATATTTGAACTTTGATGTCCTATGCTTATCTCATACATATAATATAATATAATATCTAATATTACAATTTTGTGTATAAAAATTTCAATCCGATTAATCCTCGCCTAACCGATTAATCGCTAAGCCCTACCAACCACCTCACTAGCGCCTAGCGATTTTTACAACCTTAGCTTTTACCCTAAAAGAAAACACATTATATTCTTCATCTCGAGTTCATACTATTTCGTAGTTTCATACACACACTATCTTCCCTATAAATAAACACACAAAGCACATCTTTAAACACACACTCACTTTCTATTTGTCGTGTATATCAACTTTTAAGATACCTTTTACTTTTTTGCAATATGTCGTGTATAATTGACTCATGTCGTGTATATAGCTATACTACACCCGACACCTTTTACTTTTTTGCATGTGCCTTTTGCTTTTAGTCAATGTCGTGTATGGCCGGTCAATGTCGTGTATATTCATACACTATATTGCTTTGATAGTTGTGAGTAATAATAAAATAACCATGTCGTGTGTGTCTTTCGTTTTTCTACCCGACATTATCTATGATTTAATTGCCACTCCATTCTTGGCCACACACGTCAATGTAGTGTATATAGAGTATATAAATACACGACATGGATGAGTAGTTTTGAGATTGAAGCTAAAAGAGGATCTGTGCAGACACACCATATAAATAATGGGTACTACAGTAATTTTCACATAATCACATTATAAGTTGTTTTTTTTTTTTTTTGAACAGCATAGATTTTATAAAAAGAGGGCAAGCAAGAGGCTAAAACCCAAAAAAAGACAACAATTATAAAGGACACATCAACCAAGCATTCCAAGTGACATTGACCTTGGAAGCCCGATAATTCAACCAATTAAAAGAAAACATAACGATCAAATCAAAGATATCACTTCTACAAATCGGTTTGTTGTTAAACAAAACCGAGTTTCTATGACGCCACAAGATCCACAATGAAGCATAGGTGATGGACTCTAAACATCTTCTTCGATTCCGAGAATTTGGATGAGAATCCACCCAAACAAACAAATCACCTATAGAAGTTATAGAAGGCCAAGCAAATCCACACCAACGAGCAATTTTCAACCAAACCTCTTGAGCCAGGTCGCATCCAATAAAAAGATGAGATGTAGATTCTACTGACTGGTGACAGATTGGACAGATCAACGATTCTAGCTCCAAACCTCGAAGAGAAAGATTATGACGAGTTGGAAGTTTATCAAGAACTAGACGCCAAATAAATATGTTCACTTTACGGGGGATATAGTTAGACCATCTCGTAGCAAGAACACCAGACGACAAAGTATTATCATCAATGTGAGCTCTCGTGCTACTCACAAAAAAATCGCCAGACGGATCTAAACTCCATGAAAACTTATCCATGTCATCAGAAAGATGCATATTCTGAAGCAAATCAAGAAGCTGTTGAAGTTGTTCTTGTTCTCTTCCCCCTCTAATCTGTCTCCGCCATTCCCATCTCCATGAACCATCAACCCGGCGTTCATTGATCATGCAATTCTTGTTAGACTCCAAGTAGAATAACCGATTGAACCTATCTTTCAATGGTTGATTATCAACCCATCCGTCTAACCAAAATTTAACACTGGATCCATTACCCACCTTTCGAACAAGAGTCTCCCAAGGGATGGTCATCGTGTCATTCATGTGACGAGTGGCGTCAACAATTTTTGCCCACACTCCTTTATTATAACATCTACTATTACTACTGAATCCCCCTTGATCTCCATGTATGGATTTAATTAGACTAACCCACAAGGATGTTGTATCGTTTGCGAAACGCCATCTCCATTTTTGTAATAAAGCATGATTAAATGCAGATAAGCTCCCTACTGATAAGCCACCTTTTTCAAAACTAGCCATAACCTTCTCCCATTTTATCCAAACAAGACGTTTATTGGGCCCATCAATACCCCAAAAAAATTTGCTTCTGATTTGTTCCAATTTTTTCAAGACTAAGTAAGGAGTCCGAAACATCGACATATAATATGTACTAAGGCTACCAAGAACGGATTTGATCAATGTTAGCCTACCACCTATGGAAAGGCAATTTGCTTTCCATGAAGAGAGTCTAGTGTTGAATTTAGAAACTATAGGATCCCAACTACTTATCCTATTCATATTAGCACCAATTGGTAATCCAAGGTAATTAAAGGGTAACTTACCTGGGATACAACCATTTAACTCCGCCATTGCTTGAACATCCGACCACTCTACTCCAATGCCGAATAAATTTGATTTTAGCATATTTATTTTCAGACCAGATTGATTGTAGAATTCCCGTAGCAAAGCAGTAATATTAGATATATTCGAATGGCTCCAATCAGTAACAAAAATAACATCATCAGCATATAGAAAGTGGGACAATGTACAGTTGCTTAATCCCACCGAAACTCCACGAATTCTCGACAAAGCCAAAGCTTCTTCCACCGCTACATGGAGACCTTCCATTGCCAATATAAATAGAAAAGGAGACAAAGGGTCACCTTGGCGCAGGCCTCTATGAAGCGAGAATTCCTTAGACGGGCTCCCGTTGATAAGCACAGATGATCTAGCCGAGGATAAGCATGATTGAATCCATCCTCTCCATTTCGACCCAAAACCGAGACATGACATCACATGATCCAAATATTCCCATGAAAGGGAATCGAAAGCTTTTTCAAAATCGATTTTAAAAATCACAAGTTTTTTCTTTTTCTTCTTGTACCAGTCCACAATCTCGCTGAGCATAAGAGGGCCATCTAAAATCTGCCGACCTCGAATGAACGCTGTTTGCTCAAAACTAACCACTTCATTCACAACCTTGGCCAACCGCGCAGCTAAAATTTTCGCTACAATTTTATATTGAATACCAAGCAATGAAATTGGCCGATAGTCTTTCACCACCAATGTATTTTGAATCTTTGGAATTAACGTGATGAAAGAAGCATTGCAGCCTCTTGGAATTGCCGCTGTATCAAAAAATTCGGATACGTAGTCGAAAGTATCCTGCTTGAGCCAATGCCAATACCTCTTAATGAACTTGAATGTAATACCGTCGGGGCCCGGCGCCTTGTCACCCGAACATGACCACACTGCTTCTTGAATTTCCTCCTGAGTAACACTTGCTTCTAAGAGAGCTTGATTCATTTCCGAAAGCTGTTTAAAAAGAGGATTTGGAGCAGAGGGAATAGATGTGTTAATCGGCTTGAATTTGTCCTCAAAGTAATCAGCAAAAATCTCTTTGACAACCACTGGATCCGTAACCCAAACTCCATCTTGCATGATACCTGTAACATTTTGTTGTCTTCTTCTTTGATTTAACATTCCATGAAAAAACTTAGAATTTTCATCCCATTCAACCTCCCATTTGACTCTAGATTTTTGAGCCAGGTCCATGTTTCTACATTTTTCAATCTCATCTATCTTCTTAATAAAATTAATACGTTGCAAAATATCCTCAGGAGTTGCTTGAGCACTATCGATTTTGATATCAATTTCTTCAGCCATTTTTTGCAAATGATCAACGTCTCTGTTTTGTTCCTCCTTTTTACGGGATCGCCACTTCTTAATCTCCTCTTTGACCTTCTGAATTTTTTGTTTAAAAACCACAGCCTTTATGCTTCCATTAAAATGATTAGCATTCCAAGCTTTATCGACAACCTCTTGAAATCCATCCTCCTCAAACCAAGAATGAAAACATTTAAATGGAATAGGACCATAATCCATTTTCTGTTTATATAACATTATAGGGTGATGATCCGACCACCTTCTTTCAAGAACAATAGCATTAAGATTAGGGCATATGTCACCAAAATCTTGAGAAATGAGGAAACGATCCAATTTACTCATTTTAGAACCCATTTTGTTTCTCCAAGTGAATCGACGAGCCCCTAAAGTAACTTCTAACAAACCTCCATTATCAATAAATCTGTTAAATGTCTCTGCTTCAGTAACCGAGAATCTAGACCCAAACCGATCTTCAGGAACCCGCACTTCGTTAAAATCCCTAAATATAATATATTTTCCAGGGTGACTATCTTTGAAATGCCTCACTTCATCCCAAAGATGAGATTTAGAGAAAGCATCTTGAGGAGCATAAATGTTTACCAAGAAACATAGCTCATCACTCCCAACCCAAAATCCTTCCACAATGACGTAACTAGTGCCATAGAAAATATTACGTTTGATGAAAACAGCAGGGTCCCAAATTGATATTATCCCACCCGAAAATCCTCTAGAAGAGCTACAAGCAAAATCAAAATTAAAGTTACCCCACATAGATTTTACTTTAAAAAGCTCCACCTTTTCCATCTTCGTTTCTTGAATACCTAGAAATGTAATTCCGTGACGATAGCAAATTTTCCTAATCCAACGTCTTTTACTAGCCTTCCCCACTCCTTGTGCATTAAAGGATAGAATATTCATTTGAACATCAGATTATCACCAATACGTTCTTTCAGCCATTGTAGATTTTTTTGACAACCTTCCATATCGTAACCCATTCCTCCACCGTCTACTATCATTTGATGCAAGTCATCCATTAGATTATCTCTTCGTTGAATTCTTGATACGGTTCTCAGTTTAGATCTAACGAAAGTCGTGGAACATTTTGAGTGTGACCCCTTGCTATATGATTCAGATTCATCGTTGTTGTTTTTACTCTTGTTCTTCAAAAATTCAAATCCTGGGGGGTAGGTAGGGTCCTCAGAATCTACTTGAATATTATTTTTCACCTGTTCGTCTAACACATTCTGTTCATCCTCTGGAATATCTTGATCTGCCTCAACATTTAAATCCATCTTCTTTTCCATATTTGTAGTTTTTTCACCCTTAAGTTCATCAGAAGGCATTTCTCTTTCAGCCTCAAAGATAGTGTCTGCAATGAAATCTTCCCCTTCGATATCATTGTCAATCATATTATTGTTTGAATCCATATCAGATTCCTCCAACCCATCTCCACCACTTTCACTTTGATCAATACTCTCGATTGTTGCCGACCAGGTTTGTACTTCACGGACTCGAACAATATATTCTACCCCTTCAATTAGAATTGCCACCGAGTCCATAATGCTAGATTTTTGTTTAGTGGCAATGCAAATACGTTTCCAACTTGAATAACCTTCAAACTCATCTTCAAAGAACATAAATCTTCCCCAATGGTCCACAATTTTTTTATATGCATTTGATCCCCAAGCACATAGAGGTAGGCCATCAAGTTCAATCCAAACCATCCGCTCATCAACTACAAAATTTTTAGTTACGTGTTGGATTTCCTTAAAAACATCTTTAGCCATGCCATTCTTTTGGAATGAGCGGCACGATTCAGTGGATCCAAAATCTATCCATACCCACAAACCCCCCACATGCTTAATCATAATGTTAGAAAATCCTTCATTGTTACATAACCTGTATAGATGAGGCATGGAAGCAACATTTCGCACCTTTGCCAATAACACCTTTGTTGTATCTTCTATATTAATCAGATCCTTGGTCTCCAATTTTATCTTATGCTTCCGAACTGATACCGGGTTACAATCTCCCTTCCCAGACACTACATCTGCATAAGAGTTACTCTTATGTGTCACTGGAATGTTGCTGTTTAGCGAGTTTGTTTGAACGACCGGCTGTTTTTTGGTATTGTTGTCTTTGGTGCGTTGAAATCTGGCCATCGATACAAACAAATGAAAGTTACCAATCCATAATTGGGACAGTCTTCTGACCATTCGACTGGCGTCATCCACACCAATGAAACGCACAAATCCGAATCGTTTTCCAATTTTTGAGTGTTTATGTGCGATATAAACATCAACAATTTTACCTTATTCCGCAAAGACATGCCATAATTCCTTCGAATCCACCTTTTCAGGGAAGTTTGTAACATAAAAAGTGGTAGCCAGTCGCTCGACTTCGTGCTCATATGGATTATTTTTCGTTTTCCATCTCCATATGATCTCATCATTGTCCTTTCGATTATAATTCCGTGATGCCATAATTTTAGAGAGAGTTGGTGTTTTAGGGTTTTTGGGTGATTAATATTTGAAATTGGGGATGAAAATGGGGGGTTTTTGGGATTATAGGATTGGATTGAGGTGAATTGAAATGGGTTGGTGTTTGATTATGATGAAATTAATTGTGGAATGTGAATTTTGGGATGAGGTTTACGGTGGTGAATCGTCATTTGGGTACTGCAGTGTTGATATAACTTGTTGTCTTGTTTTATAATCACATTATAAGTTGTTATTTATCATGCAGAAGATGTACAGATTAATTGTAGTTTGTATAACGTGTTTTTTTTCAAAAAATCGGTTCCAATTGGTTTAGACCCGGAATACTCGAACTGGAACTGGAACCGAGCACCGAACCGGAACCGAAACATGCATGCTACTCGGTCCCTTATCCATCATTTTTTCGATTCTCGGTTCTCTCGGTTCCGGTTCTGGTACCGAGCTCGCCCCTATAATAGACCATAGGAGATTCGGGTTTAAACCTGGGTGGTGAACATCTTGCGATTAAAAGAAAAACGCTCCTATATGACAACAAAAATACGGATTATAATGTGTAAATTAGAGCAGAAAAGCTTGATTTTTTTTGTCATGTATGGTAAAGAGCAATTTCTCATTGTTTACCCATCTACACCATCTCCAAGGTGACCTAATGCTAAGGTGATCCGATTGTCACAAATATTTGTTAAGCCGCATACATCATATAGAAAAAGACTCGAATTTTCTCAAGTAGTCTTCTCCGTTTATGGTTTATGTCTACCTTCACTTTTTTTATAAAAGCAAAGTATAGCACTCAAACATAGATACCTTTATATTAAAAAGAAATAGAAAGATGAAAACTTGTTGGTGATTGAAACCGGAGGGTATTTAACAAATGACTACAAATATGTATTAACAAAGAACGACAATTTCTTACATGCCTTATTCTCTGAAAACTAACAATCTCTCTTTTATATTGCTATTCTTTCGGCTTTTTGGGGCTTTGAGCTTAGCTTGGGTTGGACCGGTATTTACAAGCAAAAACTTGCACAATTTAAGATCTCTCATATGGACCAACTTCTTTTGGGTTTTAACGAGTCAGAACGAGGGTCAAGCTCGAGTTTGGCCCATTCCACAAAAAGGTGTAGATTGGCGGGAACACCCTGACCCCGGGTGCCTTTTGGCACCAGCCATTGTCCACCCCACAAGGAATAGCTCCGGCAACTCTCCTGGCCTAGTGGGGCACCAACTGGAGTGAGCACGAGAAGACTCGGACTCCTGAGCTCTTATTCCACAAAGTCTCTCCAGTGTGCCCATAGGTTTTGCGGAGGTGGGTACCTATATGAAGCAAATGCCAAGGATGAGACTTGAACTTGGGTCAATTGACTCAAGAACAAGTGCTCCAACCATTGGACTAATGCTCCATTGGTTCGAGTTTGGCCCATATTTTCCCCTCTAATATGGATGTTGACAGATTAGTCATTTCGGACGAGCTAAACCACTTCAAATCTTTGTTTTGAATGTATTTGTTTCTTTATTGCATTTTCCCTCTACAATTTTCAATATTTTTTATAATTTTCATGACTACTAAACTAAGTAATCTAGTCTTTTGAAACCGGTGTCATCTCTGTTTAAGTGACGTTCAACAACTTCTATCTGATAATTAGTTTTACTTGAGTAGCATCCGTGATGGTTACTACAGAATCTAAACACTAATTAAGTTCTTGATTTCGATGCCTAGTTTTTTCAGAATAGAGTGATTTCAAGTTACAATATCATTCAATACAAAAATAACACAATAGGAAGGGTATAGTAGTTGTTGTGGTTGTTATGTGACGAACCTAGCTAGTAACCTTATATAAGGAATGTGCACGTAGTTGTTTTGCTACACTTTATAAACTGCACGCATACTAGTTGTTATATCTAATCTACCTTTATATCAATTTACAATCATTTACCTTTGTTTCCCATTTAACTTTGCGCTTAAACTTATACGACATAAGATATGCTTTAACTATTGTTATTTCGATTTTGCATATAACGTTTTAAACCGGAATTTATACAAATTATAGCTTTGCTCATAATGTTGATTTATTCCCGCCATGATGCGGGGGCAATGATGCCTTGTTTATGTTCAAAATCCTATCTACATAACGTTATCACAACCAACACACCAAATTCTTTTTGAACCAAGATGTATAATCAACTTTGTACTAGTGATTTTCATAATAAACTGAACAAACACTAAATTACAATGGAACACATGTGAAGCGACATAATCAGCTCTCAACACAATAACAAAACACAAAAGGAGAGAATTTAACTATGAATTGATCACACAAATGTCGGTTAGATCCTTCGAAGAGCAGCGGCAGATAGCACTACCAAAACCACCAAAATGGACACTGCCAGGAAGGAACCCACCACCGCACCACTAACACGTGGACAAAATTCGTTGAACTGTTGGCAAAGGGCTGGCCAGTTTGTGTTCGGGTTTCCATTGTGTGCTAAGTAGACAATAGCAGCAGCCGCGGACGCTGATGCCATTGTTAAAGCCAATGCTAGCTGAAAAACAAAAAACATTACATTAAAATGTACTGTATAGATTGCAAAATAGGCATATGGATGAAAATCGCCAACATTTCTTTGGCTTAAAAAGTACATAATAGACGACCTTTCTCAATTTTTTTACCTACAATTTTTTGTGTCCCTTATAATATTACTCACCCACAAATACAATTGAAATTACATAGCCATACCGTGTCAAAAATAAGAAGCAACATCCTAGCTCCTACAATATATGGACGGACAATGCAAACTATCGAAAAAGGCAAGGAGATCACAAGATATGCACATGTTATGGCGTTTCCAGCTAAGAAAAAACTGCGTAAAACATGAACATGATCATTTGTTAATAATTATATATGATGGTCAGTAAAACAATAAGCAACCATAAGTCCTTTTCGGGTTCCTTTTAAAAATATTCATGACTTACGTGAAAGTAGGAAAATCGTCATAGCTAGCTTGGAACTGAAATAGCTGAGTGAAAAACGGGAGGTTCTGGCTCGTGGTTCCCATAACCGCAGCCGCAGCTAGAGTGGCAGCAATAGCACATACCCTTAGAATTAAATCAATAATACCAACACCTCTTTTCCACCCTCCAGCAGGTGGCACTTGGCCGAGTCTTATGGGGGCTGCCACAACTGGAGGTGCACCCTTTCCTGACTTGGACGACTTAACCTCCCTCACGGGGATCGCTATATCACCACTTTCTTTTCCTGAACGACTTGACTCCATAAAAGGATTGAATTTTTTAACTAAGGATATATGTTAAGTGAGATTATGATTGATATTCTTAGATATATGCAAAATGCTTCTATGAAAATAGATTAGGGATATTGATGTATATATACCCATGCATAAGTTTTGTATAATGTATTTGGTGGGTTACTTTTGGTTGACAAAAGATTAATTAACATGAGTAAGTGAGGTGCTTGTACTTTCACTTTAAAGAATATAGTGGGGAGTTGTTGACCTTAACTAGCTCCACCTTAATAGCAGCAAATGAATACGCTTTAATAGAGAAATTAGTAATATTTAACACCTTAATACTAAAGTTTAAGACTATAACTTATTTTATATATATAATTGTCATATGGTAAAATTAAAATATTGAGTGTAATATTTCTGTATGCTTTTGTAGTTGGGCTTTTGTTTGGAGTCACAGGTCCAAGCTCACGAATGACAAGAATGGCCATCTCGTGCTAGGACTATTCTCACATGTCCATGTTGGATCACAATCCAAGAAGCTAGGATAAAAAGTTCAAATCACTTCAAGAACTTATTCAATATTTTTTAGATAAAAAAAGTATGTTACACACAAGTATTATCAACAGTTTATTTAATTGAACAACTTGATAAAAGGGTAATAATTACTGGTCTTGGGGGGTTCTGAAGGTGTTTAATTTGGTTTCATGTTTGAGTCGAGACATCGAGTATTGTTTTTTGCATGGCTATACTATAAGTTTTTGTTTGAATCAGCCCTAAGAGACCGGGATAATTTTCTTAGACTTTTGATTCTTAAAAGTGGTAATATAGCTTCGGGTAAGTGGTTGTAAACGAACTGAATGTTCAACGAACATTTCATAAACTGTTCGGTATAAAGTTCTTTTATTTATTAAATGAATAAACATAAAGAAAATTTGATGTTAGTTTAGTTAAATAAACGAACATGAACAAAAGTCGCGTCCGTTCATTTATGTTCGTAAATGTTCGATTATGCATTTTTTAATGTTCGTTTATGCTCATTTATTTATATATGTTCGTATATCATATTTTTTAGTTGCATAATTTAAAAATTGGTTTGTTTAAACAAAATAACACTTATAAAACAATATATTATACATAATTTAATAAAGTTTATGTTTGTTTTTCTATGTTCATTTATTTTCAATCGTTTATGTTCATTTAGCGTTCGTTTATAGTCTTAATAAATGAACATAAACGAACATGAACAAGAAAATTCATCCGTTTAAGCGTTCATGTCCGTTTATTTGTTCTGTTAAAATTAAACGAACGAATATGAACAAGCATTCGTTCGTGTTCATCCAGTTCATTTACTACACCATCTTAATGATAATAATTTTTAGACTAAAATACACCGTTGGTCCCTAAACTTGTAGCGAAGGATCGCGATGGGACGAAACCGGGCATAATCATCGCCACGGGTCCAAACAGTAGCCATTAAATGCCAGATTAGTCCCTTTGACCAATTCTCTGTTAGTCAAAGTCTGTTAAGGTTAGGGTGTGCCTTGCACATGAGGGTAAACTCGTCATTTCATTGTTTTGGTCTATTTTATTTCATCTTCATCTTCCTCATGGACTAAACCCAGATTCCGGTGACCTTAAACCAGAATCCGGCGACCCATCTCTGACCATTATGGGATCGTTTTCCACACCTAAGCAGCGTATACCTAGCCATGTTTTCTTTAACTGGAGTACGTACTCGCCATGTTTTGAAGGGAGTTGGCATTCTGTTTTCGGGAATCTTTGGGACAGGAAATGGTTCATCTGTATCGGTGTAAGCTATATTTATAGTTTGTTTCATGAAATCAACCATATTTATTCTATAAAATTCTTATATCGAATGTATGGCAGTGAAAATGCTGGTTTGCTTGGATTAACACGAGTTGGTAGCAGAAGAGTCGTGCAGATTTCTGCTGGTTTCATGATCTTCTTTTCCATTCTTGGTAAGAATAAAATATTCGCTCTTACACACTCTTGTGATGTAACCTTCTTCTTTTTTTTTCTAATTTCCAGAAGACTGGTTCCGATTTGTAGGAAAATTTGGAGCGGTGTTTGCATCAATTCCAGCACCTATTGTAGCAGCATTGTATTGTCTGTTCTTTGCCTACGTGGGTATGAATTAAATATATGATATTGTGTTTGTTGTTTTTTTGTGTCAATGTGTTTATCGGTAATGATTTTTTTGGAATCTTTGCATGAATACAGGCTCAGCAGGTCTTGGGTTCCTGCAGTTTTGTTCTAAACAGTTTCAGAGTTAAATTCATTCTAGGATTTTCCAGCTTCATGGGGCTATTAATACCACAGTACTTCAACGAATACCTTGCCATCAAGGGTTATGGTCCGGTCCACACGAAAGCTAGATAGGTAAGAACTAAATTTTAAGGTCTAACTGCCTCAACTTTAACTTGGCAAATTAGATGATCAACAATCCTTGTTATCAAATTAGCTTATTTTTATCAAAACTTTAAACAAGAACCAAACATAGAAATTATGGTTTTACTTATGTAGAGTACCCATTTGACTTCAATAGTCAAAGTATCTGAAATAGAGAAAGGTATGACATTTAAGGTCAAACGGCTGATAGATGATTTCCAAAATGACCTGAACCAATGATATCATTCTCTAGCGTAGTTGCAAGTCACATGTAAATCTTAACTTCCACTAAACTTAGATATATGTTTAAGCTTTAGGTTTGTCAGAAAACCATCCTTTTTTGCATTTAAAAAGTACAAGATTTGACCTTAAAAGTCAACTTACAGGAAACGGAAAATGCTGACTTTTAGCTACCTGAATGTCAAAAATCATAAAAGACATCAGGGTACATGTATTTTTATTTTTTGTGTAATATCATTTTCTTGCATATTTGCTAGCCGCTCTTAATATCACACAAGCAGTAAACTAAAGAAGATGGTGACTTCATATATTTGCGAAGTACTAGCTTTGATTTCAAGTCAAAATTCAAACATCAAATGGTCAAATATGAAACTTTTTAAATGACATGAACCCTGACAATACTCTTCAAGCATTATATTTCTGTTTCTTATGAGAAAAATCCATCAAATTTGCATTCAAAGAGTACGAGATTTGACTTCAGAAGTTAAACTTACATTACTCATCATGTTTATGTGTCTTCTTTTTCAGTGGAATGATATGGTAAATGTACCATTCTCTTCGGAAGCATTTGTGAGTGGATTTTTGGCTATGTTTCTAGACGTAACGCTAAGGCAGAAAGATGCTGCAACAAGGAAGGACAGAGGAATGCATTGGTGGGACAAGTACAGATCTTTCAAGACAGATGCTAGAAGCGAAGAATTTTACTCGCTTCCCTTTAATCTCAACAAGTTTTTCCCCTCGGTTTGATTGAAAGACAGGATCTTGTTCATTTTGCATAGTACATTTGTTACCAACATCTGATGTTTATGCATTCTATTTTGAATCTTGATCAACTTTCGCAAGCTTGTTTCTTGAATCAAACTGAAGCATATTAGACTATTAGTTGCAGGCTTGCAGCCTAGCTTACACAAGTCCACTTCATTTAGGCTCCATCACATTCTTGAGTCTCATTGTTAATTTAAATCCCAAGAAAATCATGTTTAGAGTACAAGGGACGCTTATGTACCTATCGTGCTGTGAGCTCGAGTGGCTGCGTTAACCGCTTTGACCCATTTTGGAAATACTTGATTTTTGAAATACAGTTGTACAACATAAATCTGCTCATTCATTTTGAAGCATAGTAATTTTATCCATTATGATACAAACTTTATGGAATTTTTGCATTTGTCTTGAGCTTATGATTTAGAGTAAAATGTGAAAAGTTAAGTGATCAGGAGCAACACTTTTACTGTTCATCAGGTCACCAGATGAGTAATTCCAAATTCATTTAGCACTTTATGCATATAAAACTTTTGAATTAAACATTATAACAATGAATTTTGTAGCGGATAGTGAGAAAAAAGCAAAGATAAAATGCAAGCTAAGGCACCTCTGTGCATGACTTTGTTTAGGTAAGCATCGCTTGGTTCAAGAACCCATCTTCATCTTACTCATTTTTAATCCTTGTGCACATGTATTCCTCGCCGGATTCTGGGTTTAAGGTCGCCGGAATCTGGGTTTAGTCCATGAGGAAGATGAAGATGAAATAAAATAGACCAACACAATGAAATGACGAGTTTACCCTCATGTGCAATGCACACCCTAACCTTAACAGACTTTGACTAACAGAGAATTGGTCAAAGGGACCAATCTGGCATTTAATGGCTACTGTTTGGACCCGTGGCGATGATTATGCCCGGTTTCGTCCCATCGCGATCCTCCGCTACAAGTTTAGGGACCAACGGTGTATTTTAGTCTAATTTTTATTTCTATAACTTAAGATGCCACTTATTTTTAAGTTTGATTCATATTTGTATCAAAGTTGATTCATATTTGTATTAAATTGGTAAATCTATAATTATTCTTTTAATACCAAGAATATCTTTTTGACACTCTATGCTCTGCATACTTTTATTTCCAAATCTATTCATTTCAATTGTATTTCTTGTTCGCAATGCATCGTATAATGTCTAATTTGTACGATAATATAAATAAAAAAGATAAAACATATGATAAATTCATTATTCTTCACCTTCTTTATTTTATGTCACATCTTTATTTTTCATCGATGTTATATCTTTTTAACAAATATAATAATCACGTGAACCACCAGTGTAACCGTTACATGAAGAAATTCATTACAATGACTCAAATTAAAATATAATATTGTTTAATAAGTGTAATTTTTTTTATATTAGTGTAGTAATTGTTGGTAAAATGAATGAAAAATAAAGGTGAAAAGAAATTTATGCTAAAAGTAAATGAGTTTTCAAATGAAATGGAAGAAGAAATTATTTGGATATAAAGGTTGTATTGTTGGTAAATTAAATGAAAAAATAAACATGAAGAGAAAAATTATGTTGAAAGTATGTAGCCGTTTTAAAAAAAAATGAAGAGTGAATAGCAGGTTTAATAATGGAGGATGGGCAACGGAGGGAAGGTATGAAGAAGCGAAGCATTCGTAATGGGGGAGGTTCGCAATGGTTGTAGGTGTTTGCAATTGGTTCGTATGGGTTTGCAATAGAAAAAGAGGATCTGAAGGAGGAAAAAGGGGGTATTGCGAGAAAGAAAATGTTTATGTGATGAGAGAATGTCACCTTTTGCATAAATCTAATATAAAAGCGTATTGCAAATTAATTATGAATTATTTCAAATTTTGTTGTTTTCTATGAATAATTCATATATTTTTTTTAAAAGTATATCAAAATGGATATAATTACATAGCATCAAATATTTCATTATATGACATTGTACGAATCAAGATCCATATATTCGGTTGATCGGGAAAGCTTGAAATAGAAGAAAGACATGATATTATTAAAGAATAGAAAAGGAAAGATGTGTGTGTTTTTTTAGAGAGAAGAAGAAGAAGACACACACTCCTAAATATACAAATGTGAGCTTCACCCTCCTAGTTGTGACTAAGAAGGGTATTTATAATACATTACATGCTAATCTATGCTCTATTGGCAAAACTAGTCTCTGCGTATTAATACTAAAGCAAATCCCGAATATGGCTTAACTTTAAGGGTAACAATATCTCCCCAAAGTGATGTCATACGGGAATTGCTTACAATGTTCCTTACAAGTAAAATTAAATACAAAACATAAGCGCATTAGCTTTGAGAATGTCTTCATTGTATTCAAACTTCATTAATCCTTTCAGCTTCATGAATCTTCTCAGCTGCCATCTTTTTACTTGTAGAAAAACAATATGAGCAATTCTAGTTAAGGATTAAAATATTGCTTTTTATTATCCCCTAATTACTAATTATGCTCTCCCCTAAACTGACAACTCTTCTGATGAATGCCCTGAATCCGAAGAAATCCTTTGATGAATATTTGAATACTGTTTTTTAGTATTCTAACACGCAACGAAAAGTATAGCATAGACTGTAGACTTAAGCTTCTTCAAGATTTTCCATTCGAGAGAACGAAATAATCAACATCTTTATCTCACCAAATGCATCGTAGTTGTCTTACATATAACTAATCAACCCATAATGTACACATGAAACTGATCATCTCTGCTGTTATAAGACATTTCTATATGGGATGAGATACGTCTTTCCGGTCATAAATCATTAAGCTCGATCATGTGAACTCGTTGTGCGTCCTCGATATACATATTTCCATCTCTGATGGTTGCGATGTATCGAAATCAGCATAAGAATGTGTACACGAAGCATTAACCGAAAGCCCTTTATCATAAATCATATCAGCCTGTGAGAAGATATCGATAATCCCAATCTACTAACAATACCATTTAATATGTCTAACTCTTTACCAACCCCCGTATCAAAAACTGACGGCTCTCTGTGGTAACCACATGTGAAGATAACCCTGTTAATACAAATATCGTCATTAAACGTTATTTATATTTTTGATCTTTACCTAAGTTTTGTTAACGACAAAAGTAAATTTAATTTGTATAAAAGCTTAAAGCTTGTCAAGTTTAATAGATATTAAAACAAGCTTTTTCAAACAATATATTCATCATTCAAGCATTTACATTTATGATTAGTGACATATTGATATGACTCTAATCATTATGTATGATAGTAGTTTTTAGAATGTGTTAGGTTCTTAAAACCAAACACTACTTAAGTACTTGTATATTTCTAAAAATAGAAATACAACATATGACATCATGTGATGCATCATGGAAATCATTGAAAGATTTCATTAGATATTTTGTGTGGATTTGTACTCTTCATATCTTGCACAATCTTACTTAGATATAGTTGACTTTAGCAAAAATTTTGATATCTTGGATGTCAGACCAGGCGGTACCAAAATGGTACACGGGCGGAACCCTTTTAAGGGTTCCGTGGTCCGTGGACGCTCCTGTCCATTTTGGCTATAAATAGCAAAGCCAAACCAAGAAGTTTTTCATCCCTTTCTATTATACTCTCATACATATCTTCTCTCTAACCTTTCTAACTCAGTTTCATATCATAGTAGTGATCTCTTTTGTAGCAAAGAAGATCAAGTCACATTCAAGCTTCAAACGAGAAGTTGGAAGTCTTGTTTGTTTAGTGTTGTATGATCTAGTGTTGATTCATACTTCATTGTTGTATTAAACCATCATAATCTTGTGAGTGTGAGTGGTTAGTATTTTAGTCCTCAAAATACATTGTGTGTGGGAGTAGTTGTACCCTTGGAAAGAACTCGACATCTAGCTTAGTGTCGGAAATAGTGTAAGCGAAGTGTAAAGGTTTTCTCCGCCGGTGAAAGGAGCTTGTTGACTAGTGAAGTTAAACTCTCGAGTGTGAGACTCGGGGAGTGGAGTAGAGCAAGGAAAAAGAGTCCTTGTAGACCGAACCACTATAAAAAACTTGTTGTGGTTTGATCATTTCTTTCCTTATTTACTCTTTACATATTGCTTGCATATTTCATTAACATATCTAAGATCAATATCAATTGATCTTTTCAATAAGTTTCAAAACAAAGTTTTTAATCGGTAAACTATTCAACCTCCCTTCTAGTTTTCTACAATTGGTACCAGAGCCTCGTTGCTCAAGAATTTCTAAAATAATTTGTATTTTATAAACTTGAAACGATCCATGGATTCTGAAAACTTTAAAGAAGGGCAATCTATGCAAAGACCACCACTCTTTGAAACCAATGTATTTATCTATTGGAAAAACCGTTTTGAAACATATGTAAAATCAAAAGATATAGATCTTTGGTTTATTATTGTTAAAGGGGATTTTAGTTCTACAACAAAGGACATTTCTGTTGATGAACAAAAGAAATTAGTTGCTAAAAATAATGAAGCTAAAATGATGCTTTACCTAGAAAAGAATATGAAAGAATTTTTATGTGTGAAACCGCCAAAGATATTTGGGAATCTTTGATTATTACACATCAAGGTAATTCACAAATCAAGGATAACAAAATTGATCTTCTTGTTCAACAATATGAACAATTTGTTATCCCTAAAGATGAAACCATTGATTGTGGATTTGCTCGCTTTAATACTATTATTACATCACTTAAAGCACTTGATGAATCTTTTCGTAGTAAGAACTTTGTCAGGAAATTTCTTAGAGTACTCCATCCCAAATGGAGAGCTAAAGTGACCACTATTGAAGAATCAAAAGATCTCTAAAAAATGTCACTAGACGAGCTAATCGGTAACCTCAAAGTACACGAAATGGTGATGGAGAAAGATTCGGAGATCATCAAAGGAAAAAGGGAGAAGATCAAATCTGTTGCTCTAAAAGCAAAGGCGGAATCAAGTGATGATGACAAATCTTGCTCCGGTAGTGAAGATGAGGAATATGCCATGGCCGTTAGAGATTTTAAGAAGTTCTTTAGAAGAAGAGGAAAGTTCGTAAGACAACCTCGAGAAGAAAAGAAGCCATTCCGAAAAGATCAGGATGACAAAAAGGGTAAAGGTGAAAGAAAGTGTTTTAGATGTGGTGATACAAATCATCTCATAGGAGAATGTCCCAAGCCACCTAAAAGCAAAACTCAACGAGCTTTTGTAAGTGGTGCTTGGAGTGATAGTGAAGACGATGAAGAATCAAGCAAGGAAGAGATCGCTCTAATGGCACATGAGTCAAATGAGGTACTTTCCGACTCTTCTTACTCTTTTGTTGATGATGAAACTTTGCAAAAACAATATAATCAATTGTGTGAGCTAAGTCTAAAAATCATAACTAAAAATAAATTTTTAAAAACCAAAAAGGAATTTTTGGAAAATGAAGTTTATGAGTTAAAAGAAAAAGCAAAACGACTTGAAAAGGGAAAGGCAAATGACGATGGTTGTAAATCATGTCAAGAACTTAATCTTGAAATAGAAAAACTAAAGCTCACACAAGATGTTTTAATCGAAAATAATTCTAAATTTAAAAGGTTTAACAAAAACATCGCTCTTGCCGATGAAATAGTTAAAATCCATAAAACACCAGGAGACATGAATGGGCTAGGATTTAATGAAGTATTAATTCCAAAGAGTCAAAACAAAACGGCCGAAAAGGACGAACAATCTGTCAATACTGCTGCAGTACAGCACGGACCAGACGGAACCAAAATAAGGGTTCCGTCCGTGGAAACAAATGGTGCCGTGGGTACTTCAGCAGGACAGAATGTTCGTAATACGGACCGTACTGAATTTGTCAAAGTAACAAAGAAAACCAAGGATAGTGTTAAACTAAAACCAGCTGTTACATCAGGAGTAGGACTTGCTAAAAATGAATTTAGATAAAAAACTACTAAACAACGATATAAAGCACCTTTTGCCAAACGCCCCTTTCCTAAGAGCAACCACAACGTACAACCCAACTACCAACACAATGGTTGGAATCAAAACTTCCCTAGACCATATCAAACTCCAGATTACATGTCATGGAACTCTTTCCCATCATTTCCATACATGAATCAAATAAATGGTATGTTTAACCCAAACGGACCCATGAGATATTGGGGACCAAATGCTTGAGTTATTTACTTCTTAGGTATGCTTGAAAGTTGAATTGGAACCTGATGAATGGATAAAAGATAGTGGATGCTCACGACACATGACAGGCAACAAAAGTCTCTTCTCATCATACCAAGAGTATGACGGAGGTAATGTCACTTTTGGTAGCAATCTCAAAAGCAAAATCATTGGCAAACGTACGATCGCACAAACTCCCTAACTATTGAAAATGTTGCTCATGTGGATAGGTTAGGATTTAATCTACTTAGTCTTAGCCAATTATGTGATAAAAAGTATAAAGTACTATTTGATGAAAATGGTAGTAAAATACTAAAAGATGGTATCACCATAGCTAAAGGAGTTAGGAAAAATAACATATACGTCATGAAGATAGATAAAACATATAACAACAAACTTTGTATAACAACATTAGATGATAGCTCATCTCTTTGGCATAGACGCTTAGGTCACGCTAATATGAGACTTATACAAAACCTATCTTCAAAAGAGCTAGTTAGGAATTTACCAAAACTAAAATATGACCAACACTTTTGCGACGCTTGCAAAATTGGTAAACAAACCCATAGTAGTCACAAATCTAAAAATATGGTGTCCACATCTAAGTGTCTAGAATTATTACATATGGACTTGTTTGGACCATCCGCTATAAGAAGCTACGGAGGCAACTTATACACTTTGGTCATAGTAGATGATTACTCAAGGTTTACTTGGACGTTGTTTTTGAAAACCAAAAATGAAGCTTTTGATAAATTTGAAATTCTTAGCAAGAAAATTCAAAATTTACTAGGTGTTAAAATTGTGTCGATCCGAACGGATCATGGTCGTGAATTTGACAACGAAACTCAATTTGGAAACTTTTTTAATACAAATGGTATAACACATAACTTTTCCGCTCCAAGAACACCTCAATCAAATGGAGTAGTAGAACGTAAAAATAGAACAATTCAAGAAATGAGTAGAACAATGCTTAATGAACAAAACATTCCTCAAAAGTTTTGGTGCAACGCCGTTGACACTTCTACATATATTTTGAATAGAGTCTTAATACGTCCTTTCTTAAACAAAACACCATATGAGCTTTACAAAGGTAAAAAGCGAACTTTAGGATATTTTAGAGTCTTTGGTTGTAAATGCTTCATTCTTAATACTAAAGACTATCTCACCAAGTTTGACCCAAAGTCTTATGAAGGTGTATTTCTGGGTTATTCTCAAACTAGCAAAGCTTATATTGTCCTTAACAAAGAAACAATGATAGTCGAGGAATCGTTGAACATAACATTTGACGAAAGTCCACCTCCCTCTAAGACATCACCTTTGGTAGATGATGACTTAGTTGAAAGTCAAATAATAGAAAGTCAAATTAATGATAACAAGGAAGATGAACCATTAAATAAGGAAATTATAAACATCAAAGAATCTAAAAGTCATCCTTTAGAAAAGGTCATAGGACAACTTAATCAAAGAACCTTAAGGTCACAAGCCCAAAATCAAAGTAATTATTTTTGTTTTGTATCCACCATAGAACCGAAAAACATAAATGAAGCAATAAAAGATGAATCATGGGTAATTGCCATGCAAGAAGAATTAAACCAATTCGTTAGAAATGATGTTTGGAAATTAGTTTCAAAACCTAAAGATCAAACCATAATTGGAACGAAATGGGTTTTTCGAAATAAAATGGATGAAAATGGTATAGTATCTAGAAACAAAGCTAGGCTTATTGCACAAGGCTATAATCAACAAGAAGGTATTGATTATGATGAAACTTATGCTCCGGTAGCTAGACTCGAATCTATTAGAATATTACTTGCCTATGCATGTGCTTATGACTTTAAATTATTTCAAATGGATGTTAAAAGTGCTTTTCTTGATGGGTTTATTAACGAAGAAGTATATGTTGCTCAACCTCCCGGTTTCACCGACTTTGAGAAACCACATCATGTCTTCAAACTCAAGAAAGCATTGTATGGTCTTAAGTAAGCACTAAAAGCTTGGTACGACCGACTTAAGACTTTTCTTATTGATAACAAATACTCTATGGGATTAGTAGATAATACTCTTTTTACCAAGAAAAAGGAATCACATATTATCATTGTTCAAATATACGTTGATGACATTATATTCGGATCAACTTGTCAAGAGCTATGTGATGATTTCTCTAAAATCATGCACGACGAGTTTGAAATGAGTATGATGGGTGAGTTAAATTTCTTTCTAGGACTTCAAATTAAACAACTAGAAGATGGAATATTTTTTAGCCAATCTAAATATATAAAAGACATGCTTAAGAAATTTGGTCTTGAAGATTCAAAACCAACTAAAACACCCATGTCCTCGGACACCAAACTCACCAAGGACGAAGAAGGTGAATCCGTAGATAACACTAAATATAGGGGAATGATTGGTAGCCTACTCTATCTTACGGCTAGTAGACCCGACATTATGTTTAGTGTTTGTCTATGTGCTCGCTTTCAAGAAAACCCAAAGGCATCACACTTAGAAGCCTTAAAAAGGATCTTTAGATACATTAAGGGAACAACGTGTTTAGGATTATGGTATCCCAAAGGAACGGGTGTAGAAACCATAGTGTATGCTGACTCGGATCATGCCGGTGATTATGTCGATAGAAAAAGTACAAGTGGTATTTGCACTTTTGTTAGACATTGTCTCACCTCATGGTTTGCAAAGAAGCAAACGGCCTTAGCCATCTCAACTACTGAAGCCGAGTACGTCTCATCCGGAAAAGCATGTCAACAAGCTCTTTGGATGAAGCAAGCTCTCGTAGATTACAGAATTCATCTCAACGATATTGTGATACTTTGCGACAACAAAGGAGCCATCGATCTCAGCAAGAATCCCGTTCAACATGCTCGTACAAAACATATTGAAATCCGTCATCACTTTCTTCGCGACAATGTTCGAAAAGGAAACATTTCAATCGAGAAAGTATCCTCCGAAGACAATATTGCCGACATCTTAACTAAGCCTCTTAAACGAGAACCTTTTAATCTTCTTAGACTTGGTTTAGGGTTAATGGAACCAAACATGTAGGATAAACATAGCCCAAAACATTAGAATAGTCAAAACAAAACAATTTTTGTCTTGTACCTGCTACTGCAGCCACGGCACCAAACGACAACACAGACGGAACCAAATATTTGGTGCCGTCTGGTCCGTGGTGTCTACAGAAGCAAAACTGCTATATACTAAACATCCTCTTCCTCAAAACCCACTTTACCAAAACGTGTAAACATTAAACCAAGCTCATTATTGACACCTTCCCACTCACTAATCACTGAAGATAACATCATTGTAAGTATTCTAACTACATTTTATCTCTAAATTCTGAGTCTAGGATTCTTATTTATGCACAAAACTATCACAAATCATTACATGGGGTTTTATGTATGCTTTTATACTAAATATGAATTCAATTGGCAAATTGCATAACTAGTCATTGAAATTAGGTACTACATTATCATATTGCATAAACAAATCATGCTTCCCACTAATCAATAGATAATAACTATAAGGCCTTATTCAAATAACCAAACACCCCATGTCAAAAATTTTGAAAAGCTTCTCACTTGTAGGAAAACAATTTTCCATTGTTAAATACAAATAGAAACGTCAAACTTTCATCACTTGCATGCTCTTGAATACTAAAGGTATTGCGTAACTAATATGCATTCCCGGGTATATTCAAATGAAGCCACATTGAATTAGGAGCATTTGGGTTATCTCATAGTATTTGCCAAACACCCCACTAAAACCATTTTTGTGCATAAAATGAGTCGAGATAACCGCAACTCCAAATTGTTTTCATATAGGCACACACTAGAACCAAAACGTTAATGTTTATTCTCATTTTTAACATATCAATTCTTGTCCTTAGGAATAACCATGGTAGCCGCAAGATTCTATGATCACAAAGACACCCTTAACTACATTCCCAAACACCACAAAACCAAAGGACTTACCAAGGAACAAGTAGAAATATTTAAGGGTCTAGAATCAAGGTATTTCCATGAGGGTAGAACCATTCACTCATCCTTCCTTGAAAATACCAATCTCCGTGAAGAACTAGCCGCCATTCAATTCGATTGTCTTCTTGACATCGATGAACCAATTTGTCCTAGGTTTGTGTTAGAATTCTATGCTAGTGTGACCGGATTTAGTGATGAAGATGATGATGAATTTTGTCTTAGGTTTAGAATCAATCAAAACGACTACACCATCACATTAGCCGACTTTGCTCGAGTGCTAGGAATTCCCAACCGAGGGACTTGTGTCTACTCGGATAAATGGTCACTCACCGTTCTTGATGCAATCAATGGCCGCACTCTTCCCTACCAAACCCGTTTGGCTGATAAGGATGTTATCCGTGAACACCTATTTAACCCAAAGGGTGATACAACCCGTGTTACCCGAAAGGGAAAAGAGGTAAACCGAGATCCATATGGAATGGAGCTAAATGAACTTAAGCCCGAATTTAAGAAATGGGAGGAGCTACTTAGAGCCAACGTCATTAGCACCATAGGAAATAGGGATCACATAAACTCTTGTCTTTGTCACATGCTCTACAACTTGTCCACCCGACAACCATTCAATTTAGCCTACTACATCGCTAGGAGAATGATTGATATTCCAACTCAAGGATCGGTTGCTCTTCCATACGGGATGCTTCTCATCCGTCTCTATAGAAACTTTGCACCAATTCCACCAACCCCAAAAGGGATGCACCTTCACTATGAACTCATCCCTCACATCTTTGTACCTTTGAGTGATGAACGAGTTGCTAAGACAAAAGGCAAGAGAGCAAAAACTCCAACTCCATCATCATCATCATCAAATAGCTCCAAGGATGGTCTTCCAAGCTCTCGTCTCCCACCTCATGAGTATTATGCGTCTCTTCCCGAGATTGAAAATGAATCAGCGGAATTCAAGCAAACTAAGGGAATGTTTAAGTGCCTTGGTAGGATGATGAACAAGATTTACAAGAAGTTGGACAAATGAGAGTACTTTAAGGAGTGTTTGGAACAATACATTATCGTTAATGTTTGATACTATTTAGTTGTTTTTATTATGTAGGATGATAATATAACTTGAAACAATGATGTATGCTAACAATCTTATGCAGGGGGATAGCACAAGCATGCTATCAAATTTTACCCATTTTCACCATAATGTGAAAATACTAGGCCTTGCTCAAAATACATGCTCCACTATGTTTATATATGTGTTATTTGCTTTTCCTAACTAGAAATGTTTAGTGTAACATCTCTTGAGAAAAATTTCAGGTTTCGGAAAAGTTCCCGACACCTAAAAACTCACTATGTCTACTTTTCTGCACTACACGGATCAGACGGCACCAAAGATTTGGTACCGTCCGTTATGTGAATTCGTTCCGCCGTACCTGTACAGGCGGACCAGACGGCACCCTTTTTAGGGTTCCGGCCGTGTACATTTTTGGTGTCGTGGATCCTTCAGGTAATTTTCTGAATTTCGACTCTTTCGTGATTCCAAATTACTATCCATTACATAGAAATCAATCTTAACTAGTTTATACTCTTACTAGAACTAGTATAATTCACTTATGTATATAAGAAATCCATTTCCCACCAAAATTCAAAATTTTGAAAAAATCCACCCAAGGAGCCCTTTGGCATAAAGGAAGGAACCAAATTTTTGGTACCTTCAAATCCTTGGGTAATCTGATTGTTAGGAAATTCCACTCATTAGAACACATTTATTGCAAATCTTTTCTTCTTCACTCCATCTCTCTTGTATGGATTGACTTGGGTGATATGACTAGCATTCAACCCACTTCCAAATCATTAGGAACCTCATCTCTTCAATGGTTTAACATCAAATCAAACACATTTCTCCATAATTTTTCACTTCTATAAATTGAGAGGTTTTACCATGATCATTCTCACACCTTCTTCATTCTTACTATTATCTAGCAAAGAAAAACCCAAGTCAAAAATGACAAAATCCTCTCCAAAACCTTGCAAGAAAACCGCTAGAATTAGTGTGAGGCCTTGTTGCTTCGTTAACCTTAGCTCCTCATCCGAGTCTTCTCCACTCACAATCTCATCTCCAATCCGAGATGATACCAACCTTACCTTGGCTACACCTACTCAATCACACATTATGATCACCACTCCACCACCTACAAAAACACCAACTTCACCTCCACCGGCACCCATCCAAACATCCAAAACACCCTCACCACCTTCACCACCAAGGTCTCCTACTCTCATTCCTATGGAGTTATTTTCCACTCCACCAACTTCACCAAATCCTTTCTTGGAGGACTTGGATGACTTGCCTCCTAGGCCAAATCATCCACCACCATTGCCATCCTTTGGCACAATTGAGCAAATAGCTCATGAATCACCAAGGTTATCTTTTGACCCAAACGCCCCACTAGGGCCAAAAACTCTTCTCTTCCACCCCATTCACAAAGACATTCATGGTCCTTTGTATGGGGATCATCCACTCCCAACATCAATGTCCCCTCATCTTGAGGATATTGAGGAGTGCATGTGGGATGCCAATCCCACTAGAGAGGAGATTCAAGCGGAACTCCACAACCTCCACCAATTCAAAGGCATGGTGGATTCTCACTTAAGTGAGACTATGCAAATGCAAAATGCTTTGCTTGCCTCCATCATGACCACCCCAAACATTCCCAACACCACCAACACATCTACTATACCACCACCACAACCTTCCCAAACATACTACCCCCTAGGCATGGTTGCTCAACTTGTGAGCAAACGACCCAAACCGTGGAAAGGACCCGGGTTATGGTCCATGACTTCCAAGAGGAAATGAGGTTCATCCTCAATCACATCCTTGAGCGCCTCAACGCTCTTTCTCATCCACCATCTCCTTAGGATGGTCATAGATTAGCATTTCTAAGTTTTCTTTTCTTAGGATTATTTTCTTTTTCTTGTATTAAAAGACATCATTGTGTTCTCCTTTCATGATCTTTATTCATGAAAATTTTAACTAATGAATGGTGTTTTTATTATAGTGTTGGCACTTTTACATAGTATTTGGAAATGCTTGTGAATGATCATTATTACTAACATTTTTTTTGTAGCTTTATTTTCACAATCCATGTATCTTCCCATTTAACACCCAATTTAGGGGGAGCTTTGATCAAGGGGGAGATAATGGCTCGAGCTCATTACATTCCGCATCGCCTCTTCTTTTTGTTGAGACAAAAAGGGGGAGAAAATATAGAACTTGGTTATATTTGACTTTTCTGAAAAAGTCAACTGCATACTTTGACTTTCTGAAAAAGTCAACATCATGCATCAACTAGTGAATACTTTGACTTTCTGAAAAAGTCAAACATCATACACTTGCATTATCATTTCATTTTCAAGTTCTAAAACTAATATTTTTATAACTCTTGCACAAACTTTATATCTTTTATAAAAATAAAATTTATATTTTGTCCTCAACAAAAAGGGGGAGATTGTTAATACAAATATCGTCATTAAACGTTATTTATATTTTTGATCTTTACCTAAGTTTTGTTAACGACAAAAGTAAATTTAATTTGTATAAAAGCTTAAAGCTTGTCAAGTTTAATAGATATTAAAACAAGCTTTTTCAAACAATATATTCATCATTCAAGCATTTACATTTATGATTAGTGACATCTTGATATGACTCTAATCATTATGCATGATAGTAGTTTTTAGAATGTGTTAGGTTCTTAAAACCAAACACTACTTAAGTACTTGCATATTTCTAAAAATAGAAATACAACATATGACATCATGTGATGCATCATGGAAATCATTGAAAGATTTTATTAGATACTTTGTGTGGATTTGTACTCTTCATATCTTGCACAATCTTACTTAGATATAGTTGACTTTAGAAAAGATTTTGATATCTTGGCTGTCAGACCTGGCGGTACCAAAATGGTACACGGGCGGAACCCTTTTAAGGGTTCCGTGGTCCGTGGACGCTCCTGTCCATTTTGGCTATAAATAGCAAAGCCAAACCAAGTAGTTTTTCATCCCTTTCTATTATACTCTCATACATATCTTCTCTTTAACCTTTCTAACTCAGTTTCATATCATAGTAGTGATCTCTTTTGTAGCAAAGAAGATTAAGTCACATTCAAGCTTCAAACGAGAAGTTGGAAGTCTTGTTTGTTTAGTGTTGTATGATCTAGTGTTGATTCATACTTCATTGTTGTATTAAACCATCATAATCTTGTGAGTGTGAGTGGTTAGTATTTTAGTCCTCAAAATACATTGTGTGTGGGAGTAGTTGTACCCTTGGAAAGAACTCGACATCTAGCTTAGTGTCGGAAATAGTGTAAGCGAAGTGTAAAGGTTTTCTCCGCCGGTGAAAGGAGCTTGTTGACTAGTGAAGTTAAACTCTCGAGTGTGAGACTCGGGGAGTGGAGTAGGGCAAGGAAAAAGAGTCCTTGTAGACCGAACCACTATAAACAGCTTTTTGTGGTTTGATCATTTCTTTCCTTATTTACTCTTTACATATTGCTTGCATATTTCATTAACATATCTAATATCAATATCAATTGATCTTTTCAATAAGTTTCAAAACAAAGTTTTTAATCGGTAAACTATTCAACCCCCCTTCTAGTTTTCTACAAACCCGATATGAAGAACTTGAGAATGAAGTAAAATCTTCCAGACTTGTGACTTAAACTTGTACTATCCTGTGACTAAGAACGGTGTACTCTATACCCAATTCCAAAGTATAATAAGCATCATCCTCTTGACATATCCTCAACTGTGTGAGAATTGAGCACTACAATGTAACTCCTTATAGTGATAGCTATATACTATAAGCACAACAACGTAACCCTTTAAATAACTGGATAGCCAAGTCTTACTCACTACTGAATTACGGTTCAAACAAGTCATCTTCATGATAGTGGTAAAACATTTAGAAAAGAGAAAGAAGGTACGAAGATGAAATAACTACTCGCATCTATAAAACATCACTTCAAACCCAAATAAGTAATACAAAATAATCCCCATAGTTATAGTTGATAAGCACTGCAAATCATAGTCATGTAAAAATCGGATCTTGATAAGGATCGTTTAAGTGAAATGTGGTTTGTTTTGAATTTGGAAATAATATCATATTCGTTTTTGGTGTTTGATCATAAAAATTTCCATAACTTTTGGACCTCAAAAGTGCCACTATGGGAATAAATTAACTTAACTCCCCGTTCTACACGTTCCAACAGTCATTTTGATAGGTGGATTGCTGAAAACGGAGCTACGATTCAAAAGTTATGATGATTTGAAGTTTTATCGTAAAAAGTCAAATTTCGGGTTCTAAAAAGTCAAAGTCCAGCTTCTATTTGTCAAAGTTCGGCTTCACAATCTCCGCCTTTTAATTTCGGGTTCAAATATCATCTTAGATAAACTCGGGTACCAATCTCGGCTTGAGTGAGTTCGGTGTCGAAACTCGATTTGAGTGAATTCAGCCTTAATCTCGGCTTGGGTTTAATTTCGGCTTTGGTACAAATTCGGCTTTTGAAAACTCGGCTTAGGTTGAATCTTGGCTTGGAAACTCGGTGTGTGTGGAATTCGTTTTGATCCTAACTCGGGTAGTGTAATCTCGGCTTTGGAAGGTGGACGGAACCCAGGTTCAAAATTTTGATAATCTCGACTTCACAAATCTCACCGAATTCGGCTTGAGTACACATACCGAATTCGGTTCCTGAAAGTACACACCTAATCTCGGTTCCCACATAACGCACCGAACTTTGTGCCAGTTAAATCTCACCGAAATCGGCTTCTCTAAACCACTGAACTCGGCTTCAAGAACATATGAAACCGAGATTCAAATCCGGGTAAGAAAAACGTACCATATGACCAAAAATCGCCTTAAACACTCAAAAATCAACCGTTTTGACCAGTTCATTTTGCAAAATCTTGCTTAGAAACACTATATCTTCAAGAAAAACAACTTTTATAACAAAACATATAAAAATCAAAAAATTAGGACAAAAGTACACGTGTTTTGCAATAAACCTCAAGAACACATATTTTAACACCAAAAAATGAATTTTTCGAACCATAAACTACGAATCACCCCTGAGGATCTCTGGTACCAATTATAGGAATCAAGATTGTAGCAACTCGTAAATTTTCATAAGGCAAAATGACTAATTTGCCCTTTGACTTTGACTTTTGACTATTTGACTTTTACTGTAACGTAAAAGCAAATACTGTAACTGGTAATAACCGGTAATTTCTCAAGTTAAATAATTCACTCTGTTTTCAATTATTACACTCTGAACATTTTTTTGTTCACCAATGACTATAAGTAATTATTTAAAGGTGTGACTTTATTAATTACAAAAGTTTAATCGTGTAAACTTTCCTCGCGGTCAACACAAGACTACGATAAGTCTAGGTGTTCAAAATACTCTACTTTCACCAATAGTCATATTTTATATGAACTATTGCCACTTTGCCATTTTTACGTAGACATGTTACTTTTTACGTAATACGCGTGCTCAAACTTACGTTATTAGGTTTTAACAACATAAACGCACTCCACTAGACTTATTACACTTTTAATATACTTAGTTGGAGTATATTTATAAGTTTTGACATTTTTGTAAGTATTATATTTTTATGTTACCCGGTTTTAAGTTTCGTGACTTAAGGGCTTAACATTAGTAATTACCGGGACCAAACTATACCTCATACTTCAAAGTTATACAAGATAAGATGCAAATCCTTCTCTTCTCATCCATATCACACGTCAATATAACACATGTCACACATTAATACCAATGTTAGTTCAAACTTGACATGTGTTAGTCAAATTGCATGAACATTGAGATGATAACAATTTTATAACACTTACTCTTCATTTGAGTCAAAATAAAAATGCCATATACCCTTTTCTTTGGTATCTATTTCCGTACACCTCCAAGCAACCAAGAACCACCATAGTTTGATTTTATACAACAAGTTACACACAAAAGATGAAGACCTAGGTGATCTCTACATGGTACAAGGGTTGTTTTGATAATTACAAGGGTGAATTAGAAGATATTCAAGGCATAAAAGGGCTGAAATAAAAAAGGTTATTTCAAGGGTAAAATAGGTTTGTAAGCTTGGGTTAAGAGGTTGAAGACAAGGGTTGAAGATTGAAAGGGGTTATGCTTGATTGTTCTTGTGACCATTCAACCTAAGTCTTGCAAGAAATTTGTTTAAATTTCTTGTCATTCAATATGGTTTTAATAATATTTATTGGATGTAAATTTGATATAAGTAGTATATGTAATATGGCTTGATTGATGTTGTACATGAAGTTCGTAACATGAAAAGTAGCTAAAACAAGCTTTAGGTAGGTTTTATTAACCTGAATTCTGCAACAGTCCCAAATATTGATTAAACTGATCATCTCAGTAAACTTTGAGGTTAATTAAATAATATAGGCTTGTAGAGCTATGTCTTATGGTCGTTTCTCCGGGTGGCGCACCTCATAACTCATCCCGATGAGTAAATGAGAGCCAAAATGGAAAAACATGTCAAAATCTGCACACTAGACTTCATTTAGGAAAAGCCCATGGTTCTGGTCATTTCTGGAAGTCGACTCAGTTTTATGAAATGTAGCTAACACATAAAATTGAAGTTTGGCGTAATCCGCGTGTCAAAACAAGTTGTAGAACTCAAGTTATGGTCATTTTGGCAGGACTGAATGTGCAGCTAAACTTTCTGCAATGAAATATAAGTATATACTTGTAATTAGACTATTGATATAAGTAAAAATTTGGATTTTGGACTTGATTAAGCTTGATAATCTGTTGGAGGAAGTAAAAACTAAAACTTGGGCTTTTGAATCACTTAAAAAGGACTTATGGTTAAAAAGTTATGGCCAAATGAAGATGACTAGAGGTGAATATGTTGTTGGATCAAAAAGTTGCTGATACGATTTTAAAACGCGATTTAAACCCTTTTCTGGTCCGAATCAGCAAAAGTGTAAAACGCGAAAGTTGCTCGGAATGATTTTTTCTACAAAAACTAAGGGGCACATAAGCATAAAATGAACGGAAAGTCTTAAAAACAGCAAATACTAAACGGACCTGTTGTGACTAGAAAAGAGAACAACCATGGTCATGGAAACTTAATTGTATTTTTGATTCTTTGAGACCAAAACAAAGCCAAGGTTAAACCAAGGCTAATGTCTCAAGCTATTTTAACTTAAGTATAACCACTAGATATGACCATGATTATTGTTTCAAAGTTGTTTAATTGTAACTTAGCCGCACGGCTAGTTTGGGTTTGTTAACCCGAAAATTGTTTCAAAAACTTGGTCATTAGATGGAATTTTACTAGACATTGACAAAATTATTTTTGAAACCTTTATACACCACAATATCATAATATGACATGCCGATATTATTTTATCACAACACTTACACATGATAAATGCTTCACGACACACAACTCATAACACTATCACACAAGTTCAACAATATTCTTTGACGAAACACGACACAAGTGTTATACAACATTTGTCTCGTCAAATACTTACTTATAAATGATAAATACTACAATAGTAGGGAATTTCATTATCATAAGGATGCCTCTTCGGGGTGTCGTATCGACGAGTTGTGGATTTACGATTTAAAGTGTCCTGGCTCCTCATACGTTCACTACACGACCTCTTGATTTTGATAGCCCGAACGATGGTACGAGATTATTTATAAAAAGGCTATAGGCCAAACAACACTTAAGGGATACTTTAACTTAAGGATTCGTGTACAACATCATATTGAAAGCCAACAAACTACATATACCTGTACACTTATATCGTACACTATACTGAAACACGAATACTATGCTTTCGTAGGTGATCATTAAAAGATCATGGTCTTGCCATACTCTATTGTTGACATAAGCTATATCGTTACACTCCGATGCTGATCAGTACAGTGAGTTTCATAGCCCCAGCTTTTGTTTAACTGTTTTATAAACTCTTTTGGGGGAGATACATGCTAATGCTTTTACTACATGCTAAAATGCTTTATTATGGACAATTACTTGCAAAATGAATGCCTTGACTGTATTATTGCATGCCACTAAGTTGTTTTTGCCAAAAGTCCCCAACATCATGGACCACTAATCACTGGGAGTGAGCACAAATATTGTGGATAGGCCTATCGGAATTGACGCACTCGTCTATGTTATCGAAAATAACAACGCGCACTATATTTGAGGTTACCTGGGTATATGACAAAATACCTACTCGGGGCAAGTTACTTATATTATATTATATATATATATATATATATATATATATATATATATATATATATATATATATATATATATATATGTATGTATGTATGTATGTATGTATGTATGTATGTATGTATGTATGTATGTATGTATGTATATATATATATATATATATATATATATATATATATATATATATATATATATATATATATCGTCCGGTGATATATATACAACAGTCAGTCGTGAGTTCCATGAGCTTAGAGCAATAATAACTTTCAAGAAGATAATTGTACACATTGAAATTATACTATAAACTATATTGTCCACTACTGTTTTCAAACCTATGAGGTTTCTATTGTTTGTATTGACCGATTAGGCAATCAAACGCACTATAGGCGTATAACCCACTACTTTCATAAACTTGATATCTTGTGATCAACTGTTTTGCTTACAAACGTATGAACTCACTTAACCTTTGTGTTGACACTTTTTAGCATGTTATCTCAGGTTCGAAAGGAATTAGCTGGCATGGCATGTGAAGGCGCACGGAAAATATTTTGAAGACAATGTATATATTATCATTCGAAAAACTGTACAACTTTTATGTTGTACTTTGTATAATATTACAAACTGGTGGGACCTTTGTTTGTAAACTCTGATATTTTAATCGAATGATAATTTATTTCAAAATGTCTCATTTAGAGTCGTTTTCTGTAACTTGTTCTGTGAACTATGAAGTATTACCCCAGTGACACAATCTTCCGCTGCGATAATTTTAGGGGTGTTACAAAGATCCATATATTTGGGTGATCGGGAAAACTCTAAATAGAAGAAAGACATGATATTATTAAAGAATAGAAAGGGAAAAGTGTGTGTTTCTTCCTAAAGATACAAATATGAGCTTCACCCTCCTAGTTGTGACTAGGAGGGGTATATATAGTACCTTACATACTAACCTATGCTCTATTGTCAAGACTAGTCTCTGCGTATTAATACTAATGAAATTCCCGAATATAGTTTTACTTTTATGGCTAAGAGACATAATACTTCCGAATATATAAATATGAGATTAAAAGCGATCAATATGTTTTAAATATGTAAGAGAGTAAAAGTGTAGATATACAACATCTGGCCAAAATTCACAACATTCTAGCAAAAAAAAAAGATAAAAAAAAAGCTATTGATAATTTACATTCAAAAGTGAAAGTGTTTTTATCTGTTAACCTATTTGACTCATAGTTGTAACAACATGCCACTTATGTAAGTCACGCTAGAAGTAAATGATACCTCCGGTATCATAAATGTAAAGTTCTCTATTATTATTAGAGTTAACTGAGTGTTGGAAAACCCGCGCGATGCAGCGGGATTGCTTAAAGGACTTACTTTGCAACGACATTTAAACCTTAGGGGTTGTTTTTGCCAAGTTGCGAAAGATTATTAATGTTAAAGGACTTACTTTGCAGTGACACTTGAACCTCAGGGGCTGTTTCTGCCAATTTTGCAAAGTTTGCATTAAATGCTTGTTTTGCACAATGTTAGCTCCTGCTTATTAGTATATATAATAATTACATAAATCGTCCATGTGGTTTGGTCAAAGTTACAGATCTTGTTCTTATATTTTTTTAGCGCGTTTCGTCCCTATGGTTTACAAATATTACGGATCTTGTCCATGATATGACCCGGTCCCAAAAAAAGACTTCCCTTGCAAATCTCTCTAACGTGAGGGCTAACGATCGTTATACAAACCACAGGGATGATTTATGTAATTTACTCTTTAAAAAAAAAAAGTTTTTTCTTTTTAGTTTTATTATTCAATTTTATTACGATTAAATTTTTTAATAAAAAAAACTTTTTTAAAAAAAATTTAATTTTAATTTTATTATAATGAATTAAAAAAAACAAATTTTAATTTTATTATATTTAAAAAAAAAAAAAAAAAACTGTTTTTTCTTTAAAAAAATTAATTTTATTAAAAACTGTGGTATTTTTTCGACATTCTCATTTTATTTTATTTCTCTTTTGATATTGTACATATCTTAAGACGTCATGGCATACTTGAAACTGAAGAAATAAGCTCGCTTTCCCTTCAGTGGTGAGAATGTTTTCAGTTTGCACTTTAATCAAGGTTTTTTTTAAGTTTTCTCATGAAACAAATGTTTTCGTAAATTTTACAAGTACTTTGGTAATGTTATTATTATTTTTTCGAAAGGCTAAGATTTTATTAACAAAAAAGTTTCAAAACAAAACCGGAAATTGCGAGAAACACAAAACAAAAGAAATCAACCAAGAGGTAGAACATCAAAAAGCCTTCAAATCCATCATTCCAAGCCGCCAAACCATGAGAGAACCGAGCAGTAATCAAAAAGCCTTCAAAAAGTTTTTTTTTTAAATTGAACTTTAATTTTTTTTCTAAAATTAATTTTTATAAAGAAAAAACAGTTTTTAAAAAAAATATATTATAATAAAATTAAAATATATTTTTTTAATTTTATTATAATTTTTTTGATTTTTTTTTAAATTTAAAAAAAAATTAAAAATAGTTGTTAGGATTTAGTAAATCCAGTTATTAAAGAGTCGGTCACCTCAAGTATATGTAATCATTAGAAAGCTCGTAGTCGTAGATTATTATAAGTTTAAGTGGTATTTAGTTTAAGTAACACCGTGAAGGACGGACGGGTCTTTACCCACTGTATGCCTGATCCACAGCCCGATAGGTGGCGATTTATGTAATGACTATAAATACTCTCTACCTAAACTAAAAAGAAAAAACTTTTTTTTAAAGAGTAAATTACATAAATCGTCCATGTGGTTTGTATAACGATCGTTAGCCCTCACGTTAGAGAGATTTGCAAGGGAGGTCCTTTTTTGGGACCGGGTCATATCAGGGACAAGATCCGTAAGATTTGTAAACCACAGGGACGAAACGAGCTAAAAAAAGTATAGGGACAAAATCCATAACTTTGACCAAACCACAAGGACGATTTATGTAACTAACTCTTATTATTATTTATATAGAGTAGAGATCCAGTGAGAAGTAAATTAAAATAAGAAGTGGTAAGAAGTGACCAAAATCACGTATTTGAGATGCAACGACTTGCATTAGATGCATTTCTATTCATATAGATGCAACATCTTGAGTTTCGAAAGTTAATTTGATGTATAGATGGTGCAAATTGATTTTCATGATTTCGGCATGTGCAGAGGAACAAAAAACAAGAGAAATCATGAAATGCATCTAATATACGTATATGCATCTGATTAAAAGCTAGAAAACACACTATGGTGCGTTATAATGCATCTAAGATTATAGGGATGCATTTAATTTAGGTCGGTGCATCTCGGATTTACGGTTATAGTTCTTCTGATTCCTTCTTATTTTAAGTAATCTTCTTATTTGATCCTAACTCATTTATATAATTTTGGCTAACATAACCTCTCATGTTTAATTGAATGTGGAAAACTAGAATGGGGGGTTGAATAGTTTTACCAATTAAAACTTCCTTTTAAACTATTTAGATCGACTTATGTCAATCTATTTGGTTGTGTGTGTTGGATGTTGATAAACAAGCATATAAAGATATGTAATGAAAAGATAAGAGTAAGAAGCACAAAACCACAACACGAGTATTTATAGTGGTTCGGCTACAAGGACACCTTCCTTGCCCTACTCCATCCACTGAGCCCCTCACCTCATCCCGTTCCTTCCACAGGAACATCGGCTTGGTGATATTTATGAGCACAACACCAAAACAGTAGAGAGTTGGAGCTCATAATAAGACTTTTCTTTCTCTCACTAAAGTTCCCTAAACCTCTAACTTTCTCTCTCTAGAACTCTTTGTACGCCTACTTTGTGTTTGGTTTGATGTGTATGTGAAATCCAATATGTTACAAATGGTATCAAGAGCCATGGTTTGATCATCTCTTACATATCTTTGGATTTCTAGTGACTTTTAGGTGGTTTTAGAGTTTGAAAAAGTTTAGTGGTTTTTGCATCATTTGGATCATTTCTAGTGTTAAAGTTTGAAACTTGAGTGTAGTTTTGTGTTTAGAATCATTTTATGTGCTTGGGTTTTGATTTGTTAAGCTTGAATCATCGTGGTTGGGTTGTTTTTGGATTGAAAAGTGATGTTTATGTGTTTTTCTTGCTAGCGACTTAAGCCACAGACAAGTTTTCTTGGTAGCGACTTGCTTTGTAATTTGATAGCGAGTTGTAGTTGAAGGCCTTAGCGAGTTGAGCTAGCGACTTGTCTATTGAGACAAGCCGACAAACAGTACACTTAGTGGAGTCTCCACTACGGGTAGCGACTTGGTGAAAGTTAGCGACTTGTACTTAAGTTTGTTAGCGAGTTGGTGTTAGCGAGTTGATGCTTAGCGAGTTGCTCTTTAGCGACTTGACAACTTAGCGACTTGGTGCTTAGCGACTTGCTGTCAAAATTTTGCTAGCGATTTGGTGCTTAGCGAGTTGTTCTTTAGCGACTTGACAACTTAGCGACTTGGTGCTTAGCGACTTGCTGTCAAAATTTTAATAGCGACTTGGTGCTTAGCGACTTGGTTCAGGTTTTCTTAGCGACTTGGCTGACTCTGTCTGTAATACGGTTTTTCTCTTGATTTAGTAAAATCCCGTGAAAGAATCTATTTCCCGGTTTAATCATAGAGTTATAAAATCCCGTTTAACCTGTCATCATGTCTACCAACGTTCCTACAATCATATCCACTGTTGTCAAGGATGTTCAAGCAGCTGGTTCAGATACTCGTCCACCCATGCTTGACAGAACTGACTACGACTCTTGGGCTCAACGAATCAGATTGTACTGTCTTGGAAAGGAAAATGGAGTCAACATTCTCAAATCGATTGATGAAGGACCGTATCGGGTTGAGACTACTAGAGACTTAATTGATTCAGCTGAAGATGGAACAATGATCTATGGAATTGACAGACCAAAGACATATGATGAGCTCGATGATAAGGAGAAAAAGATATTCGATGCTGATATCAGGGCTTCTAACATCGTACTTCAAGGTCTTCCAAAAGATATCTACAAGCTGATCAATCACAACACTGAAGCCAAGGCAGTGTGGGATAATGTCAAGATGCTTCTTTCAGGTTCCGAATTAACTATGGAAGACAGAGAATCACAACTCTATGATGAATTTGAACACTTCAAGATGAAACCAGATGAGAGTGTCTATGAGTACTATGTGAGATTCCACAAGCTTGTTAATGATATGAGGAACATCAGAATGACTATGCCAAACATTCAGTTGAACTCAAAGTTTGTGAACAACATGAATCCCGAATGGCACAAGTTTGTCACCTCTGTAAAGCTAACCAAAGGATTGAAGAATACAAACTATGAGCAACTCTATGCCTTCCTCCTTCAGAATGAGAGACATGCTATGTTTGAAAAAAGGATTCTTAATGAGTTCAAAACCAACCAGGGAGAGACAAGCTCATCAAATGATTCAACTGCCTTCTACTCAAACATCGGAATCACAACCAAAGCCTCACAAGTCATACCCATGGGTAATGGTAATCACAAACTCATTCCTGATCCTATGTTCAAACAAGCTGATGCTGATGCACACGTGGGAAACTTCATTAATCAACTGGCTCTCCTGATTAGTCAAAACATGAACTCTCTTCCACACACCAACAACAATCTCAGAACTGCATCCAATCCACACAATCAAGCCACTGTCAGAGATGGGAAGGTTATGGTGCAGCCAGTTCAAGAAAGACAATATGAACAAGCAAGAGGTGGAGCTGGTAGAGGTTATGCTGCAAATCAGAATAGGGGAAGGAATGGAAACCAGGGTCAAGCAAAGCCAATCAAATGTTACAATTATGGAGGTGAGGGACACATTGCAAGGAACTGCACATCGCCAAAACGCCCTCAGAATGCCGAGTACTTCAGGGATAAGATGTTGCTTGTGCAAGCTCAGGATAATGGTGCAGCTTTGGATGAAGAGGGGTTATTGTTCTTGGCTGAGGGAAATGCTAAGACATATGATGCAGATGTGGATGAGCAACCAATTCAGGAGATAGGCCATAATCATCAGAATGCCTTTCAAGTAGCTAATTGTGATGCATACGACTCTGATGTTGATGAAGAACCCACTGCACAAACCATTTTCATGGCTAGCATTTCTCCAATGGTCTCTCCTAAAGTCTCTTCATCACCACAAGCTGGTCCATCCAAAGACAAAATCATTTCTGAGGTATTAAAATTATACGATGAAGTTGATGAGCAAAAGATACATAACGAAGTACAATCAACTGTAATTATTGAGTCAGATATTGAAAATATGGGTAATATCAATGTTGTCCCATATGATCAATATGTGAAAGTGAAAGTGTGATTGTACCAAGTGATGTATCTTATGCAGTCAATGATGACTATGCTTTTGATGAAAACACTGCACGTGCCCCTGATGATTCTGTCATCTCTGAACTGAATGCCTATAAAGAACGTGTTGCTATTTATGAACAACGTGCAAAATTTGAGTTGACCACCCGTGAGCAGGAAATGGATGACCAAATGCGTACAACTATAGCAAAGCCAATCAAATGTTACAATTGTGGAGGTGAGGGACACATTGCAAGGAACTGCACATCGCCAAAACGCCCTCAGAATGCCGAGTACTTCAGGGATAAGATGTTGCTTGTGCAAGCTCAGGATAATGGTGCAGCTTTGGATGAAGAGGAGTTATTGTTCTTGGCTGAGGGAAATGCTAAGACATATGATGCAGATGTGGATGAGCAACCAATTCAGGAGATAGGCCATAATCATCAGAATGCCTTTCAAGTAGCTAATTGTGATGCATACGATCTCTGATGTTGATGAAGAACCCACTGCACAAACCATTTTCATGGCTAGCATTTCTCCAATGGTCTCTCCTAAAGTCTCTTCATCACCACAAGCTGGTCCATCCAAAGACAAAATCATTTCTGAGGTATTAAAATTATACGATGAAGTTGATGAGCAAAAGATACATAACGAAGTACAATCAACTGTAATTATTGAGTCAGATATTGAAAATATGGGTAATATCATCTGATGATTCTTCATTCTAACTGAATGCCTATAAAGAAGTGTTGCTATTTATGAACAACGTGCAAAATTTGAGTTGACCACCCGTGAGCAGGAAATGGATGACCAAATGCGTACAACTATTAGAAAAAGTAGGTTTAGAGAAGAAGTATTAAAACAAGAGTTAAACTCCTTACAAGAAAAGCTTTTCTAAAACTGCTAAGCAAAAACAAGAACTTCAAGAAAATGTTAAAATGCTTAAGCAATAATTCAGTGCTAAGGAATCAAAACTTTTGAATGATTTTTCTAATCTAAAAACCTTGAAAAACAAGCTTGAAAATAAGTTGTACGTACAAGGAAATACCATTCAGACTGCTCACTTAATCACTAAGCATAGAGTCTTAAGCGATAAGCATAGCATTCCACTTGTTGAGGAACCAAATCCAGAGGTCGTTAAGAAGGCTAGAAATGCTCATAAGGTTCTTTATGATGGCAATGAAATCCTTAAGCCTAGACAGAAACCTAGTTGCGTTGAGTGCACTAAGGAGGATAAGAAATCAGATGAAGTCACTAGGGAAAAGATGAACAAGAAACTAGATGATCCTAAATGCAAAGAGAAGAAAATAAATATCACACCCTATGATTACAAGAAGGAGAATTGGATTTCCTTGAACATGTTTAAGCCTCAGACATTGTTAACACCTGAACAAGTGTTCTGGAAAAAGGATTTAGATAAGCTAAAAGCAGAGAATCTTGTTGTAACTAACCCCCCCCCCCTTTAGGAAAATGCCTTCAGCGACTGTGTATCCTCCCAATACACCAATGCATTTAGTTCCTAGGACTATTGCCACTACAAGCAAGACCTTAATCAGTCAATATGTTATTTTTCAACTATTTGTTGATTTTGAGAAAACTTGTAAGAAAAGGATCACACCCACTGGTATAACTGAAGGGGAAAGGGGTTTTGAGCAAACAAAAGAATGTTATTTAACTGAAGTCATGCCTTTCTTTAAACAACTAAAAGATCATTTTGAAAGTCTTAAAAAGGGAATGAATTTAGACATTAAAGAAATGGAAAAGGAATTTGATGCAATGATAGTTGAGGTTAGTGACTATGAGCGAGCACTAAAATATAATGAGATTGAGAGGAAGAACTTGCATACATTGAATGAGACTCTTATTACTGAATGTGTTGCTCAAGATGTGTTTTTCACTGCTACAAATTGTTCCATTAATGCTTCTCAATTTCATGAATTATCTGTTGCCCTGAAAGTCTCCCATGATCGTGTCTTTGAGCTTGAAAAGACTAATTCTAAACTAAATGAGAAAATTGAACTGGATGATCACGACAATTTGGTTAAACATTTTTCTAAACTAGAGGTTGAGCATTTTAATTTACAACTAAATTATCAACATCTTAAAGAAAATGTCAAAACTTCAAATATCAAGACATCCTCAGATGTTCCTGAGTTTGATGCAGTTTTTCAAATCAACAAACGTGATGAACAGATTCAAGCTTATTGTAACACGATCAGAAAGTTGAAAGCCCAAATCTCTCAATTAAAGGGTCAAAAGAACAATGTGACTGGTTCCCAAATGCCTCCTCCTTTAGATTCTCAGAATTCTCAAACGTTTCATCTTCAAAACTTAGTAAATGCATTACAAAAGGAAAACGAAAGTTTTCTAGAAGAAAATGAAAAGGTTAAACGTCATTTCAATGAGTTATTTGAATCAATAAAGGTCACTCGTAACAAAAATAACGAACAAATGGCTTCATTGCAAAAGGAAATTGAGAATCTGAAGAACCAGGTAAAAGGGAAAATGCCAATGACCAATGGGGAGAATGGTGTATCAAAGGTTCACTCTTGTAATAAATATGCCGTGTCTGTGAAATATGTTCCCCCTCATCTTAGGAATAACAAACTTGCTATTCAAACATATTTCTCATACCTTAAGGATTGTCTAGAATGTCTCCGTGAGATTGTTGAAGAGGATAAGTTAGAGAAACCACTTGATAATGCAATTGGGCATGCATGCTTATATGCCGAACGATCTCAAGAACTTCTAGAATGCTTAATCACAATATGCCCTAAGTCCTTAGGTGAGAGAGTTAATCTTTTGATTCCTTGTTCTATGCCTAGTGACAAGCATAAAATCCATTCAATGCCCAATGTTATGAATATGAACCTTAGTGTGCCTTCAAGTAGTTCAGATTCCAGATCTGGTAGTGCTAAGAAAACGAACTCTAGTGTGCCTTATAGGAGTACAAATCCCAGCACTTCTAGCGTTAAGAAAGTGAACCTTAGTGTGCCTGCATGTAGTTCAGATCCCAGCACATCTAAACAGGAGATGCAAAGAGTAGCAAAACCAACTAATGTTCCCATTCCCTCGACAGGAGTAATCAGTGACATTAAAGCGAGCAGGTCAAATTCTCAAGACAATACAAGGAATGATAGGACCTCGCAAGCTAAGAATGTGCATTGGAAGAGAGTAGAAGACCAACCTAGGAACTTTAAGCTTGAGTCGAATAAAACGAATCGTGTTGATTCTAGTATTAGCCATAGGCGTACTGTAATTAATTTGAATTATGATACTATTTGCAAACCTTGTAATGATGTCTGCTTGAATTTTGTTTCTAATCATGAATGTGGGGTGAATGCTTTATCTAATGCTGTCAAATCTCCAGTAAACATTGTTGATGCAAAATATCATGCTAAGAAGGCAAAAAGGCATAGGCGAAAGAAAGTTAGAAAACAATGGAAATCCACAGGAAGAACATTTAGTAAGATAGGTTATCAATGGATACCTATTGGCCATAAGAATAATCAGACAATGCCCACTAGAAAATGGATGCCTACCGGTAGAACTATTCCCTTAAGAAGTGAACATACTTTGAATAGGGCAAATACGGACACTAGTACTGCATCTATTCATAATGATTCCATTGCCTCAATTTCTGATATGAATGTTTCTATCTCTGATGTGGGTGTTCCAATCACTGTTACTAACCAAATGGAACCTATTCTTGCATGGGGATCCCAAATATCCAGTTATCCATTCTTGTCTTTGTTCAACTGCAGATCGTTCAAATCATTCTGTGGTACCTGGACTCAGGCTGTTCCAAGCATATGACTGGAGACCGGTCGCGGCTCATGAACTTCGTGAGTAAATTCATCGGGACAGTTAGATTCGGGAACGACCATTTTGGAGCTATTATGGGCTATGAAGATTATGTGGTTGGTAAAAGTGTGATTTCCAGGGTATATTATGTGGAAGGTCTTGGTCACAATCTGTTCTCTGTTGGTCAATTCTGTGATTCCGATCTAGAAGTGGCCTTTAGAAAACATACTTGCTTCGTTAGAGAACTTGATGGTGTAGAATTATTAAGAGGAACTCGAGGTTCTAACCTATACACCATCTCTATCGATGACATGATGAAGTCCTCTCCAATCTGCTTACTATCAAAGGCTTCTAAAACAAAGTCTTGGTTATGGCATCATCGTCTCAATCACTTGAACTTCGGCACCATAAACAATCTTTCCAGAAAGGATCTTGTCAGAGGCTTACCTAGATTAAAATATGAAAAAGATCATCTTTGTTCAGCTTGCCAATTGGGTAAAAGCACGAAATATGCCCACAAACCAAAACCCATAAATTCTGTAATGGAAGTTCTTCATACCCTTCATATGGATCTGTGCGGACCAATGAGAGTGCAAACGATAAATGGGAAGAAATACACTCTAGTAGTTGTTGATGACTACTCTCGATTTACTTGGGTAAAGTTTTTGAGGACAAAGGATGAAACTCCAGATGTCATCATCAAACTAATCAAACAGCTTCAGGTTCGACTCAACAATACAGTCAGAATTGTTCGAACAGACAATGGCACATAGTTTGTCAACAAAGACTTAATTCAGTTTTATGAAAGTATTGGAATCAGTCATCAAAGAAGTGTTCCACGAACTCCTCAACAGAACGGTGTAGTTGAAAGACGAAATCGAACTCTTGTAGAAGCCGCAAGAACAATGCTTATTTATTAGAAGGTTCCAATGTTTCTATGGGCTGAAGCCATTGCCACTGCATGCTACACCCAAAATCGTTCCCTGATACACACCTCTCATGGAAAAACTCCATATGAACTTGTTCATAAACGAAAACCTGATCTCTCCTACCTTCGTGTGTTTGGTGCTTTGTGCTATCCAACAAATGACGGTCACGACTTAGGTAAATTAAGAGCAAAGGAAGATATTGGAGTATTTTTTGGGTATGCACCAAACAAGAAGGGTTACCGAATCTACAACAAGAGAACCCGAAATATCATGGAAACAATTCATGTTACGTTCGATGAGCTGACCGGTCAAATGGCTCCTGGACAACCTAGTTCTGGACCCGCACTTCAAAACAGTCCCATTGGTTCATCCCTTGTACCAAATTTCTCTCCAGCTATTCCATATGTACCTCCAACTGAAGATGATTTGAAGAAATTGTTTGATCTGATGTTTGATGAACTCTATGAGCCAAGTGCTATTGAACTGTCAATTCCCACAACAGAGGCTGCTCATATCCCTGAGAATGAAGTTAATCCTTCAGTCTCAATATCATTAAGTCAAGAAGCACCTGCTGCTGATAACTTAGTCTCATCAACAAATCATCAATCTTCGAATGTACATCATGGAACTGTTTCTGGCATCAATGATGAAGTTAATCCCTTTTCTACTCCTGAAGATGCTCTATTTGAAAACATATTTGCTCCTGAATCATCATCAGAACCATCTTCTTCAGGAGACATCGACTCTGCTACCTCAGTCCCTCAACAACTGCCACATGAACACCTTAGAAAATGGACTCACGATCATCCATTAGACAAAATCATGGGAAATCCCTCTCGTCCTGTATCAACACGGAAACAACTTGCAACCGATGCCTTATGGTGCTTCTTCAACTCCGTACTCTCTAAGATCGAACCAAAAGATGTTAAAACTGCCATGAATGAAGACAGTTGGTTCAATGCCATGCAAGAAGAAATTCATGAGTTTGATCGACTTGATGTATGGGAATTAGTACCTGCTCCAGATTGTGCTATGATCATTGCTCTAAAATGGATCTTCAAAGTGAAACTTGATGAGCATGGTGATGTCCTAAAGAACAAGGCTCGATTGGTTGCTAAAGGATACCGTCAAGAGGAGGGTATTGACTTTGAAGAATCATTTGCTCTTGTTGCTCGTATCGAGGCAATCAGAATCTTTTTGGCTAATGCTGCCAGTAAGAACATGGTAGTCTATCAGATGGATGTAAAGACATCATTTCTGAACAGAGATCTTAAAGAAGTCATCTACGTCAGCCAACCCGAAGGCTTTGTGAATCCAGAGCATCCTACTCACGTCTATCGTTTGAAGAAGGCTCTGTACGGGTTAAAGCAAGCTCCAAGGGCATGGTATGATACGCTATCAAAGTTTCTTCTATCTACCGGTTTCAGCAAAGGAGCAGTTGATCCTACTTTGTTCACCAGAAAGTCAGGCAAACATTTAATTCACGTTCAAATTTATGTTGATGATATCATCTTTGCCTCGACTGACCCCAATGAGTGTGACCGTTTTTCAAATGAAATGGGTTCAAAATTTCAAATGTCGATGATGGGACAAATGTCATTTTTCTTGGGATTACAAATTTCACAAAATCCCAGAGGCATTTTCATAAATCAATCTAAATATGCAAATGAGATTTTAATGAAATTTGGATTCAATTCTAGTGACCCTGTTGACACTCCCATGATTGAACGTACAAAACTAGATGAGGACCACTCAGGGATCATGATAGACCAAACGAAATATCGTAGTATGATTGGATCCCTGATGTACCTCACAGCTAGTAGACCAGACATCTTGTTCGCTGTTTGCATGTGTGCTAAATACCAGGCTAAGCCTACTAAAAAGCACCTTGAAGCGGTTAAACGGGTCTTTCGGTATCTCCAAGGAACCATCAATATGGGACTTTGGTACCCGAAGGACACCGGTATGTCACTAACAGCCTATGCAGATGCTGATCATGCAGGATGTCAAGATACTCGTCGAAGTACGTCTGGAGGTGCTCAGTTTTTGGGTGATAAGCTTGTGAGCTGGTCTTCAAATAAGCAAATGAGTACTTCTATTTCCTCTGCAGAGGCGGAATACATAGCCATGTCATCTTGTTGTGCTCAAATCCTATGGATGAGATCCCAATTATCTGACTATGGCTTTGAATTCAATAAAATCCCTCTGTATTGTGATAATAAAAGTGCTATTGCTCTCTCATGCAACAACGTACAACACTCAAGAGCAAAGCACATCGAAATTCGACATCATTTCATCAGGGAGCAAGCTGAAAACGGTGTGGTGGAACTTTACTTTGTGAGGACTGAATACCAGTTAGCAGACATCTTCACCAAAGCTCTTCCTAGAGAACGTTTTGAGTTTATTCTTCCACGACTGGGTCTTAAGAGCCTACAACCAGAAACACTCAAACGTCTTCAAGAGGAAGAAGAGGAGTAAAAGGTTTCCTTCATCTATCCCCTGTAAATATTTTTTCGAAAAACAAAATACAAAATTATAAAACCTTAAAAAATCAAATAGAAAAATATAAAACTTTAAAAATCCATAAAAATTTGAAAAATTCAAAAAATCTTTAAAAAATATTGTCATTTTGTCATGTTTCTCTCGATTCGATAATATCTACGGTCTTGTTGTTGTCATTCAAAGAATGACACGGGACTTTAGATGTTGTTCGAATTTTTATAAAAAAAATTAAAATAAGAAAATAAAAAAATCAAAAAAATATTTTTGGGAGAAAGAGAAACAATGGTTTATTGTCATTTCAAGCAGTAACCCGCTTTTCAAAGACAGAACAGAGCCATACTTTTTCTTGGTTTCAAATTTCTTGCTCTGATTCTTTAAACTAATCCTTACTATCTAATGAAAACTAGTTGTTTTGAAAAATAACTCGGACTCTAATTTTTGATAATCATCTGGACTTAAAAGTTTGTCAAAATATCTATCTCTCAATCAACAACTTATGTCATTGATTAAGGGGGAGACTGATTTCAATTAAATCAAAAAGTTATTTGTCATACAATTATTTTCAAAAGATAATCATGCATGTTTATTCAATGGAGTTTAAAGTCTTAAAATCATATCCTTATCAGATAAAACACTTTCATAATCAAGTCACAATTCTCCTTAAAAGCTTTCAAAATCAATTTAAATCTACACAGATCACAAATCTCAAATGATTTGATAATTGTGATCGGGGGAGAATTTGTGATTTAAATTGGATTTAATCTGATAATTCCTTAAATGGTTTTATAAAGATGTACAAGCTCTCCTTCCCACATGTGCCAAACGATTTCAAAATTTCCATGCACATGTTGAGGGGGAGCATCTATCTTAAACCACAAATATTTGAAACGTGATCTACTTATCTCAATGTGCAGTCTTTTCCTAATATGTGCAAAACATTTTCAAATATCTATGCACATATTGAGGGGGAGCAAGCTTATGAAAACCTCATCCTTCCCCAAAATTCTTTATCTACTTGATTTGATTAGGGAAGTGATGTTGATATTTTTTAGAAAATGGTAATCAAAAAAGTTAATTCTTTCTCTTGCCTCCGTGTGCAAAACGATTTCAAACACTTGATGCACATGTTGAGGGGGAGCTCTTGTTCTAAAAATATCAAAAACAATTCAGGTACAAAATGCTTTGATAATATATCACAAGTATCTGGATTGATTTTCAAATGGTTTTCAATTGGTTCCAATGGCAGATGAACAATACCAAATAGACCGACCAAGTTTACTTTATGTATGGTAATATAAGGATGATAAGGTTAGGTATTTGTTCCTATGATCCGCCAGAACCGGAGGGATCTACCCAGGGACAATCCACTAGATAGTGTAGAAGTCCTTAGGTATATTGAAAAAAAAAGGGAGAAAAATGAGATATGGGAAGAGTGCGGACTGAGTCTGAGCTAGTACTGGAATAAACCCAACAAGGTTCTAGCTATGAAGTCTCAGTAAGCACTGAAGGGGTTGAAGAATGAAAAAGAATTGAATGAGAAAAGGGTGAAAACAAATAGCCCTCCAATTATTCAACCTTAGGGCAGAAACCGGGTTCAATTCATTTGCTACTGGTGGTTACCAAGGTAACATCGGTATTGAAGACAAGACGTCATAGACCCAGTGACGCACTGCACTTCAAATTCCCAAACCACTCAAGTTCCACTTAAAAGGACTTGTTTCATTCTCACGGGGAACTAACATTATCTATCGACTTTCTCTTAGAGATTGTTGATATTAAAGAAGGAGACCCTCTCCCTAGTCTCCGATACAGGATCCAAATATGCACAAATTGAGTCTAGAGCCACGAGATCATCCATAAATCTCATTAGGACACATTCAATGAAGACTCTCTGTTTCACACAATGTGGAAAGAGAGATTATATCTTGAGTCCTACGCATTATCCTTGTGGTATTGCCAGAACATCCGAGTGATATGTAAAAATATTCACAATGAAGATGGAAAGCCTTCTGGAGCCAACATCAAACAAGCTCCTGGTAGGTGGCATGTGAGATCTATTCAATAGATCAACCATGTGACAACTGAACAGAAACAATGGAGCGATTCAATCTTTTGAATCAATCCTGGTTCAGGTTATGGATTGACGGATACCTTTGAAAAACCAGTCATTGTGCTTAAAAACTCTTTTCTTTAGCACATCGACCGTGTATGAATATTTCAAATCAAAAGGTGTTTTATGATTGATAATTTATTTTCATTATAACCTTCGTTGTATTGCAAAAAACAATTTCTATTGAGCAATACATGATTGTTTTTCAAATATCTTTTCATCAATCAGTGAATCTCTATTCGCTGGTTCACTTACTCCGTGTTGTCTTCTTTGAGACGTTCCGGTTTGAGAACAGCTAGAGCAGCTGCGAAACCCTGTCAAGGAAATTCTTCGGAATTATACCTGATCACAGGCAGTAGTTGTATTGATCAACGGGGAACCGTGGGCCGTGTACCTCAATTCAACGAAAGTGATCAAAGTCACTTTCGTGCGATTTATTGCTAACTATTGTATGCAGGTACGCCCTACGTTTGCAGCTGATCAGAATGAAGCGGTCAATCCATAGCCGCATGCTCACTTAACACATTCATCTCAAAAGAAATCATGATTAGTGCATCAATGATTCTGATATTTTCACTCCATGCTTCTGCTACGCTGCTGCCAATATCATGAATCAACAAGAGCTTCCGCTACTCTGATGAGAATATTTCATGATCCAGAATGTGAGCATGTCGGTCCGTATGTCACAACATCACATAATACCAACACCACAATGGACGAGTCAGAGATTGATATTTGCTGATGATCTCAAAAGCTGGCTCAAAATTATTATCACGTGGATCAGTAAAAGGACCTCCACTTGGATTAACCTAACATGCAATGTGGAGAATCAATGACTACGAGCTTCAGAGCAAAGTACTGCATCAAGAATGCAAGAACAACTTTTAATGTAATATCTGTTTGTATTCAATGTAATTTTAGTATATGTTTGAGGTGACCTCCCTTAGGGGGAGATTGTTAGGATTTAGTAAATCCAGTTATTAAAGAGTCGGTCACCTCAAGTATATGTAATCATTAGAAAGCTCGTAGTCGTAGATTATTATAAGTTAAGTAGTATTTAGTTTAAGTAACACCGTGGAGGACGGACGGGTCTTTACCCACTGTATGCCTGATCCACAGCCCGATAGGTGGCGATTTATGTAATGACTATAAATACTCTCTACCTCCCAAGGTAGAGAGTTGGAGCTCATAATAAGACTTTTCTTTCTCTCACTAAAGTTCCCTAAACCTCTAACTTTCTCTCTCTAGAACTCTTTGTACGCCTACTTTGTGTTTGGTTTGATGTGTATGTGAAATCCAATATGTTACAATTGTTTTTTAATTTATTATAATAAAATTAAAATTTGTTTTTTTTTTAATTTATTATAATAAAATTAAAATTAAATTAAAAAAAAAGTTTTTTTTATTAAAAAATTTAATCGTAATAAAATTAAAAAAAAATTTTGAATAATAAAACTAAAAAGAAAAAACTTTTTTTTAAAGAGTAAATTACATAAATCGTCCATGTGGTTTGTATAACGATCGTTAGCCCTCACGTTAGAGAGATTTGCAAGGGAGGTCCTTTTTTGGGACCGGGTCATATCAGGGACAAGATCCGTAAGATTTGTAAACCACAGGGACGAAACGAGCTAAAAAAAGTATAGGGACAAAATCCATAACTTTGACCAAACCACAAGGACGATTTATGTAACTAACTCTTATTATTATTTATATAGAGTAGAGATCCAGTGAGAAGTAAATTAAAATAAGAAGTGGTAAGAAGTGACCAAAATCACGTATTTGAGATGCAACGACTTGCATTAGATGCATTTCTATTCATATAGATGCAACATCTTGAGTTTCGAAAGTTAATTTGATGTATAGATGGTGCAAATTGATTTTCATGATTTCGGCATGTGCAGAGGAACAAAAAACAAGAGAAATCATGAAATGCATCTAATATACGTATATGCATCTGATTAAAAGCTAGAAAACACACTATGGTGCGTTATAATGCATCTAAGATTATAGGGATGCATTTAATTTAGGTCGGTGCATCTCGGATTTACGGTTATAGTTCTTCTGATTCCTTCTTATTTTAAGTAATCTTCTTATTTGATCCTAACTCATTTATATAATTTTGGCTAACATAACCTCTCATGTTTAATTGAATGTGGAAAACTAGAATGGGGGGTTGAATAGTTTTACCAATTAAAACTTCCTTTTAAACTATTTAGATCGACTTATGTCAATCTATTTGGTTGTGTGTGTTGGATGTTGATAAACAAGCATATAAAGATATGTAATGAAAAGATAAGAGTAAGAAGCACAAAACCACAACACGAGTATTTATAGTGGTTCGGCTACAAGGACACCTTCCTTGCCCTACTCCACTCCCCGAGTCACCTACTCGAGAGTTCGTAAACACTACACCAATCTCCTTATGGCGGAGAAGCCTTCACAACGTCGCCTACCCTTTTTCCGGTGCTAGGCTAACCACCGGGTTCTTTCACTCTAAGGTGAACCAAACCTACACAACGTCGCCTACCCTTTATAAGGTACTAGGCTAAGTACCTAGTTCTTTCACTCCAAGGTGAACTACACCTTCACAACGTCGCCTACCCTTTATTAGGTACTAGACTAAGCACCTAGTTCCATTGCAATGGAGGAACTACTACCACACTACACCAACGACTAATCCCAAAGGAGATCTACTCCTTTACAACATCATCAAGGATATCAATATCCTTGGATCTAATACTAGTCTATCTTGTACATCGAAACACACCATATCGAAGGTACATCTAAGGCACCTTTCACTAATGCCTTTGACTAGATCTACAAGACACCTTTCATTAATGTCTTGTGTCTTTACTTCTAAGCACCTTTCACTAATGCTTCTAGTCTTGACTTCTAAGCACCTTTCACTAATGCTTCTTCACTTGACTTCTAAGCACCTACCACAGGTGCTTATGCTATAGATGATAGATACCCTTCACTAATATCTTCGTTTTGACACTTGAGACATCTTTCACTAATGTCTTCAATACTACACTTCTTTGAAGGAAGAAAGGAATCATCAACAAGAAGACTTCAGTAGCCTTGATGATGAGGAAGCATGGAAACTCATGGACTTGAGCTTGCTCGACTTCAAAGGTGGTTATCTTGCCTTTAAGAGGTACCTAAAAGATCACACAAAAGCAAAACTACAAACATAGATCTCTTGGATATGAGGTTAGTGAGTTTTTAACTCAGGGAGAAAGTGTATTAGAAAGGGGTAAGAAATAATGAAGAAATGGCTCACTATTTATAGAGGAAAAATCCTACTGTTCCCCGGATCCCACGGGTCCCTTCCACAAGGTATCCGTCTAGTGTTAAGCTAGGGATCCGTGGGACGCTCCCTTTTACACATGGGTATTTTGGTTATGGGTCATGGGTCATGGGTCATGGGTTGAACTATGGATCTTTGGCTAGATACAATGTATCTTTGAGTGCAATGCACTTGGTCACTTGGGTATGGGTTGATCCATGGGTTATGGATATTATCCATGTATGATATAAGCATGATGTCATGCAATGGGTTATGGGTCAAGATCCATGGGTTATGGGTTTTGGGTTGTACCCAACTACATTCAATGTATTTGCCCAATGGGTTGTGATACTTAAGTTTCTACCCATTTATATTACCCAATATACTACATACTAGTTATGTGTATATTTTATCCAAATATGTAAACACTAGTTGTTGTACATATGTATTACTAAATCATAAAATCACTTATACTTGTTTTAGTGTTTTATGTGAAAATATGAATATGTTAGAAATTATTAGTTCAAACAATTTACGTATTTTATTTGTTTCGTTAAAATGATTTTACGTTTGTTATCGACAAAACATTAGAAGATCGTAAAATATAAATAAACGTTTTTACGGCTTATTTGTATTAACAATCTCCCCCTTTTTGTTGATGACAAAACATAAAGTTATTTTAAGGAAAAGCTAAAATTCGTAAAAGTTTGAATTTGTAGTTTTTACTTTCTTCTCCCCCTTTTTTGTCGAAACAAAAAGTGTGTGAAAGAAAGCAACACATCGTTTTTAAAAAAACATGTGAAATAAATAAAAATAAAAAGAAATAGAGAGCAAGTAACTGGAAAGGATCTCGTCTTTACTCCCCCTTGACGAGTCCATCCCTATGTAAGGGCGTCAAGAAAGTGATACTAATCTAGTTTGTTTGCAAGTAAGTTTGCAAAAGATTTCGTCTAAGTGACGAATGTGCTCCCCCTTGATGATTGCAATAAAGGGGATGTCATGAAATGTAAACCTAGTATTGCAAGTAATTTGCAATGTATTGTTTTGACATAAAGCTCCCCTAGCTTTAGGATGTCAAAGTCTTCATGTGTAAATTGAATAACTACAAAACAAAGGTTAGAAAGCAAGTATAATTCACAATTTCCTGCAAATGTGGTTCAAGTTAGTAGAAAGAGAGCTTTCTGTCTCACGGATCCCACGGTTCCCTCCTAGTAGGGATCCGTCTAGGCAATTCTGACGGATCCGTTTTAGCTGCTTAATTTCAGCAAAGGTGATATAACAAGTAATGTTATCACAAAAGTGAGATATGAATACAAGGTAATCATATGCTAAAAAAAAATAACAAGTAGCATGTAATTCCATTTAATAAAACTAGAGTTATGATATACATGACTCTAAAAACTAAGAAAACAAGAAGATACATGACTAGGAATTTCTAAACCAACTATCGCTTGATGCTAGGACACCACTAAAATCTTCTAACTCAAGTTTTGTTTAGGTTTGATCTCGTTGAAACGTTCGAGGAGATGATAGAACATGAAACGTTGGTCTTCTCGTACTTCATGTATCAAACTTTCAACATGTTGACAATGATAGCAATCTTTGTCATGGCTAGGTATTGGTGGTGGAAGAAATGAAATGGCTTGATGCGAAGGATCAAGTGAAGCTGCTTGTGGAGCTTCAAACGATGGAGGGATTGGTGGAGGCGCATTTGAGAATGGCTCGACTAAGAATGATGGTGGTGGTAGAGAAGTGTTAACTTCCATATGGTCGGGTGGTTGACTTTGATGATTTCTCATAATCCAAATGGGATTATATGATGGAAACGGCGAAAAGGTAGCCGGAGCAAGTGTTGACTCAACACCTTGATTTTGTACCATTATTCCTCCTAATAAGGAGAATGTTGTCGGTGGAAGCGGATGAGACGGCCTAGGAGGCAAGTCCTCTAAATTGTAGAGGTGTGGTGATGATAGTGGGGATGTAAATGAAATAGCTCTAGGAACCAATGGTGATGGTTTAGTGGAAATGATATTGTTTGGCCTATGAGGTATGGTGGTGTTTGGCATAGGTAGTTTTGTGGGTACTATCCTTTTAGGAATTGGTTTGATTGGATGAGGAAGGATCCTATCATTTGTTGGCTTGAACGGAGATGATTCGGTTGAAGAGATTTCGTGTATAACACACGCCTTTTTCATGGGTGGTTCTTTGGTGGATAAGTTACTACTTGGGGTTTTCCTCATGATGAGATGATTTCAAAAGGTTTGCAAGGGTTTCTAAAGTGCTGAAAATTAGGAAGAAGGTGATGACTATGGAGCTCCTAACAAAGTGGTTTATAAACCAAGAGATTTGGCAAGTGCATTTAAGCCTTAGGCCATTAGGATTCATTTGAATGTGATGATTAACATGCACAAGAGTCAACTACAAAGTTTGCACTGATCTAGGAACTCATTTAAGATGAGATGGAGTGTTTGAGTTAGGAAGATGAGTTGAAATGATTGTTTTATCAAGATTTGACATAAACTGTCATCTGGATCCAACGGTTCCCTCTTCAGAGGGATCCGTCTAGGCTAATCCTAGGGATCCGACTTTCAGCAGTTATGAAAGAGTGGAAATGATGTTTCTAAGATCTAAGACCTATAACATCTTGAGTGTTTCAGTCATCCTAAGTGTTTTAAATGAAGGGGTGCTTAAGTACTTGAAGGTAATGAATGATGTAGCTAATGATTGTCTTTTATGGAGGGATTTGGAACTTTCAAGAGCACCAATGGATGAGCAAGGATGACACTAAAAAATAGAGTGTCAATTAAAGCTAGGTGATCCTAGAGATCAGTTTGTGACTTAGGATAGTGTTTTGGAAAATATCCTAGAAGCTTTGAGATGGGAAAACTAGAATTTGATCAACTTTGATAAATTTTGAGGTAAGAATAATTTATGATCAATTTTTCCATAATCGGAGGATTTTTAAGACTAGATGTGAGGGATCATGTGAAAAATGAAGTGTGAGTTTAAGAGCGGAAGAGTAATGGATTTAAAATAAAACGATAGATCTACAAGCGTCTTAGAGTGTGATCTAGGTGAGCTATGTGTGAGTAGGAAGGATCTACTTATCTTGATAAGGACTTAATTTTGCCTTAAGACAATATGTTTAGCTTAGTGTGAGGTGTTCTAAGGATATGATTGAAATACAATGTTTGCAATTGCATTTTCTGTTTGCCGGATCCCACGGTTCCCTAAGTGAAGGGATCCGTCTAGCACAAACTTTGGGATCTGTCCATCTACTCAGCAGAACCTTTACTAAAGGTATGCAATGATCTTGACAATGCATCATATTCCAAGGTTGGTTTAGAGGGGTTCTAACACTAAGATATCAAATGTAATATGTTTTTATTTCATGAAGGAAATAGGATTACATTGATAAAGCACGAGTACAAGAGAATTGATCCTATTTTGAAATAATACTAGGTTTCTTGAGTGTTTTCGCTAGGAGGATCATTACGTGATTGATGAGTGTTGGTGGAATCAAGAATGAAGAAAGTCTTCATGAGAGATATGTTTAGTGGTTCCATCATCTTGTTTACAAGTACGTACAACGGACTTTGAAATTAAGGATGGAAGTGCATAACATTATGATAGAGGCGTGTCAAGAACATTCCATAAGGGATGAGTTTATTCTTGGAGCCTTGAAGATTTGCAATTCGCCTTGCGAAGAAGTAGGCGAGATTGTATGGTTGTTGTGTTAGCAAACAGTACAACATGTGAGCACAACAAGCGGAAAGAATTTCTCGATTTCCCCTAAGGCTCCAAACATTTTCACGTAGGATGAGTGCAAGAGGCTTGTACTCTTCTCGGATATCCCTTGTAAAGATAATGTTTGGATCGGAGTAATATGGTCGAGGTTTGCATATTATGCGATTTAAATCTTCCGGACAGGGTATGTGTGAACAATATGGACTATTTTCTTCAAGAAAGTTGAAGAGAGAATCAAGAGACCAATCTTCGGTGAAGGCACATTGTCCATGATTAGGAATCCGGAGGATGTGAGCAAAATGCCCAAGGGTTAGAGTAAACTTTTAGTTTTTGATATAAAACTAAAGAGATAGAGAGTGATCCTCGTTACGAACGAGTTCGACTTGACGGAAGAATTCCATTATGAACCTTGGACATATCTTCTCGTTGATTTCAAGAAGACATTCTAGTCCTATGGCTCGGAAGGAGGTATTGATACATTCTTCGAATTGTAGAGAGGTGTCTACAATACGTCCTTCGTGGAAGTGACGGTTTTCGAGATTATTGAACCCACGGACATGATTGCCAGGTGTGTTGGGTTCGAGAGAGATGTTCGGAGTATAGACGCTAGTGAGTGAAAAATCAAACTCATATTCATGCGTCATAGTTGAACCTATAGAAATGATAAGTTAAAAAAGAGATGTTTGTGGTCAACCTATGATTATCTAATGTTTTTACTAGATTTTTATTAACAATGGTATTTAGCACTTTAACTCACTCAAGGTTTTGACTTTCTAGTATGTAGAAAACTAGAAGGGGGGTTGAATAGTTTACCAATTAAAAACTTTGTTTTGAAACTTATTGAAAGATCAATTGATATTGATCTTGGATATGTTGATGAAATATGCAAGCAATATGTAAAGAGTAAATAAGGAAAGAAATGATCAAACCACAACAAGTTGTTTATAGTGGTTCGGTCTACAAGGACTCTTTTTTCCTTGCCCTACTCCACTCCCCGAGTCTCACACTCGAGAGTTTAACTTCACTAGTCAACAAGCTCCTTTCACCGGCGGAGAAAACCTTTACACTTCGCTTACACTATTTCCGACACTAAGCTAGATGTCGAGTTCTTTCCAAGGGTACAACTACTCCCACACACAATGTATTTTGAGGACTAAAATACTAACCACTCACACTCACAAGATTATGATGGTTTAATGCAACAATGAAGTATGAATCAACACTAGATCATACAACACTAAACAAACAAGACTTCCAACTTCTCGTTTGAAGCTTGAATGTGACTTGATCTTCTTTGCTACAAAAGAGATCACTAATATGATATGAAACTGAGTTAGAAAGGTTAGAGAGAAGATATGTATGAGAGTATGATAGAAAGGGATGAAAAACTACTTGGTTTGGCTTTGCTATTTATAGCCAAAACCATCAGCAGCATCCACGGACCGCGGACCCCTTAAAAGGGTTCCGCCCGTTGTGGATTTTGGTGCCGCCGGGTCTGACAGCAAGATATCAAAATCTTTGCCAAAGTCAACCATATCTATGTAAGATTGTGTAAGATATGAAGAGTACAAATCCACACAAAGTATCTAATGAAATCTTCCAATGATTTCCATGATGCATCACATGATGTCATATGTTGTATTTCTATTTTTAGAAATATGCAAGTACTTAAGTAGTGTTTGGTTTTAAGAACCTAAAACATTCTAAAAATACTATCATACATAATGATTAGAGTCATATTAAGACATGACTAATCACAAATATAAATGCTTGAATGATGAAGATATTGTTTGAAAAAGCTTGTTTTAATATCTATTAAACTTGACAAGCTTTAAGCTTTTATACAAATTAAATTTACTTTTGTCTTTAACAAAACTTAGGTAAAGATCAAAAATATAAATAACGTTTAATGACGATATTTGTATTAACAATCTTCCCCTTTTTGTTGAGGACAAAATATAAATTTTATTTTTATAAAAGATACAAAGTTTGTGCAAGAGTTATAAAAATATTAGTTTTAGAACTTGAAAAGGAAATGATAATGTAAGTGTATGATGTTTGACTTTTTCAGAAAGTCAAAGTATTTACTAGTTGATGCATGATGTTGACTTTTTCAGAAAGTCAAAGTATGCAGTTGACTTTTTCAGAAAAGTCAAGTATTACCTTAATGAAGTATGTTTGACTTTTTTCAGAAAGTCAAATATAACAAATGTAAACAAGTTCTATATTTTCTCCCCCTTTTTGTCTCAACAAAAAGAAGAGGCGATGCGGAATGTAATGAGCCCAAGCCATTATCTCCCCCTTGATCAAAGCTCTCCCTAAATTAGGTGCTTAATGGGAAGATACATGGATTGTGAAAATAAAGCTACAAAAAATTGTTAGTAATAATGATCATTCACAAGCATTTCCAAACACTATGTAAAAGCACCAACAATATAAAAAAAACATCATTCATTAAGTTAAAATTTTTCATGAATAAAGATCATGAAAAGAGAACACAATGATGTGTTTAAGTACAAGAAAAAGAAAATAATTCTAAGAAAAGAAAAACTAAGAAATGCTAGTCTATGACCATCCTAATGAGATGGTGGATGAGAAAAAGCGTTGAGGCGCTCAAGGATGTGATTGAGGATGAACCTCATTTCTTCTTGAAAGTCATGGTCCATAACCCGGGTGCGTTCAACGGTTTGGGCCGTTTGCTCACAAGTTGAGCAACCATGCCTAGGAGGATAGTATGTTTGGTGAGGTTGTGGTGGTGGAATGGTAGATGTGTTGGTGTTGGTGGGGATGTTTGGGGTGGTCATGATGGAGGCTAGCAAAGCATTTTGCATTTGCATAGTCTCACTAAGGTGAGAATCCACCATGCCTTTGAATTGGTAGAGGTTGTAGAGTTCTGCTTAAATCTCCTCCCTAGTGGGATTGGCATCCCACATGCACTCCTCAATGTCCTCAAGATGAGGGGACATTGATGTGGGGAGTGGATGATCCCCATATAAAGGACCATGAATGTCTTTGTGAATGTGGTGGAAGAGAAGAGGTTTAGGCCCTAATGGGGCGTTTGGGTCAAAAGATGACCGAGGTGACTCATGAGCAATCCGCTCAATTGTGCCAAAGGATGGCAATGGTGGTGGATGATTTGGCCAAGGAGACAAGTCATCCAAGTCCTCCAAGAAAGGATTTGGTGAAGTTGGTGGACTGGAAAATAACTCCATATGAATGAGAGTTGGAGACCTAGGTGGTGAAGGTGGTGAGGGTGTTTTGGATGTTTGGATGGGTGCCGGTGGAGGTGAAGTTGGTGTTTTTGTAGGTGGTGGAGTGGTGATCACAATGTGTGATTGAGTAGGTGTGACCAAGGTAAGACTTGTATCATCTCGGATGGGAGATGAGATTGTGAGTGGAGAAGACTCGGATGAGGAGCTAAGGTTAACGAAGCAACAAGGCCTCACACTAATTCTAGCGGTTTTCTTGCAAGGTTTAGGAGAGGATTTTGTCATTTTTGACTTAGGTTTTTCTTTGCTAGATAATGGTAAGAATGAAGAAGGTGTGAGGATGATCATGGTAAAACCTCTCAATTTATAGAAGTGAAAAATCATGGAGAAATGTGTTTGATTTGATGTTAAACCATTGAAGAGATGAGGTTCCTAATGATTTGGAAGTGGGTTGAATGCTAGTCATATCACCCAAGTCAATCCATACAAGAGAGATGGAGTGAAGAAGAAAAGATTTGCAATAAATGTGTTCTAATGAGTGGAATTTCCTAACAATCAGATTACCCACAGATTTGAAGGTACCAAAAATTTGGTTCCTTCCTTTATGCCAAAGGGCTCCTTGGGTGGATTTTTCAAATTTTTGAATTTTGGTGGGAAATGGATTTCTTATATACCTAAGTGAATTATACTAGTTCTAATAAGAGTATAAACTAGTTAAGATTGACTTATAAGTAATGGATGGTAATTTGGAATCACGAAAGAGTCGAAATTCAGAAAGTTACCTGGAGGATCCACGGCACCAAAATTTTACACGGACGGAACCCTTAAAAGGGTGCCGTCTGGTCCGCCTGTACAGGTACGGCGATACCAACTCTCATAACAGACGGAACCAAATCGTTGGTGCCGTCTGATCCGTGAAGTGCAGAAAACTTCACAGAGTATGTTTTTAGTTGTCGGGGACTTTTTCGAAACCTGAAATTTTTCTCAAAACTTGTGATACTAAACATTTCTAATTAGGAAAAGTAAATAACACAATAAACATAGTGGAGCATAGATTTTGGGCAAGGCTTTTTGATTTTCACATTATAGTGAAAATGGGTAAAATTTGATAGCATGCTTGTGCTATTCCCCTGCATAAGATTGTTAGCATACAACATTATTTCAAGTTATATTATCATCCTACATAATAAAAACAACTAGATTGTATCAAACATTAACGATAATGTATTGTTCCAAACACTCCTTAAAGTACCCTCATTTGTCCAACTTCTTGTAAATCTTGCTCATCATCCTACCAAGGTACTTGAACATTCCCTTAGTTTGCTTGAACTCTGCTGATTCATTCTCGATCTCGGGAAGAGACGCGTAATACTCATGAGGTGGAAGATAAGAGCTTGGAAGTCCATCCTCGGAGCTATTTGATGATGATGATGATGGAGTTGGAGGTTTTGCTCTCTTGCCTTTTATCTTAGCAACTCGTGCATCACTCAAAGGAACACAGATGTGAGGGATGAGCTCATAGTGAAGGTGCATCCCTTTTGGGCTTGGTGGAATTGGTGAAAAGTTTCTATAGAGACGGGTGAGAAGCATCCCGTATGGAAGAGCAACCGATCCTTGAGTTGGAATATCAATCATTCTCCTAGCGATGTAGTAAGCTAAATTGAATGGTTGACGGGTGGACAAGTTGTAGAGCATGTGGCAAAGGCAAGCGTTGATGTGATCCCTATTTCCTATGGTGCTAATGACGTTGGCTCTAAGTAACTCCTCCCATTTCTTAAATTTGGGCTTAAGTTCATTTAGCTCCATTCCATATGGATCTCGGTTTACCTCTTTTCCCTTTCGGGTAACTCGGGTTGTATCACCCCTTGGGTTAAATAGGTGTTCACGGATAACATCCTTATCGGCCAAACGGGTTTGGTAGGGAGGAGTGCGGTCATTGATTGCATCAAGAACGGTGAGTGACCACTTATCCGAGTAGACACAAGTCCCTCGGTTGGGAATTCCTAGCACTTGAGCAAAGTTGGCTAAGGTGATGGTGTAGTCTTTTTGATTGATTTTAAACCTAAGACAAAATTCATCATCGTCTTCATCACTAAAGCCGGTCACACTAGCATAGAATTCTAACACAAACCTAGGACAAATTGGTTCATCGATGTCAAGAAGACAATCGAATTGAATGGCGGCTAGTTCTTCACGGAGATTGGTATTTTCAAGGAAGGATGAGTGAATGGTTCTACCCTCATGGAAATACCTTGATTCTAGACCCCTAAATATTTCTACTTGTTCCTTGGAAAGTCCTTTGGTTTTGTGATGTTTGGGAATATAGCCAAGGGTGTCTTTGTGATCATAGAATCTTGCGGCTACCATGGTTATTCATAAGGACAAGAATTAATATGTTAAAAATGAGAATAAACTTTAACGTTTTGGTTCTAGTGTGTGCCTATATGAAAACAATTTGGAGTTGCGGTTATCTCGACTCATATTATGCACAAAAATGGTTTTAGTGGGGTGTTTGGCAAATACCATGAGATAACCCAAATGCTCTTTATTCAATGTGGCTTCATTTGAATATACCTGGGAATGCATATTAGTTATGCAATACCTTTAGTATTCAAGAGCATGCAAGTGATGAAAATCTAACGTTTCTATTTGTATTAACAATGAAAAAATTGTTTTCCTACAAGTGAGAAGCTTTTCAAAATTTTTGACATGGGGTGTTTGGTTATTTGAATAAGGCCTTATATTCATTATCTATTAATTAGTGGGAAGCATGATTTGTTTATGCAATATGATAATGTAGTACCTAATTTCAATGACTAATTATGCATTTTGCCAATTGAATTCATATTTGGTATAAAAGCATACATAAAACCCCATGTAATAATTTGTGATAGTTTTGTGCATAAATAAGAATTCTAGACTCAGAATTAAGAGATAAAATGTAGTTAGGATAGTTACAATGATGTTATCTTCAGTGATTAGTGAGTGGGAAGGTGTTAATAATGAGCTTGGTTTAATGTTTACACGTTTTGGTAAAGTGGTTTTTGAGGAAGAAGATGTTTTGTAGGTAGCAGTTTTGCTTCTGTAGACACCACGGACCAGACGGTACCAAAATTTTGGTTCCGTCTGTGTTGTCGTTTGGTGCCGTGGCTACAGTAGCAGATACAAGACAAAATTGTTTTGTTTTGACTATTCTAATGTTTTGGGCTATGTTTATCCTACATGTTTTGTTCCATTAACCCTAAACCAAGTCTAAGAAGATTAAAAGGTTCTCGTTTAAGAGGCTTAGTTAAGATGTCGGCAATGTTGTCTTCGGAGGATACTTTCTCGATTGAAATGTTTCCTTTTTGAACATTGTCGTGAAGAAAGTGATGACGGATTTCAATATGCTTTGTACGAGCATGTTGAACGGGATTCTTGCTGAGATCGATGGCTCCTTTGTTGTCGCAAAGTATCACAATGTCGTTGAGATGAATTCCGTAATCTACGAGAGCTTGCTTCATCCAAAGAGCTTGTTGACATGCTTTTCCGGCTGAGACGTACTCGGCTTCAGTAGTTGAGATGGCTAAGGCCATTTGCTTCTTTGCAACCCATGAGGTGAGACAATGTCCAACAAAAGTGCAAATACCACTTGTACTTTTTTCTATCGACATAATCACCGGCATGATCCGAGTCGGCATACACTACGGTTTCTATACCCGTTCCTTTGGGATACCATAATCCTAAACACGATGTTCCCTTAATGTATCTAAAAATCCATTTTAAGGCTTCTAAGTGTGATGCCTTTGGGTTTTCTTGAAAGCGAGCACATAGACAAACACTAAACATAATGTCGGGTCTACTAGCCGTAAGATAGAGTAGGCTACCAATCATTCCTCTATATTTAGTGTTGTCTACGGATTCACCTTCTTCGTCCTTGGTGAGTTTAGTGTCCGAGGACATGGGTGTTTTAGTTGGTTTGGAATCTTCAAGATCAAATTTCTTAAGCATGTCTTTTATATATTTAGATTGGTTAAAAAATATGCCATCTTCTAGTTGTTTAATTTGAAGTCCTAGAAAGAAGTTTAACTCACCCATCATACTCATTTCAAACTCGTCGTGCATGATTTTAGAGAAATCATCACATAGCTCTTGACAAGTTGATCCGAATATAATGTCATCAACGTATATTTGAACAATGATAATTTGTGATTCCTTTTTCTTGGTAAAAAGGGTATTATCTATTAATCCCATAGTGTATTTGTTATCAATAAGAAAAGTCTTAAGTTGGTCGTACCAAGCTTTAGGTGCTTGTTTAAGACCGTATAATGCTTTCTTGAGTTTGAAGACATCATGTGGTTTCTCAAAGTCGGTAAAACCGGGAGGTTGAGCAACATACACTTCTTCGTTAATAAACCCATTAAGAAAGGCACTTTTAACATCCATTTGAAATAATTTAAAGTCATAAGCACATGCATGAGCAAGTAATATTCTAATAGATTCAAGTCTAGCTACTGGTGCATAAGTTTCATCATAGTCAATCCCCTCTTGTTGATTATAACCTTGTGCAACAAGCCTAGCTTTGTTTCTAGATACTACACCATTTTCGTCCATTTTATTCCGAAAGACCCATTTCGTTCCAATTATAGTTTGATATTTGGGTTTTGGAACTAATTTCCAAACATCATTTTTAACGAATTGGTTTAATTCTTCTTGCATGGCAATTACCCATGATTCATCTTTTATTGCTTCATTTATGGTTTTCGGTTCAATGGTGGATACAAAACAAAAATAATTACTTTGATTTTGGGCTTGTGACCTTAAGGTTCTTTGATTAAGTTGTCCTATGACCTTTTCTAAAGGATGACTTTTAGATTCTTTGATGTTTATAATTTCCTTATTTAATGGTTCATCTTCCTTGTTATCATTAATTTGACTTTTTATTATTTGACTTTCAACTAAGTCATCATCTACCAAAGGTGATGTCTTAGAGGGCGGTGGACTTTCGTCAAATGTTATGTTCAACGATTCCTCGACTATCATTGTTTCTTTATTTAGGACAATGTAAGCTTTACTAGTTTGAGAGTAACCAAGAAATACACCTTCATAAGACTTTGGGTCAAACTTGGTGAGATAGTCTTTAGTATTAAGAATAAAGCATTTACAACCAAAGACTCTAAAATATCCTAACGTTGGCTTTTTACCTTTATAAAGCTCATATGGTGTTTTGTTTAAGAAAGGACGTATTAAGACTCTATTCAAAATATATGTAGAAGTGTCAACGGCGTTGCACCAAAACTTTTGAGGAATGTTTTGTTCATTAAGCATTGTTCTACTCATTTCTTGAATTGTTCTATTTTTACCTTCAACTACTCCATTTGATTTAGGTGTTCGTGGAGCGGAAAAGTTATGTGTTATGCCATTTGTATCACAAAAGTTTCCAAATTGAGTTTCGTTGTCAAATTCACGACCATGATCCGTTCGGATCGACACAATTTTAACACCCAGTAGATTTTGAATTTTCTTGCTAAGAATTTCAAATTTATTAAAAGCTTCATTTTTGGTTTTCAAAAACAACGTCCAAGTAAACCTTGAGTAATCATCTACTATGACCAAAGTGTATAAGTTCCCTCCGTAGCTTCTTATAGTGGATGGTCCAAACAAGTCCATATGTAATAATTCTAGACACTTAGATGTGAACACCATATTTTTAGATTTGTGACTACTATGGGTTTGTTTACCAATTTTGCAAGCGTCGCAAAAGTGTTGGTCATATTTTAGTTTTGGTAAATTCCTAACTAGCTCTTTTGAAGATAGGTTTTGTATAAGTCTCATATTAGCGTGACCTAAGCGTCTATGCCAAAGAGAAGAGCTATCGTCTAACGTTGTTAGGCAAAGTTTGTCATTAGATGTTTTATCTATTTTCATGACGTATATATTATTTTTCCTAACTCCTTTAGCTATGGTGATACCATCTTTTAGTATTTTACTACCATTTTCATCAAATAGTACTTTATACTTTTTATCACATAATTGGCTAATACTAAGTAGATTAAATCCTAACCTATCTACATGAGCAACATTTTCAATAGTTAGGGAGTTATGAGCAATCGTACCTTTGCCAATGATTTTGTTTTTGAGATTGCTACCAAAAGTGACATTACCTCCATCATACTCTTGGTATGATGAGAAGAGACTTTTGTTGCCCGTCATATGTCTTGAGCATCCACTATCTTTTATCCTTTCATCAGGTTCCAATCCAACTTTCAAGCATATCTAAGAAGTAAATAACTCAAGCATTTGGTCCCCAATATCTCATGGGTCCGTTTGGGTTAAACATACCATTTATTTGATTCATGTATGGAAACGATGGGTAAGAGTTCCATGACATGTAATCTGGAGTTTGATATGGTCTAGGAAAGTTTTGATTCCAACTGTTGTGTTGGTAGTTGGGTTGTATGTTGTGGTTGCTCTTAGGAAAGGGTCGTTTGGCAAAAGGTGTTTTATATCGTTGTTGAGTAGTTTTTGATCAAAATTCATTTTTGGCAAGTCCTACTCCTGATGTAATAGCTGGTTTTAGTTTAACACTATCATTGGTTTTCTTTGTTACTTTGACAAATTCAGTACGGTCCGTATTGCGAACATTCTGTCCTGCTGAAGTACCCACGGCACCATTTTGTTCAACTGACGGAACCCTTATTTTGGTTTCGTCTGGTCTGTGCTGTACTGCAGCAGTTTTGACAGAATGTTCATCCTTTTCGGCCGTTTTGTTTTGACTCTTTGGAATTAATACTTCATTAAATCCTAGCCCATTCATATCTCCTGGTGTTTTATGTATTTTAACTATTTCATCGGCAAGTGCGATGTTTTTGTTAAACCTTTTAAATTTAGAATTTTGTTCGATTAGAACATCTTGTGTGAGCTTTAGTTTTTCTATTTCAAGATTAAGCTCTTGACATGATTTATAATCATCGTCATTTGCTTTTCCCTTTTCAAGTCGTTTTGCTTTTTCTTTCAACTCATAAACTTCATTTTCCAAAAATTCCTTTTTGGTTTTTAAAAATTTATTTTTAGTTATGATTTTTAGACTTAGCTTACACAATTGATTATATTGTTTTTGCAAAGTGTCATCATCAATAGAAGAATAATAAGAGTCGGAGAGTACCTCGTTTGACTCATGTGCCATTAGAGCGATCTCTTCCTTGCTTGATTCTTCATCGTCTTCACTATCACTCCAAGCACCACTTACAAAAGCTCGCTGAGTTTTGCTTTTAGGTGGCTTGGGACATTCTCCTATGAGATGACTTGCATCACCACATCTAAAACACTTTCTTTCACCTTTACCCTTTTTATCATCCCGATCTTTTCGGAATGGCTTCTTTTCTTCTCGAGGTTGTCTTACAAACTTTCCTCTTCTTCTAAAGAACTTCTTAAAATCTCTAACGGCCATGGCATACTCCTCATTTTCACTATCGGAGCAAGATTCGTCGTCATCGCTTGATTCCGTCTTTGCTTTTAGAGCAATGGATTTGATCTTCTCCCTTCTTCCTTTGATGATCTCCGAATCTTTCTCCATTACCATTTCGTGAACTTTGAGGTTGCCAATTAGCTCGTCTAGTGACATTTTTGAGAGATCTTTTGATTCTTCAATAGCGGTCACTTTAGCTCTCCATTTGGGATGAAGTTCTCTAAGAAATTTCCTGACAAAGTTCTTACTACGAAAAGATTCATCAAGTGCTTTAAGTGATGTAATAATAGTATTAAAGCGAGCAAAGCCACAATCAATGGTTTCATCTTCAGGGATAACAAATTTTTCATATTGTTGAACAAGAAGATCAATTTTGTTATCCTTGACTTGTGAATTACCTTGATGTGTAACAATTAAAGATTCCTAAATATCTTTGGCGGTTTCACACATAAAAATTCTTACATATCCTTTTCTAGGTAAAGCATTATAAAGCATCATTTTAGCTTCATTATTTTTAGCAACTAATTTCTTTTGTTCATCAACAGAAATATCCTTTGTTGTAGAACTAAAATCCCCTTTAACAATAATAAACCAAAGATCTATATCTTTTGATTTTACATATGTTTCAAAACGGTTTATCGAATAGATAAATCCATTGGTTTCAAAGAGTGGTGGTCTTTGCATAGATTGTCCTTCTTTAAAGTTTTCAGAATCCATGGATCGTTTCAAGTTTATAAAATACAAGTTATTTTAGAAATTCTTGAGCAACGAGGCTCTGGTACCAATTGTAGAAAACTAGAAGGGGGGTTGAATAGTTTACCAATTAAAAACTTTGTTTTGAAACTTATTGAAAGATCAATTGATATTGATCTTGGATATGTTGATGACATATGCAAGCAATATGTAAAGAGTAAATAAGAAAAGAAATGATCAAACCAGAACAAGTTGTTTATAGTGGTTCGGTCTACAAGGACTCTTTTTTCTTTGCCCTACTCCACTCCCCGAGTCTCACACTCAAGACTTTAACTTCACTAGTCAACAAGCTCCTTTCACCGGCGGAGAAAACCTTTACACTTCGCTTACACTATTTCCGACACTAAGCTAGATGTCGAGTTCTTTCCAAGGGTACAACTACTCCCACACACAATGTATTTTGAGGACTAAAATACTAACCACTCACACTCACAAGATTATGATGGTTTAATGCAACAATGAAGTATGAATCAACACTAGATCATACAACACTAAACAAACAAGACTTCCAACTTCTCGTTTGAAGCTTGAATGTGACTTGATCTTCTTTGCTACAAAAGAGATCACTAATATGATATGAAACTGAGTTAGAAAGGTTAGAGAGAAGATATGTATGAGAGTATGATAGAAAGGGATGAAAAACTACTTGGTTTGGCTTTGCTATTTATAGCCAAAACCATCAGCAGCATCCACGGACCGCGGACCCCTTAAAAGGGTTCCGCCCGTTGTGGATTTTGGTGCCGCCGGGTCTGACAGCAAGATATCAAAATCTTTGCCAAAGTCAACCATATCTATGTAAGATTGTGTAAGATATGAAGAGTACAAATCAACACAAAGTATCTAATGAAATCTTCCAATGATTTCCATGATGCATCACATGATGTCATATGTTGTATTTCTATTTTTAGAAATATGCAAGTACTTAAGTAGTGTTTGGTTTTAAGAACCTAAAACATTCTAAAACTACTATCATACATAATGATTAGAGTCATATTAAGACATGACTAATCACAAATGTAAATGCTTGAATGATGAAGATATTGTTTGAAAAAGCTTGTTTTAATATCTATTAAACTTGACAAGCTTTAAGCTTTTATACAAATTAAATTTACTTTTGTCGTTAACAAAACTTAGGTAAAGATAAAAAATATAAATAACGTTTAATGACGATATTTGTATTAACATAGTGGATTATTACATTTAGAAGGATAGTGGTTTTTAATTTGCATGAAAAACTGTTTTCTAGTAGGACGGATCCCACAGTTCCTTTTCAAAAAGGATCCGGCTAGTATAACTTCCGGGATCCGTAGATCTGTATTTACAGAACCAGATTATATGAAAACGCATAGGTTTTTAGATCTCATAGTTTTATACCAAGATATATGTTTTAACCTACATTTTCTTTTAACATGCATACATGACTTCTAATGTATCACGAAAGAAAAAGAAACAAATAAAACAAAGGAAATGACAAACACATTATGATAATAATAACCTAGATAACTAGATTATTAGTAATCTTGCATTTCAATACTAAGGATGATACAAAGGATTGGGTATATGATCCCAATGTAGATTAACAACACAAAGTAAATGTCTCCATATGTGAACTTCGTCATAGGGAACACAAGTGCAATGAGTGTTAAGGCGATGAGCACGAGTGCGATGTAAACCATGTTGATGACGAATCTTCTAGGTTTCGGTTGAGATGGAATGAGGAGGGAGATGAAATTTTTGAATGAGAGGAAATTATTTTGAAATTGGAAGATTTGAAAAAGTGAGGGTTTGGTAGAGTGGTCGACGGTAGGGTTATTTATAGGGAAGGAGGAATTTTTGAAATTCGTGTTTTGTTTTATTATTGGATCAAAAGAAACAAAACATAAGTTTTATATACCACGACTTTAGACGAGAAATAAAACACATATGTGAGAAAAAGGCTTCCTAATGAAGCTTCATGTAAAACATGTAATTGCACAAAAGATAATCATATAAATACCTAAATAGGTATACTTAATTATCAAGCAAAGTAAAAAGAAAATCATACCTCTAGCGCACTTAGGAATGTCTTTACAAATGACACAGCAAATGTCACTTACACTATTCCTGCTCCTTTGCGTTTAAGATACCTTCTTAAGGAAGGTATTCTTGTTACCAAGCGACTCCTAAAGCTTGGTGGGTATGAGCTTTGACTAATAAACATGACAAAGAAGATTAGTGCAATTAAATGAAAAAATAAATAAAAAAATGTTGTTATCAAATCAACATCCAAACGTATAGTTTTAAAAGACATGGTGTTTGTTTTTATGAAAAACCTTCTTTGTAGTTTTCAATTAACCATGGATCGTATCAAGTTTTTAAAGTACAATATACTTCAAGAAACTTGGTAACGAAGCTCTGATGCCAATTGTGGAAAACTAGAAGGGGGTTGAATAGTTTTACCAATCAAAACTTCCTTTTAAACTATTTAGATCGACTTATGTCAATCTATTTGGTTGTGTGTGTTGGATGTTGATAAACAAGTATATAAAGATATGTAATGCAAAGATAAGAGTAAGAAGCACAAAACCACAACACGAGTATTTATAGTGGTTCGGCTACAAGGATACCTTCCTTGCCCTACTCCACTCCTCGAGTCACCTACTCGAGAGTTCGTAAACACTACACCAATCTTCTTATGGCGGAGAAGCCTTCACAACGTCGCCTACCCTTTTTCCGGTGCTAGGCTAACCACCGGGTTCTTTCACTCCAAGGTGAACCAAACCTACACAACGTCGACTACCCTTTATAAGATACTAGGCTAAGTACCTAGTTCTCTCACTCCAAGGTGAACTACACCTTCACAACGTCGCCTACCCTTTATTAGGTACTAGACTAAGCACCTAGTTCCATTGCAATGGAGGAACTACTACCACACTACACCAACGACTAATCCCAAAGGAGATCTACTCCTTTACAACATCATCAAGGATATCAATATCCTTGGATCTAATACTAGTCTATCTTGTACATCGAAACACACCATATCGAAGGTATATCTAAGGCACCTTTCACTAATACCTTTGACTAGATCTACAAGACACCTTTCACTAATGTCTTGTGTCTTTACTTCTAAGCACCTTTCACTAATGCTTCTAGTCTTGACTTCTAAGCACCTTTCACTAATGCTTCTTGTATTGACTTCTAAGCACCTACCACAAGTGCTTATGCTATAGACGATAGATACCCATCACTAATACTTTCGTCTTGACACTTGAGACATCTTTCACTAATGTCTTCAACACTACACTTCTTTGAAGAAATAAAGGAATCATCAACAAGAAGACTTCAGTAGCCTTGATGATGAGGAAGCATGGCAACTCATGGACTTGAGCTTGCTCGACTTCAAAGGTGGTGATCTTGCCTTTAAGAGGAACCTAAAAGATCACACAAAAACAAAACTACAAACATAGATCTCTTGGATCTGAGGTTAGTGAGTTTTTAACTCAGGGAGAAAGTGTGTTAGAAAGGGGTAAGAAATAACGAAGAAATGGCTCACTATTTATAGAGGAAAAATCCTACGGTTTCCCGGATCCCACGGATCCCTTCCACAAGGGATCCGTCTAGGGTTAAGCTAGGGATCCGTGGGACGCTCCCTTTTACCCATGGGTATTTTGGTTATGGGTCATGGGTCATGGGTTGAACCATGGATCTTTGGCTAGATACAATGTATCTTTGAGTGCAATGCACTTGGTCACTTGGGTATGGGTTGATCCATCGGTTATGGATATTATCCATATATGATATAAGCATGATGTCATGCAATGGGTTATGGGTCAAGATCTATGGGTTATGGGCTTTGGGTTGTACCCAACTACATTCAATGTATTTGCCCAATGGGTTGTGATACTTAAGTTTCTACCCATTTATATTACCCAATATACTACATACTAGTTATGTGTATATTTTATCCAAATATGTAAACACTAGTTGTTGTACATATGTATTACTAAATCATAGAATTACTTATACTTGTTTTAGTGTTTTATGTGAAAATGTGAATATGTTAGAAACTATTAGTTCAAACAATTTACGTATTTTATTTGTTTCGTTAAAATGATTTTACGTTTGTTATCGACAAAACATTAGAAGATCGTAAAATATAAATAAACGTTTTTACGGCTTATTTGTATTAACATTGAACATAATCATTTTTTACTGTTGGTGACCTATTTAGCGGTAATTTTGAATCGTAACGAATTGCAACCACTCTATATATAGGATGAAACATTAAAATTCATTTTCTTTAAAATTCATTTTCTTAAAGTCTATTGAAGTGCATAAACCAAACCGGACCAAAGGCTTTTCGTCGTGTTTCTCTCACTCAATTCAACGATTTTAATAACTTCACGCTTTTCGAACCACCAAATTTGATTATCTTAACTATATAAAATGGAAAAATGATTAAAAGTTGAATCTTGACTTTGTTGAATGTTGAAATTGTTGAAGGTTAAAAATGTTTAAAAAGGAAAGAATTGATGTAAAATGTTGAATCGTATATTACTGTGAAATAATCAATTCCATATATAACACATAATCATCATTAATGTAAAATGTTGAAGGTTAAAATGTTTAAAAATGAAAGAATTGAAAATGTTTAAAACTCATTCATGTTATAATTGAGCTAACAATTTACAATGATTGTGTTGAATGTTGAATGTAGCTAGCCATTAACAAGTATACGAAATAATTAAGGAAACAAGGCAATTAGCATCGAAATAATTAAGGGAACTAGGCAATTATTAGCAAATTAGCACAATAAGAACAATATGTCACGGTTTTCACCCAAATACCATAAGGAAAGAAGCATTTTATATTTTTTATAATATATGAAATAGTCAAATCAAATATTTGGAATCGGTTTTGAAAATGGTATGGCCACATTACGAATCATTTGTTAATGACCAAGGAGAGCCAAAAAGCAAGTGCCCTTATTGTGCTAAGGAGTATTGTTCAGATACTAAAATTCATGGGACAAGTACTTTGCGAGGTCATTTGAAAACTTGTGGCAAGTTACCTATAAGTGACATCGTGGGTTCAAGTCTTACTAGACACATATGTGATATGGTATCTATGAGAAGTTGTAGGTTCAAGTTTTATTTAAAACATGTCATATACTATTAATAAAATATGTTGCGTAATTTGTAAAAATTATCGCTTGAATGAAAAAAAATAAAATAAATAATAATAAGTGCACTGTTTGACTATGTGATACAATTTTTAAATATGTTATTATACACGCACAAATGCTATGCGGGAGAAACCACTTGATCTACACTTTTGGAATTTCTGGTAAACTATACATATATCGATATTGTTATGTATGGGTATTATTAAATTAGAAAAATGCGTTAATATATTATTATTACAAATTTTGAATCTTAACGACTATTCTAAATTAAAACTATGCTACCATATTTGTTGAAAAATGTGTATTGTCGGGGCGCCATGCAACCATGCCATAAGAAAAATACTTATCAGAAAAGTATTCTTTAGCGCTACAAATAAAGTTTTTCAAAAGAAATATTCGCCGTCGATATTTTGTCGAAACTAGACACCGCTGCCGCTAGGCGCGGGTATTCGTCTAGTACATATAAAGGGCATGAAAAAGTGATATTCATGACACCACAAACACCGGAATACATGTGTACATGGTCTAATAACTAATATCTTTATTAATGGTTGCAAAACTTATTGCACCACCGTATATTCAATGAGAAAAAGTTGTTTTAAACTAAATTTGACTACGAATATTCGCTATCAACCCATTTATTTGTCATTAACACCGATCGAGCTTCTACCATTTTTGGCTAAACATTCACAATCTCGTGACTAGAGTTAATGTTTTTTGGCGAATGATTTCTTTAGAAAAATGAACCAAATATATATACTTACATGGTATCGTTTTTCGAACATATGTTTTTAGTTCGAGGGTCTTAGTTGGGTAATAACTGCAACCAAATAGCATAGTGTACGTTAATGCATATAACCTACTCATAAACTGTTTTAAGATTTTTTGGGTAAAGGGTTTCCCCGGTAAATATATTACTCCAAAAAATATTTAAGTACAAAGGATATGAGTGAAGTCCCATATCTCAGCCCGTTACATAGGTGGTAAAGATAACATAACAAAACACTTCCTATCCTTAAAACAGTAAAACAACCACTACTCACTAGATTACATTTGACACAAAACCAAGCATAACCTAACGTCTAGATTGTTTACTACCACGACCTTGAAGCTTGATATCATACATGTCAGAAAAAACATCCAATTGCCCTGGTAAATCATAGACCTGATCCGCATAATCATCATAATAATCTTCAAGCTCATGACTGCCGCCATTTAATGCGGGAAATTTAGCCATAGGATTATCCGGCTCAAGCACCTCCACCATCATAACTGTTTTAAGATTCAAACCTCACTAAATATATATTTAAGGTGTCTAAATAATGGGTCAGAAACAACCACAAAGATATCTAGTTAAGTTGTGTACATCCAAATAAAAAACTTGTCTTCTCCGAGTAACTTGAACATGGAAACATCATCTTTTATTTGTAATTAGGAACTATTTTTGTATGTGTTAGATTTTATCAAGCTGGTTGCCTTTTTTTTAAAGGCAAGTTGGTTGCATTTTAGGTCGGATGTAGTTAATGTTCTTCATATTCTCTCATCATGCTGTAATTTAGGTTTAATTAAACGGAAAATATTTTTTTGGGTAAAAGGGTTACCCCGGTAAAATATTATTACTCCAAAAAAGTAATTACAGAACAACGGGTGTGGGTAAATCCCACACCTCAGCCCAAAAAGGTAAACCAAACACACCTACAGTGCTTAAGACCTAACCTAGCATAAAAAAGACAAACCAATCTTATAATCAAACACTATAAAGACATAAGAATAAAACTAACGTTTACTCTGACCACGAAGATTAGTATCCATTGAGTCACAAAACGCGAGTTGTTCCGGATTTAAACCTTGAAGGTCATAAGTGTCATATAGATTAAAATATTAATCCTCATGTAAACTAGCATTATACGAACCTCCGCTCGTCATAAAATGAGAAGTCTCGTCATAAGCATCTTCAACTTCTTCATCACTATCACTATCCGAAAGAACCACATTCCCAACATTAGAAAACGGATTACCAACCTTTTTTCCTTCATTAACCATAACAGGTTTACGATTAGCCTCCTTTTGCATAGGAAGCGGCTTCCCATCATCACCCAGAAGCACAAACTTCCCTTCAACAATTTGACTTTCAAGCTTGTTAATCTTTTCAACAAGAGGTGTATTACTTGAACTGTCAAATGCATCACTGGTAACACCTGCCTGTTTACTTACACTAGGATTGTCATCCAAATCACCAGGGGCGTCAAAAGCATTAGCCGTGGTAATCACTTCAGCAACCTTACTTGGTTGTTTAGATGCCTCCTTCATAGTAGAAGGCGAATTCTTTGTATTCTTAGAAGCAACCGGTCGATATTCCATATTCTTTGCAACTCCAAACACCCGCTTATACTGGAAGCCCTTTCACTTGACAGTAGTGAACCCTTCATTCGACACCCCCTTATTAGCTCACGAAGAGTTAGGAACAAGTTTAGGAGGAGCTTTAGGACATTCCTCAAGAAGATGACCATATATCTAACATTTACTACATCGAGGAGGATCCCATTCATATTCAACATGAATGGTGTGTTTCGTATAACCAGTTCCATTGATATTAGGGATAGCGACAACCAAAGTATCACGAAGATCATTAGTCACATTTATTTCAATCAATGCTCTAGCATAACTGATTCTACCCCCATGATTCTAAGCACATCTCATTAGTATATGAATCAAGAAGCATAGGATTAAAATCAAGGCTCTAGCATAACTGCTTCTACCCCATGATTCCAAGCACATCTCATTAGTATACGAATCAAAAACGGAAAACATAACATCATCCATAATGGTGGACCTTTTAAATGAGTTTATAACATGTCAAATCATTAATTTATTAACTATAAACATATTACCACTGTGTATAAATCTTTTATAATTATATCAAATGTTCAAACATAACACATACATTAAATTATAAAAAGGCCTAAGATTTTAGACATCTTCATGCTACATATATATAAACCACAAGCTCACTATGGTTGAAACAAAAGATAAACTTTTTCATAACTTTTAAACCTTTTTTATAAACCTCTTATAGTGGATGCCCTAAGGATCAACTATCAAGTATAACCAACAAGTTTAACATAATAGCGAACATTTGCATCATATAGATGATCAATTACCAAAGAAATCAAAGCTATATTATACATCTGAATAACATAAAAGTAACTTAACATGATCTCACTCGTACTCACTTCACATATAACACCTTTAAATATTATATGGTACTTTTTTAATAACATACAAATACTTGCAATAGAATTAAACATAGGCCCGAAACTTGTGATCAAATCACGGGATGCCAATGATAGGCATGAAAGGAACATAATAGCTCGACGGTGCTAATCCCCATTCTTTCGGCAAAGGTATATCAATGGTCTTCGACGACCCAATGTTCCTTCCAACCGCGTTGTTTTGAGTCCCGCATTTCCCATTTTGTGACAAAGGACATGATGTGTAGAAGCTCAATGGTTGAGATGTTGTGTATGAGTCAGTTTCATGCACATTCATGATGCTAGTGACCATGTTTTTTCTTGAAACATAAAGTTGCTTAGGTCCACCCAATATCTTGGCTTGGTAATTGCTAGAAGGTAGTTGTGTCTCAAAGGCACCATGCTCATTAGTTGTAGCCATCACTGAGTTTTTCACATGGTCACATTTCACTAGTATATTTATGCCTGTGGGCAAAGCAAGTAAACAAGTTGTCAGAAGTGTGCTTTAGTGACTTGTACATTATTCATGTTAGCTTGCATTCTTTACATAAAACTATAGTAGGTATATCTAATATGGAACTCATCTAATATTCATTATGCTTGCTTCATAAACTAGGATCTCTAGTAGGCAAAAAAAGATCTCTCCCGGCCAAGAAAACGCCAGTCACTATCTGAATGACTAAACAAATACCAGCTAACGGACCGAACCCGTGGGTTGAGTGGGTCGTTTGTAACTCTTGTAATGCTTTATTTTCTCGTTTTATTTGTACCTTATTCTAGCTTCTTGCCGGTTCTAATATTCATTAACGTTTATCTGTATGTTTAAAGTCTTCATCAGTAAACGAAATCAGTTCTCTAATGATTAGGGTAAACGGATTAGGTTAGTGTTCAGAGTATATTTTGAAGCTAAAGGATATAGATGAAGAGTGTTGCATTAGGGTAAACGGATTAGGTTTAGTGTTCAGTTTACCCAAAAAGAGTGTTGAAAAGCTGGGTAACTAGGGTATCATGTGACGATTTTCGAACCCTTTCACAAACCACCCAACATGATTAATAAGCCATCTTGTTAGGAAGAGATTTGCAGTCGTTTTCTAAATTATATTCAAAAAGTTATTACATTTATTTTGCATAATGAAAACGAATGTTACACATGTTATTACTGTACTATATATATAAGTAAACCCATCCTATTCCTACTTTTATATTTCGTTATCATAATAATAACTCAACTATTTAATTTGAAAATTCCATATTCTTTATTTTCTTCTTCAATAGCATGAACAACAGAGAATATCTGCTTAAATATCACCACCAAGAAAACTTATTCTCATAATATCAAGATTCAAACCTATCTAAAATGACTTAGAAAGTTAAAACTAATGTTTATATCCCTTTCAAACTACTTTATAAGTCTTTAAAATCTTATTTTTAACGACCTAACATTTAACTTAACTTTGAAAAGCATGTAAAACAGTAAAAGTTTCTAAGCAAAAGATACACGTTACAGAAGCATTTCGACATTGAGAAACCAAACCTGCAAGATTGGAACCGGTTGGACAGTCGAGACAAGTCACTGAGCTTTTCAAAAGATGGCACATCGAGAACTCGACCATCGAAAAAGCCAATGCAAACAAGACCAGTCGATTTATGATCATTTTTGCAGCCATGTGTCCCCCACCCACCCCCTCTACTTTTTTATTATTATTTTCGGTTAGGGTCAATTTGGTTTTTTTAACTCACTTTTTTTATTTCACCCTAAACTTCAAATGTAAATATCTTTCAAACGACAAACATTTACAAAAAACCGATTTCACCATAATTTTTCAAATTCAATTCTCTTTAATTTGGTATGCATTTTGATATATAAATCACAACCTTTTTTTATCTATTTTTTAAATGGGTGTTGATTTTTTTGAAATTTTTGACATTTTCGGCTATAATTTTATCTAGTTTAAAGGCCGAATTATGCAAAACTCAAAACACGAAAGTTTTAGCTTTTTAGCCATTCTTGAACTAGAAATTTGAATCACTCAAATCCAATATGATATGAGCGATATATTGTACGTTAAAGATAGTGTCTTAGTCATTTTTAGTGCATACAACGTGGTTGATAAAATTCCTAACGCTGCGTTCTCGAGTTTTTCTAGGTGGAGATAGAAATGATGTGTAAAGAGAAGAAAAGAAAGAAAAAGGAAAGGAAATAAAGTTGATTTTATATTTCATGTTCTCGAGTTAAAATGAAATAAAAGGAAAAAAAATTATGTTGTGTTCTCGAGTTGCGAAGAAAAAAAGAAAAAGGGACATAATTACAATTATGAACTTTTAAATATGTTCATTTTATCATAAGAGTCGAATATGAGTAAATACTCAAAGTTATATTGGTCATTATATACTAAATAGTGCGGGTGTAGAATTATTTCCGTCCAAATCCGCCCATATTTGGGAGGAAAATTCTTATATGAAAATGAAAAGAATTTTCCGGTCATTTTCTTTGTGTTTTTTTTCCTTTCCGTCCAAGAAAAACTTAAGAACACAATAAAATTTCAGTTTCTTATCAAATCCTTTCCTTTCCATAAAAAAATGAACTCGAGAACGGAGCATAAAAGAGATTTTTCTTATAAAAGTACATTTAAATGCACTAATTAGTGTATCACAATACATCTTTTGTTATTTTTGTTATTTTTAACTTTTTTTAACTGATGAACAAACACTTAATGATGAACAAACTAACTGATGAACAACAAGCAACTGATAAACTGATGAATAATGTTACCATAACTGATGAACATTGTGATTTTTTTAGACAACTGATGAACATTATAATTTTTATTTATTGATGAACAATATTTTTTATTGATGAACAACAAGCAACTAATAAACTGATGAACACTGTTACCATAACTGATGAACATTATGATTTTTTTAGAAAACTGATGAACATTATAATTTTTATTTATTGATGAATAATACTTTTTTATTAGGTTGTTTTGTTCATGAGTTAGTGTGTCGGTTGTTTTTCAACTTGTTTTTGTTCATTAATTAGTGTCGATTGTTTTTCAACATGTTTTTGTTCATCAGTTATTGTTTTTTGTTCATCACTTAGTGTCAATTATTGTTCATCATGTTTTTATCATTAAATATTGTTCATCAGAAGTATGTCTTGTTCATCAGTTAATAATAACTGATGAACAAGATTAACTATCGAATAAAAACTAACTGGTGATATTGATGAACACAAGTAAAATGGGAAGATAGGTGATGAACAAAATATCGTTTTGATGAACTGAAGGATGTCTTGTTCATAAGTTAATATTGTCCATCACCTCATCAGTCTTGAGCAATATTATTAATGAATAAAGACTAATTGATGAACAATACTAACTGATGAACAGGATTAACTGATGAACAAAGACTAACTGATGAACAAAGATTAACTGATGAACAAAATGTACATTTCTTTAAGAAAATTAGCGGTTAAAAAACCTTACTTTTTGAATCTTACATTAATAAAATGATTAATAATGCGTTGTGGTAAAAAAAAATTAGAGCATTTGACGCAATTTTAACACTAAAAATCTAAGATAGACATTTCATCAAACACCTTGTGTGCAACAAATATGAGTAAAACGTCATCTTTAACGGATGATATCTTACTCATATGACATGGGATTCGAGTGATTCAAAAACCTATGTAAAGAGTGAACAAAAATCTATAACTTTCATGTTTTAAGTTTTTCACGAATCGACATTTATGAGGGTAAAAAATAAGGTTGAAAATGCCCAAAAAATCAATAAAATTAACACCTATTTCATATGTAAAAATAAAAAGTTTCGAATTTTTTAACAAAATTTGTACCAAATTAAAGATGATTAAATTTTATAAATTATGGTGAAATCGATTTTTTCTAAAAGTTTGCCGTTTAAGAGATACGTGCGTTTGAAATTTGAGGTGAAAAAAAAAAACGGGTCAAAAGACCATATTACCCCTAGACGAATTTTATGTATAAATTAAAGTGGGGGACACGTGTCACACTATGAATGGCTTTATATACTTTTTAATTTTATCACACTTTTAAATAGATCCCCTTTCTTATCATTATTGCCGGTGACCTATTTAGCGGTAATTTTGAATCGTAACGAAATTGCAACCACTCTATATATAGGATGTAACATTAAAATTCAGTTTCTTAAAATCGATTGAAGTCCATAAACCAAACCGGACTAAGGGGGTGGCAACCATGACTCACCATACCTCATCATACCTCACCACACACCAATAATATCATTCCACCTAATCTCATACCTCACTCATACCTCACCATAGTTTTTTAGTGCCAATGGTCATTCCATACCTCACTTATTTTTATTTTATTTTTAATTCATAATTATATTAAACAATTAAATAAAAACATAATATTTCATTAATAATAAAAAAAATTACATAATACTTAAAAAAAAATTACATCACCGTTGAAATAAAAAGAAATTTTTTGAGTGTTGTAGTTGATTTGTGTGTATAAAAATGATGAGATTTGGAATAAATTGTAAGGAGAATGAAGAGTTATTAATAAAGGGGATTTTTTTTTTATTTTTTTTATTTTTATTTTATTTCAATGCATGTATAACGGTCGGAAATTCAAACCAAGACCCACGCTCCACTTCCTCTTCTCCTTCAAACCGCTTCGGCAAAGAAAGCCGCTCCCCATATAGAAACCACCATACCGCACGGCTGGCAACGGTGTTGCCGTGCGGTATGGTTGCATACCGAATGCATACCGAAAGTGTTGCCACCCCCTAAAGGTTTTTCATCTTGTACTTGGCCGTCTCTCACTCAATTCACCGATTTTAATAACTTCACGCGTTTCGTACCACCAAATTTGATTATACATATAAAGGGCATGAAAAAAGTGATATTCATTACACTAGAAACACCGGAATACATGTGTACATGGTCTAACATCTTTATTAATGGCTGCACCACCGTATTCAATGAGAAAAAGTTGTTTTAAACTAAAATTTGAGTATGAATATTCGCTATCAACCCATTTATTTATCATTAACACCGATCGAGCTTCTACCTTTTTTGGCTAAACATTCACAATCTCGTACTGGAGTTAATGTTTTTAGGCGAATGATATGTTTAGGTAAAGGAACCATGCAAGTATGCGTACATGGTATCGTTTTTCTAACAAATGTTTTTAGTTCGAGGGTCTTAATTGGGTAATAACTGCAACCAAATAGCATAGTGTACATTAAGGCATATAACCTACTCATAAAGTGCTTAAAGATTCAAATTTGACTGAATACATATTTCGGGTGTCTAGATAATGGGTCGGAAGCAACCACAAAGATGTGTCAGTTAAGCTGTGTACATCCAAGTAAAAAACTCGCCCTCCGGAGTAAATTCAACAGAGAGTAGGTGATATTTTTGTATGTGTTAGTTAGATTTTAACAAGTTGGTTGCCTTTTTTTAAGGCAAGTTGGTTGCATTTTAGGTCAGATGTAGTTAATGTTCTTCATATTCTCTCATCTTGCTGTAATTTAGGTTTAATAAAACGGAGAACATAAGGATCAAGTATAACCAACAAGTTTAACATAATAGCAAACATTTGCTTCATAAAGATAACTAGATAAGTATCAATTACCAAAGAAATCAAAGCATATTATACATATGAATAGCATAAAATTAAAGTAACTTAACATGATTTCACTCGTACTCACTTCACATATAACACCTTTAAATATTATATGGTACTTTTTTTAATAACATACAAATACTTGCAAGAATATAAAACATAAGCCCGAAACTTGTGACCAAATCACGGGATGCCAATGATAGGCATGAAAGGAACATAATAGCTCGACGGTGCTAATCCCCATTCTTTCGGCAAAGGTATATCAATGGTCTTCGACGACCCAATGTTCCTTCCAACCACGTCGTTTTGAGTCCCGCATTTCCCATTTCGTGACAAAGGACATGATGTGTAGAAGCTCAATGGTTGAGATGTTGTGTATGAGTCAGTTTCTTGGACATTCATGATGCTAGTGACCATGTTTTTTCTTGAAACATAAAGTTGCTTAGGTCCACCCAATATCTTGGCTTGGCAATTGCTAGAAGGTAGTTGTGTCTCAAAGGCACCATGCTCATTAGTTGTAGCCATCACTGAGTTTTTCACATGGTCACATTTCACTAGTATATTTATGCCTGTGGGCAAAGCAAGTAAACAAGTTGTCAGAAGTGTGCTTTAGTGACTTGTACATTATTCATGTTCGCTTGCATTCTTTACATAAAACTATAGTAGGTATATCTAATATGGAACTCATCTAATATTCATTATGCTTGCTTCATATACTAGGATCTCTAGTAGGCAAAAAAAGATCTCTCCCGGCCAAGAAAACGCCAGTCACTATCTGAATGACTAAACAAATACCAGCTAACGGACCGAACCCGTGGGTTGAGAGTGGGTCGTTTGTAACTCTTGTAATGCTTTATTTTCTCGTTTTATTTGTACCTCATTCTGGCTTCTTGCCGGTTCTAATATTCATTAACGTTTATCTGTATGTTTAAAGTCTTCATCAGTAAACGAAATCAGTTCTCTAATGATTAGGGCAAACGGATTAGGTTAGTGTTCAGAGTATATTTTGAAGCTAAAGGATATAGATGAAGAGTGTTGCATTAGGGTAAACGGATTAGGTTTAGTGTTCAGTTTACCCAAAAAGAGTGTTGAAAAGCTGGGTAACTAGGGTATCATGTGACGATTTTCGAACCCTTTCACAAAAACCACCCAACATGATTAATAGGCCATCTTGTTAGGAAGAGATTTGCAGTCGTTTTCTAAATTATATTCAAAAAGTTATTACATTTATTTTGCATAATGAAAACGAATGTTACACATGTTATTACTGTACTATATAAATATATAACCCATCCTATTCCTACTTTTATATTTCGTTATCATAATAATAACTCAGCTAATAATTAATTTGATAATTCCATATTCTTTATTTTCTTCTTCAATAGCATGAACAACAGAGAATATCTGCTTAAATATCACCACCAAGAAAACTTATTCTCATAATATCAAGATTCAAACCTATCTAAAATGACTTAGAAAGTTAAAACTAATGTTTATATCCCTTTCAAACTACTTTATAAGTCTTTACAATCTTATTTTTAACGACCAACATTTAACTTAACTTTGAAAAGCATGTAAAACAGTAAAAGTTTCTAAGCAAAAGATACACGTTACAGAAGCATTTCGACATTGAGAAACCAAACCTGCAAGATTGGAACCGGTTGGACAGTCGAGACAAGTCACTGAGCTTTTCAAAAGATGGCACATCGAGAACTCGACCATCGAAAAAGCCAATGCAAACAAGACCAGTCGAGTTATGATCATTTTTGCAGCCATAACTAAGCCAAATCACAACAGTACGTCAATTATGTTGGGACAAATATTAGTTTGAGATGTACTTATAACAAATCGTTTATAATGGGTACAAATATTTATAAGGAAAGGGATATGATCATAATAAATTAAAAAGGGACCCAATGCCAACAAGGGTAGCTAGATTTATAAATACGTAGAGTGAAGTTATGTATGAACCATACAACCACCAACTTCTTTAGGCATAAAGTTAAACTTTAAATGAATTTTTTTGGGGGAAAGAAAAAACAAATAATTGGAAGATCAAGTAGCTAGCATTCAGTTTTTTTGTTTATATCCTGTTTCTGCAAGATTTGTCATAAATCCGTAATGTGGTATTTTGATAGTTCATGTAAGATCAAAAATTAACCACCACAAAATGTTCAGTTGTAAGACTTTTAAAGAGGTCTCAGTTTCAAACCTTAAAGGATACACATTTGAAACCTTATTAAATATACATTTTGGGATGGCTAGGAAAAAGCTCACACGCTAAACTGCACACATCTGAGTTAAACATTTGCCTTATTTTGATAACGTGATTAACAAAAACTTTATCCGTTACCTGGGGTATTCGGTTCAATTTTTCTATTGGTATTCTTTGTTGAAAGTTTAATCAGATTTATTTAAGGAAAAAAAAAAAAAAAAAAATCACAAGACAGATAACATAAGTCCATCTCTTTTGACCATTTGCTTGTGCCAAACTTTATTAAAGTTCTCTTGTGAACCCAAGTTCATAGGACGTCCATGTTGAGTTTCATATATTCGTTATGACTTTTAAGGTTTTACAACTACTAACATGTATTCTTCTTATAAATGAAATCGAAAAGCTTGAGCAACTAAAATTAGTTGTTTCACAGTTAGAGAAAATTTCTCGAATTAATTCCATTGTCTTGTGTGTAACATTAAAGCTCTCTCGTCGGCAATAACTTTCTAGCTCCACACCTGATAATCTAGCACAAACCATATAAAGCGAAACGAACATGCATGATATCATATTGAAGTTATTGCTGACAAATACCTGATACGAACCGATTCGATTAAGAGATAAAAGAACAATAAAGATAGATGATCAACTTTCGAGAGGCCGATCTCTCTCCCAATAATGAAGTCAAATAACTAAACCATTAATAATATTCTGCATAATGTCAATTACAACCCTAATACCCTATTTATAATAAAAGGCCCTAGACTTAACTTGTTCACTAAGAAAATATAATAAAGGAAACTAAATATAAGTGGAAAATTTTCCACTTATCTTTAATTTCACCAAAGATAAGTGGAAAATTAAGCTATTTCACGCTGTGTGCTTGTCTCTTATTTGGTATGTGTGGAAATGGAGGAATAAAATTCTACATGCCTTGTCAGATGAAGAGGTTTCGTCGGCTCAAAACGAGGACATATTCCCAGCGACTCAAAGATTATCTCTGCTTTGGACTTCAATCCGTGCCTCTAAATGTCGCTTTAATTGGTCTCATTGGATTAGAGCTCCTGGAGAAGTGGATAATTCATAAGTTGTAGTTTCGGTTTGGCTTGGGGTTAGTGTTTGGGTGTTCATCTTAGTGTAGTGCTTGGTTGTATTTTTTTCTGTCCTTTAGCTCTTGCTTAGAGCTATTTTTTGTTTGTTGCTTTGGCGTTTGCCTTTCTATAATATCGTTGCTTTTTCAAAAAAAAATAAAGGAAACTAAATAAACTAATTAATTAATAATAATAATAATAATAAACTATTGAATGCAGGATCGTATCAATACTCCCGCCCCCAAAAACACCTTGTCCTCAAGGTGTTGCTTGAAAAGTTGCTTTAAGTGATTCCGGGATCCCATATTCTTCTTGGAAGACAACATTGTAATGACAGACGAAACCCTTCAATAAAAGGCCTAGGATCTTCTAGAAACTGGTCTGCTTTCAGCCCCCAAACAGCTTCATGCGACTGATGGCGGCTACCTATTGTCACCCATGTTACGGAATTTGACAAGCCCGGGTGTTTACAATCTGTTTTGCTTCCATATTCATTGAAAACAACATGTGTTTCCTCAACATCGTCAATCTGTAACTCATTTACCACCTCCTTCAGGTTTTTTGAAGCAATATAACCTATCTGATTGTTGACTCCAGTCATTGTTACTAAAGGAATGGGTTATTCATCATAATTTTGGCTCCCTGAATTTTTTTGCAACCAATCCTCCTCCACAATACTACTATCTTTACTACTTTTTTCTGCTGCAATCAATTTGGCTGGAACCAAGGTGATGATGTGGCTTTCTGCTTCCTGATCTCTTTTAAGATCACGCCACTTCTCCCATTCTTCAACCTCCTTAGTGCGGCCCATTGAAATCGCCAATTTCTTCAATAAATCTATAATTTCTTCATGTCTACGGGCTGATTCAACTCTCATAGCCTCCATTCTTTTCTCGAAGTTACTCATGACTAATCTGATGCTAAGCAGTAACTCCGGGATGAACAGTAAATTCCGGTGAAAAGTAACTTCGTTTTTTTTTTTTTTTTTTTTGAAACCCTAGAATCGAACAGCTCTGAAACCAATTGATACGAACCGATTCGATTAAGAGATAAAAGAACAATAAAGATAGATGATCAACTTTCGAGAGGCCGATCTCTCTCCCAATAATGAAGTCAAATAACTAAACCATTAATAATATTCTGCATAATCTCAATTACAACCCTAATACCCTATTTATAATAAAAGGCCCTAAACTTAACTTGTTCACTAAGAAAATATAATAAAAAAAACTAAATAAACTAATTAATTAATAATAATAATAATAATAATAATAATAATAAACTATTGAATGCAGGATCGTATCAATACCATAACCAATTTAATTACCATAAGTCCATAACAAGGTAGTTATACACAGAGTTTTTTCAAACCACAAAGACCATTGTGTATGGTTTTGTAAGGGACAGTAATAAAAGGTCATAAAAATTATAACGACTAGTATGCAATTACAGTAGCAATTACTATCTCTGATATCTTGACCTGGATCTTGTCTCACATGTTCGAACAGGTGGTATGCAGTTACCATTAGAATTTATGAGTTTTGAGGTGGGCCTAAAATTTATGCGTCGTTTGACCTTTAACCATCAACATATCTCTTAATTTTTTTTCCTTCTCAAGTTTACCTTTATGAGAAACTTCTGTTCACATGCTGAGACGAGTACTACATCCCTTGCAAAAAATAGAAGACTTGCCTTTTTTTTTTTTTTTTTTTTTTTTCTTTTTTTTTTAAATATAATTTCTTTTTCCTATCACGAAATTAAAAATGTAATGTATATCGACTCATTTTCCTTATATGATGAATAAACACAATCGAATATACAAGTTTAGCGTGTAGTGTATTTGAAGGGCATCACGTTGTTTCGCAAGTCAAACTTGTTGATTTACAAGAGTTTCGTTTATACTGACCATTTTCCAAATCAAGTTCGAAACGTGTATAGTGTTAGTCATTTCTGCCTTTCTGGTAAATAACTTTATACGAGTGTATTAAAAGTAATAACTTTTTTGATATGAAAATTCAAGAAATTTCGCTTGTGATTTTTACAAACAAATACTTGTATACTATATGTGTTTGAATAAGGAAATTTAATAGAGATATAAGGGTTCTACCTCTCCGCTTTACCTAATTTAAAGGTATGCATATTCAATGTTGTTTGACAAACAGCCTGTGAAGAAATTTATGTGAACAACATTATTTCAAAATTCAGAATACTTATTGTAGACGTATAAGAAAATCATTGTATCTCTTACATAAATAATTGTTGTATCTAGTATTTTTGTTGAAAAACTTCAAGTCTTTTGCAGACACTAAAGAAAGTAACAGAGACATAAAAAAAAGTAAGTGGAATATTACAAATGATATAGTACTTGTTATGATTGTGAAAAACTGAAAGCCACCTCTAAAATGTATCGTTAGTTGAAATAAAAGTACTCGTAAGATATTGGACGTGTGTAGTAACAAAAACCTAACATACATACTAGGGCTGAGTATCGGGCATAACCCAGACCATACCGGCAAGACATGTCCCGGCCCGAAGACCGAAAACCAAGAATCATAGAGACCGATACCGGAACGATGGCCAGGGGGTTGTCTCGGTCTTTCCTCGTATCACTCGGTTTTGGACATGATGGACCGAAAATTTTACAAGGCCCGAAACATTGGGTTTATGAGCTAAACAAGTTTGTACAATTAATGACGCAGGAGGCGCGGAAGCGTATTTGGATAAACCCTACCAAGGGTGATATACGAGGCGCACCTCAAGAGAATAAAACCCTAACAAGAGTAAAGACTCTAAACACAATATTATTAATGACTCCAAAGTTAATTACAATGATAATGATCCATATATTTATAGGATAGTAAAACTTGTAGAACAAGATGACCTAATTATAGTAAAAGACTCATTCCGAAACAATAATTATCCTAAAAAACGACTTAAACATAATAGGAACATTCTGGAATCGATGTAGTTATGGCGTAGCTGCACTTATCCTTTTACGACGTAAACAAATGAAACCAAGAACATGTAAATTTACCTAGAGCTTTACGGCGTAGGTAAGGTCTTAGCCTTACCTCGTAGGTAAAACGATATTCATGTATTGATCACGAATATCATCCCTATCATTTCCTCTCACTTAAATAGAACTCGCCCTCGAGTTCTCACCGTCAAAAGCTTCATCTACCTCGAACAACCTCTCGCGACGAACCTTATCTTGGGTCAGAAACTTTCATCTTTTATAACACATCTACCACACTCCCATTGATCCACATATGAATTAGAACATCGAGTTATGAACTCCTTATCAACGATCACCAAGTCTTCAATTGCAATAAAATCAACTTCTTCGTTTACCATTGAAAACTTCATTGGATTTGTGATAATCATATTTAAATTTAACCCATAATCAAAATCACAAACATTTAAATCTTTGATGCCTTTGAAATCCATTCTTAGCTCACCATCAGAATCCTTCACATCTTCATCACCATTAAAATCAATAACTTTATTTACACAAGTCTTCAAGGTACCAACTTTATTTGTTGTTTCCAACACTAACGCTCAGTTCTTGAGTTTTGTCATTAAAGAAAATGGAAGTAAAGTAAAGTAAAACACTTTACTTCCTTTTCCGCCCACTTTTGGGAGGAAACAAAATCACCCAAATTACACTAACTTTACTTCCATTTCCTTTTCTTTTCCTCCTTAAGTAAAACTCAAGAACACAATGTGAAAGTAAATATCTTCACTTTACTTCCCTTTCATTTTCTTTTCTTTAATGATCCGACTCGAGAACACAGCGTAAAGTTAAAATCTTGTCTCAATATTGTGATTGGACTTTAGATTTTTGGATTTTCTCAACATACTCTTCAACAACTTCATCATTCAAAATCTTTTCTTCCACCATAACCTCGGGTTTTGAAATTTGTGGTTCTACTTGGACGAAACCATAAGAATTCTCTTACCTTCTCATGAGAAAAGGCAGAGATTTTGTTGAATATCATATACACCCTTAACTTCACATTGCCAAGGCTTTCCAAACAAAATATGACACTCATCAAAATTATCCACAATACAAAGTACCTCTACTTTATAAAATTTTCCAATGGTCATCGAAACCCTACAAACTTGATAACCTTCAATTGGACAAACCTCCATTGGTAATTTTAAGAAGTCTACCAATTTTCTTGAAACCAAATTATTTATGCAACAGCCATCAATAATAAAAATGACACCAAATCATTGATTAGAATTCTCGAACGAAAAATCTTGGTTGTAGGCAATCGATCCTCCACCTTCATTCTTTCCTCCCATTCATCAATCCTCCTATTGTTGAAGGAGAATTGGTTGCACCTACGGCTGTCAATAGATTCGCCTATAGTTGGAAGAATTCTTGGACCTCCATAATTGCTACCCTCGTGATTCTTGTGAATTAATGCCCCACCTACGATCACGGAACGTAGTTCTTCTAGCATAGTGTAACAGTTGTCAAGTTATTTCATAGATTTGGTAAAACCATGATCCATGTACTTTCAAGACCATACCCCACCAACAGTATGGGTTTTGATAAAATCTACACCATTCATCATCAAGGATGCTAACAAGCTCTAGACATTAATTGAAGTAGACCCTTCTACACCAATTATCCATTAGGATATTAACGTGTCTGTGATGCCAACTGACGCAGGACGCAGAGAAGCGTATTTAGATAAACCCTAATCCAATGATGATATATGAGGCACACCTCAAGGGAATAAAACCTAACAAGAGTAAAGACTCGAAACACAATATTATTAACGACTACAAAGTTAATTACAATGATAATAATCCCTATATTTATAGAGTAACTTATAGAACAAGATAACCTAATTATAGTAAAAGACTCATTGCTAAACAATAATTATCCTTAAAAAATGACTTAAATATAATAGGAATATTCTGGAATCGATGTAGTTACGGCGTAGCTGCACTTATCCTCTTACGGTGTAAACAAATGAAACTAAGAACATTTATAAATTTACCGAGAGCATTACGGCGTAGATAAAGTCTTAGCCTTACGCAGCAAATAAAACGATATTCATGTATTGATCACGAATCTCGTCCCTATCAATTAAGGCCCACCATATGGTTTTATTATACTTTCAACAAGTATTTAAAACCCGCCGCGATGCGGCGGGGTACTTAACAGATTGCTTTTCGGAGATGCGTCTTTCGATAAGTTTTAATTGATGGAGTTCCTGTTCTGCTGTTGTAGATTGCACGCTCCCGCCTAAATATTGCAACCCATGCTCGTCTTCAGCTTTGTCAGTTACCTGCAAAACATAAACCCAAACCATGAGCGGCGACACATCAAAGAGAAATTTTCAATAACATAAAACCATAAAAGATAATCTTGTCAAATATAAGCAAGTCATTTAATGTTGAAGCGTCAACCATAGTAATTGTATAAGCAGAAACTAAAAGTGGTCATTGGCACCGGCACAAACACTTATTATTGTACATGCAAAGAGCTCTTCAGGAAATTGACCTGTTCAGATGTGAAAGGCTACGCACCCAACATATAGGTCTGTTCTTGATTGGTGCTAAACAGTCAAGTCAAAAAGACTAAAAACTGCTCAAACACTAATGCAATTAAGATCAGAGGAGTATAGAGTCTCCCCGGGTCGTTATGTCCCAGCGAGCTATGCAATGGATCAATCAACGAATAGTGATCGAGGAATTTGAACAGAAAATGGATCTGAATGATATTATAACTACGAGAAAAGCCAACAACTTAAAACGGCTTAAATGCAAATTAAAGAAAATTAAAAAGTTAAAATCTATTAAATAAACGCTATCACTATAATTAAAATGATGTTTTGGTTTTTATGATTTTATAAAACTGAATTTAAAATCTACGTGACGTACAAATTAAAAAGTAAAACTTATACAATATTAACCCTAAAAATATGAAAATGATGTTTTTACAATCCTAATGATATAAGAAAATATATGGAAAAAGAAAATTAATTTTATAACTAATTATCTAATTAAAAACTATTTTTAACTAATAATTAATTACCTAAAATACAAGAAAATGTGAAATAAGGCTAGAAAAATAAGATTAAGACTTGGAAAAGTCTAAAATATCAAAATAGACTTTTCAAAACTATTTTTGTATTTTTATGACTATTTTTCTATTTTCTATGAATTTTAAACTATTAAAAACTAATTAAATTACTAAAAATTACCAAATGAACTATGAAAAATATGGAAAATTACTTTTTCTACTTTTTATATTTATCTAAACCTAAGAAAATTGAAAAATTATTTTTTTGAACCTTTTCTGAATTTTTTGTATTAAATGCTATTTAAAAAGTGCTAAAAACTAATTAAAATCAAGAAAAATAGTAAAACAGCTAGGAAAAATCTGAAAATTTCAGGAAAACTCTAAATTTATATTAGGAATCTGAGAAAAATGGAAAAACAAGTGCTTATGTGGAGAAATATGCAACTGCTATGGAAGTGCTTATGGAAATAAGCACTTGATAAGCCAAAAGCTCTCAAAAAGCTACCAAACTGATACTCAAGCTATGATAAGCTAAGATAACTAAAATGAAATGAGAATCAACAAGCTAATGCCACTGATATGCAAGATATAACAGATTTGATGATTTGAGCTTTAAAAACTAAACCAGTTTCTGGGTACTGACTTGCAGACCCAAAATAAGCAACCAAATAAGCTACAAACTAAAAAACAATTATCCAGTCCTAAACTAGACCTGGGTGAGATTGATTATACCAAAAAGCAAACCATGAAAAGCTCTAATGAGCACTGTGCACAAGCTGCAATTTCTGAGAAACTCAGCTTATGACTGATGTCAGTGGAGCAGGGCAACTGAGACCCAAAGTACAAGCCTTTTTGGAGCTTAAAGAAAATTTGCAAAAATCAATAAAAATGGTGGTAAGCTAGAAGACCAGTTGAAGTTTATGAAACTTCAAATTTCACAGAATAAGACCCCAAAATGAATCCTAGAAAAATCTTTCCATTTGGCTCAAAACCTGATTTTCTGTTTTTGACTTTTTTGAAATGAAAATGAAACTTTGACTTTTTCCAACTTTGGATTCAATTTTAAGACCGAGATTGTTATATTATGATGGAATGAAGCTAATACAACCTTTATCTATGTTATTTAAACACAATTCAAGATTTGGTTTTGCAAATATCTCAACAGTTAACTGTTGAGATGGTGTAAGTTGGATTTTTGACTAAGGCAGGTAATAAACACAAAAGTAAGACAGATAAAGACTCAAATGAGTCTAACAAGTATGAACAAAAAAAAGTCAATCACTGCATATAACTGAATGACAGTTAAACCTGTTAAGCCAAACACCCTTGTACTTGACTGTTGTGAAGATTAAAAGAGACAAACAATGAGCAGCCTTGTATCAATGATCAAACCACATTCACTTAACCTAATTACAGCTTTTTGAACAGATTTTAACCAGTTTTGACTATAATATCAGAAAATGCAAAGAACTTGAGATTTCACTTACAAAGGTCCACAACCACAATGGTTTGCACAAACAACCAGTGAACCTCTAACCTATCCAAACCCCTAACCTAGCTTAATATCAACCCACATCCATAGCTGCTTCACCCATTGACCATCTCCATCACCAATTTGACCCTGTTTGACTTTCTTTGACCAATATCCAAATGTGTTTAAAACTTGAATTTAAGTTTATAAAAAGCTTTTGTAAGCTTGTAAAAGCTATTTAGAACTGAGAAATGATATGCTTGAAGCTTGTAAACAAGATTTATACTTGGAAATTTGCAACAGTATACATAAATTGAGAATTGTGAACACAAACTGATATTAGTACTTGAATTGAGTTTCAATACACTTAAAAACTTCAACTTGATACAAAATAACAAAAGACTACAAGTTTTCTGCTAAATTACACACTTTAAGATAAAAACGACATGATTTTAAAATTAAAAACTAGAAGACTCCTTTTCTTGCTTCCTTCTGCTCCTTTTTATATCCCAATCTCTTTATCTCTCTTCTCTGATGAATTCCCAACAATTTCCTAACCATTGGATGGCTTGAATCAATCTCAACCGTTTAAATGGTTTTTGGCGCCAAAATGGTTATTTGACAGATAGGAGAGATTGAGTGAAATGGGGGAGAGGCATTTATTGCATTTGGAGTTTGGTGAGGTGGGGGGGGGGGACAGGAAGGTGATATGGTGAGGCTAGGTGGTGTGTTGGTGGCTGGGTATGGTGGGCAGACAATAGGGAGGGAAAACGGGGAAGAGGGTGAGACTGGTTTGACTGGTCTTTGACCAGATATTATAAAGGGGGTCCAAATTGCAAATTGACAGGGGGTCAAAGGTTATGAAAGGGTCCAAGAATGGTTTGACAAGGGTTTTAATACATAGGGACCTTGTTGCATTTTCTGAAAATAGAGGGACCTATTCTGCCAATTCTGCCAAGTTGCTTCAAGGGACCATAATTGACAATCTCAATAAGTACAAGGACCAAATTTGCCAATTTGCCATTTTCCAGGGGCCATTTCTGCCAAATTTTAAACATGAAGGACCAATTTTGTAATTTCTCAAACTTTTTGATATTTTTCACCAAAGGACTAAATTTGACAACTTATGATTTTAAAAGGACCTTTGGTGACTTTTCTTTTGAAATTTTGGCTCAGGGACTATTTTTGACAATTTTTGAAACTTGGGGGACTAAAACTGCAATTTTTGCAAATTTGATATGTTTTTCATCTGATTTTGGTATTTTTGCATTTGAAACACATAAAACACTGATTTGTGATATTTTGATCATTTTGATGTGTTTCTGAGTGTTTTCAGATGATTTTGCAGTTTATTTTGTACAAAAATGATGAGTATTTACACACTCATCAGTTCTAAAGGAACCTGGTCGTTCACTGAGGTATCCTCCGTGAGCGGGCAACACTTGTTTGTCGAGGTGCTGGTTGTCTCCCGATACACTGGAACCACGTTAAGCGTCCCCTACGAACCTACATTCACAATTTCATAAATAGATTAGCATGCATGCAGTCGAGACTGTACGTGCAGTCGTGCACTCTACGTTGTCTTTTGACTGTTGGGTGTTTACAATGGGTGAGCAAATAGGGACAGTAACGAATGGCGACATACATAATGACCGACCACGGTACTAACCTGAGGATAGAACCATTGGCGCTCGTTCCTGAACAGCATCCGCGTGCATAGGTGTTTCCTGTAGAATCACTCTGGGGACTGGATCAGTTGGTCTTGAGCTTTCGGGATGAGACTCTGGTGTGTCTGTGCCAACAATAAGCCAAGAGATTTGATAAGTATTAATCTCATATGGGCCATACATACTGTATCTAAAAGAAAGAAAGAAAATGAATATACATGTTCCTCCTCCAGTTTAATCTGCAACCCTACATATAAAAACGCTAATTTCACAGTCGTCCCCGTCTCACTCTTCTTGTTTATTCTTTTTTCTGGTCCAATTTGGGTATGCCTTAAAAAAGGGGTTGTTTATCGCAAATGTCTACATCCTCGGGATCATTCCCTGTAGTATGTAAATATGTGCATCGTCAGTAATAAAGTCATGTATATCGACCGTTCTCAAATAGTAATAATTAATAAACATTAACATATAAAAAAAGGTTATGAACCTATACACAATTTCATCCTTGAGTTGCCGCCCTTAATTCATGTAGCAGCTGCAATTAAAAGATAAAGACTGCTACATTTCAGCATCACCCCGCGAGTAAACTACCTCGTGTTGCAGTTTATCAACTCAAAAATAAGATACCTCAATGACATCGGGCGTCGACGTTGCATTATTTTGTGCGGGAGAAGGAAAATAGTTCCGGGTAAGCCAACTTTACTTGAACTAACTGTTATCCCTTTATTGTGCTTTTACCTAATTGTAAGCCTCATGTAGCAAGATATGTGGCTGCAAAGCTATAACATGTTAGTACCTCAATTATATATGTTAAATTATGGAATATCAAGTATAATGGTCTGTAAATCACTTACAACAGTAAGCGTAGCCCATCTGCATTGACTGAGCTCGGCCTCCCTAGACTTGTCGAAGTTCTTCGGCACCTTACCTAAACAAAGTGAGTCAAACCTAAAGTCACTAAAAGAGACAATAACAAAAGCTAAGAGAGTTGTTTTGGACCTCACCTAAATGAAATTTAAAAACGAAAATTCATATTAACACAGGAACTTAATACGTACAATAATCCTGATCCATACACTCCATTAAATTTAGACGAATTCGGCTGCTAGCAAGGTATGCCGCCCGCAATGCATTATACACATATATACTATTCATATTCAGTTCATGGATCCTCTTGCGCTTACCAATCTCTATCAACATGAAAAAAAAACACATATTCAATTCACAAACTAACCTAACAGGGTAACGCACTATGTTATACACAATAGCGCATAAATAAGAAGATTAAATGACAGTCAGTTGAACATACCATAGGTTTATCGTACAAAGGAATCTGTTAGTTATCAGATTCAGAATCACAATCTAATAGGTAATAATTGTTGCTATCAAGTAATAATCATCACGTGTAGATTCTTTTACCTTAAGAACCACCTGATCCAAAGTTGTTATCGAACACGATCAGCTGCAGCTTGTGATACGCTGAAAGGAAAATACTACAGTTGTTACGTATATGAAACATGATGGATTGTTCCAAACCATGTTTCTCATTTATCAGCAAAAACACAACTACCTGGGTTAATGTCCGTATTTTCTGTTTTGGCAAGACTTCACATATCAAATAATGACGACAGCTCAGCCTCTTGCTTACAATAGGACACCGGTTGGTGGTCGCTTACCAATACGCCTGAAAGCTTGCCGATGCTTTTGAGGCCATTTCACAGCTTCCAGTAATTGCATTTTAACCTCCATTTGACGGTCACAGTCCTTCCAGCTAACCTTTGGAACCTCAAGTATTACCTCCGCCTGCTCTAGTTGCGCGAACCAACTGACCCGTATATCGCAGGTTCAAAAGCTCTTAAACATACTCGTTAAATCCTTAATACGTAGTGAATCTGTAAGGCTACCCTGCATTTTCAGTTGAATAATAAACAAACAGTATTCATAACTCCACATAAAAAACAAATCGAATGTAAATAGATTGGCAACCTCAACCACCTTAGACGGATTCAATTCCCATGAGCTCTGTCGTCCAAAACTTTTTTTGATTCTTCATCGGTGCCACACGGCTCATGCTGGCGTGTGTTTTTACATTTTCCATTCTCAACAGTGTACCGGAAAATTAATAATAAAATTGGTAATAATGCAATGACTAAATAAAAAGTATAACTAAGTATGAGTTGGTAAGTACTAATGGTGATAAAAATTATAGGCGTGGTTATATTACTGATAGAATGACACCAATGTAACCCTTATATAATAATATGTATCTTATCCCAATGTCAAGACCAAGGAACATGTGTTGCTGCAATGCTACTTTGTTCGGAAACATCAGTAAAGCAAGCATAAGCAACGCAATAGCCTCTCAGCTGATATAAACTGACCGAGAACGTAACATTCAACTGATACATCGACAAATAATGCGAAAACGGCTGCCAGTTGCTTCCATGATTTTTTTTTTATTAAATTACAACCGATTCACCGCATTTGGCCTTTCTCTCCAGCCTACATCACACAACCCAACTTTATATTATAACCTTTTTACAAAAACTAAGTAACATAGTTTACGACACACGGAATAAGACATTAAGGGGGTATTGACAATTGCGTATGAAAACTGCTAACCTTAGTATTTATGACTCTAATAAGTTGCTCTACTAAACAACTTTCATCTGCTCATTAAAAAGGAAGCTGAGACACAGTCTTCATAAGCAACCCTGAACATACCAAAGAATGAAAAGCGCCAGTTATTTGAAAATATCCAACAAAACTTCAATCTCAATCTTTTAAAAGAAAAAAATACCAAAAACCTCTTTACCTCTATCGAATCCCAGAAGCCACAGTCCTATAAAACGAACCCACATGATTTTAGATCGTGCAACGGCAACCATCTTGTAGACGATGTACAGGAGAAGTAATTGACTTTGGAGAAGGATGTGGGTGCGAATAAACTGATCATTCAAAATCAGCTTCATCTAATTAAAAGACATAAGAAGAGATTATCTATAATTAAAATATAACATCACATACCTGCAATTAATGATTTCCTGTTCTTACTCTCCATCGTGGAGCCGAATTTTTAGCATAGATGAATCTTCGGTTTTTCCCAGTTTTGTATGTGGGTTTGTGGATCAAAACGAAGCGAGAGAGAGAAAGGCGGTGGGTGGGATTTTCCATTCACTGGACACGTGGGTTAACTCATATCCTCATCAGTATATAAGGAACTAAATACATTTAATATTCTGTAAATATAATAACATAGTTAGTATGAGGCTTGTGCCATATCACTACTACACAAACTGGTTTTTCCCACAAACATTTTCCCACAAAAACAAAACTGTGTGAAATTTCACACGGGATACCAACAAATTACACACCAAATTGTTGACCAAATTTCGGTGGGAAATATGTAGTAAATTTTCAACGGATTTCCCACTCTTTACACACTAAGTTGTTGACCAAGTTTTTGTGGGAAATTCGTCGCAAATTTCCCACAGGTTTGCGACCATATTCACACTATTTGTGTTTATTAGACTTCCGTGGGAAACTTGTGGCACATTTCACACATATTAGCCACGGCCAAAAGTATGTGGCAAACTTTAGCTCCATTACTCACAAATTTCACACGGTTTTTTTTATAAAGTAACTTTTAACCGGTCTGTGGGAAATCAGTGGGTCACTAGCCACGTATTTCCCACAAAATGTTGTGCTTGTGTTTGTCGTGAGAAATATCTACATGACAAACCATTGTATGTGTGTGGACATCTACACGTATATGTTTATGTCTGTTTATTACCTTCATTGTATCTATAGATGTTTTGTATCTAGGTATATCGATGTGTATATGCGTGAACGTGTAACAATATATCAAAAAAGTGAAAGAAAACGATTATGTCCGTGGGAAATATGTGTGTACTTTCCAACAGATTATCTACCAATTTAATAAATCCGTGGGAAATACGTGTGTAAATACCCACGGATTTCCCACAGAAAATATCATTTTTGTATTTTGTCTACTTACACATTCTCACATTATTTAATATGTATTCATATGTGTTTGTAGTTTCATATTATATGTGTTTGTCAATTAATGTAACTATTTATGTCAGTATCACAAGTGTATGTGCAGGTTTAGGAATAACCTTTTTGTGTAACAACGCATAATATGTGTGTGGATATCTACACGTATATTTTCCATATGTTTGTTTATGACCTTCATTGTATCTATAGATGTTTTTTATCTATGTATATCAACGTGTATATGCGTGAACGTGTAACTATATCAAAAAAGTAAAAGAAAACGATTATGTTCGTGGGAAATATGTGGGTACGTTCCCACAGATTACCTACCAATTTATTAAATATGTGGGAAATACGTGTGTAAATACCCACGGATTTCCCACAGAAAATACCATTTTTGTGTTTTGCCTACTTACACATTCACACATTACTTAGTATGTATTCATATGTGTTTGTAGTTTCATATTATAAGTGTTTTTCTATTAATGGAACTATTTATGCTAATATCACAAGTGTATGTGTAGGTTCAAGTATAACCTTCTTCTGTAACCGTTGTATATGTGTGGATGTCTAGACGTATATGTTATATATCTTTGTTTATGACCTTCAATGTATCTATATATGTTTTCTATCTAAGTATATGGACGTGTATATGCGTGAACGTGCAACTATATCAAAAAAGTAAAAGAAAACAATTATATCCGTGGGAAATATGTGGGTACTTTTCCACAGATTACCTACCAATTTGATAAATCCGTGGGAAACACGTGTGTAAATACCCGCAGATTTCCCACAAAAGTACCATCTTTATGTTTCTGCATACTTACACATTCCCACATTACTTATTATGTCTTCATATGTGTTTTTAGTTTCATATTATATTATATCGTTTATTAATGTAACTATTATGTGAGTATCATAAGTGTATGTGTAGATTATGTATAACTATGTATCAAATCAATGCATATGGATGAATATCTACACGACTATGTTTTGTTTGTCCGTCATGACCTTCATTGTATCATTAGATGTTTTATTTGTAGATATACAACTATGGGTTTGTGCGTGAACATCTAACTATATCGAAAAAGTAAGAGATTGACTAGGTCTGTGGGAAATTTGTCGGTAATTTCTCACAGATTACCCACCAATATTAGAAGTGTGTGAGAAAGTGGTGGGTAAAATACCCACTGATTTCCCACATAAAATCAAATATGACTTAATGAATTCATAATTTTTAGTAGAGACATGCTACATGTACGAGTTCTAAAGTCAATAATTTTATTCGGATCAATTCGGGTTAACTTGACTAACCTGGGTTCTAATTAATACGGTCGGCTTCGGGTATTTTTTTTAGCCTCAACCCGAATAGACCCGAACCTGACCAACCCGACTCAACTAACACTTTTACAATGTAAACATATTGAAGTAATCAATTTTTTTAATAGTTTTTCTTCTATTCGGGTTGCCAGAATTGACCTGAACCCGACTAACCCGAGTTCTAATTAGGGTCGGGTTCAGGTATGTTTTTTAACCTTAACCCGAATTGACCCAACTTGAGTTGACTCGGACCCGACTAACACCTCTACTTGCTACTAATGATCAACTTAATATTAAACAATGACCTTGTAATTTTTATTATATATAGCTTGACTTTGTATTTGAAGAACGAACAGTCGTTCACCAAACGGACTACAACATTAAGCCCACATTCCGAGTTTTATGGGCAGTGAAGTCATGATAATATTTTATTACACTTTTTATCATATTATGTAGGGGTGAGAAAAAAACCGAAATGAGCGAATAAACCGAAATCCGAAACCGAATTGAACTAATACCCGAACCGAACCGAACTACTAATTCGGTTCTCGGATTGGATATGAGTTTGACAATCTGAACCGAAAACCAAATTCATATAAATAAATATATATATATATATATATATATATATATATATATATATATATATATATATATATATATATATATATATATATATATATATATATATATATGTATTTATTTATTTATTTATTTTTTTTATATATAAATACTATTAAAATGTTATCGTAATATAAAAAACACTTTTTACGCTTGAAATATTTTTTTTTTGCTAAATATCTGTTTAATTATTAAATTTTTAAAAATAAATTATGAAATTCGGGTTATTCGGGTTGACCCAAAAATTAATTAACCGAACAACCAGATAACCAAATCGATCAACACCCCTAATATTATGCGTATAAAAAAATTATTTTATTTGGATACATTTGCAGGGAACATTATTTTATAAGTTACAAAACATTATTTTATTGTAAGAGACATTATTTTATAACAGGTACCTCGACCCATCTTATATTAAAACAATGCAAAACCTGTTATGACAAAGGGGGGAATACAAAACGTTAACAATTAAAGTTTTCACAACTTTGTGGGAAACAATTAACCATCCATCTCCCCTCTCTTATCTTGCACTGTAATATTTACTAAAACAAAACTACACGGCTGCCATAGACCACACCATCAAGATCCCCACCAAGCTCCGCTCGACCCCACCACACGGCTGCCATAATCACGAGCTAGTTGCCGGAATTAAAATCTGTGCTCCACCTGTCCGAATTTTGGGTATATATTTTTTTTCCCAAAACTGATATGTGTTGTCCGAGCATTGATAAAGCTCAAAACGTTTTTGTATTATATGTAAATGTGTTTCTCTAGTTTTAATAATGTTTTAGGATCTCTTTATTTGATACAGTATGAATTTTTTTAAATAATGTTTCAGGGGTGTTTGGGTTAAGGACAAAAAAGGTATTGGCAAGTTATGTGGTTTGATCCATTTTGACCTGTGGTCCAACCCAACGCCCTCAATATATGTATTTATCTAGGCATATGTATTCCTGTCCGTTTTGACCTGTGTGTATATGCTATGAATGTATTATGTATAAATAAATATCAACACTAATTCTAATAAGAGTACTTGATTAATCCTTATACGTTTGATTCCTATCCAACATCAGTAGTACTAGATCACGGGTATTCTAGCCTAACTTCTGGTATGAGAAGGGAAGCTACTTTGTAGCGTCACTGTTCTTTTGTTATCATAAATCTTTTTTTTTTAAGGATTGTAATCTAGTTAAGATTCAAATGAAAATATTGATAGCCGGTATGCAACCTTTTTGTTTTTAAGGCGATCCTTGTGCTCAAATATTATCAACATAAAATGGTACGAGAGTAATTTTGCAAGTGTTGCTAGGTTTCAAGGGGTGTTTGGGTTTTGTTTGAATGTTGTTGCAGACTTGCAGCCTACATCAGGGGTGTTTGGGTTAAGTTTGGGCTTGCAACCTGTTGATGTGTCTTGTTTTGCTTTGCAGAAACAACCAACTATCTAACTGCGTTTATAAAAAAATGGTTATTTGTATTTCTTTTGTAACTATACTAAATTTGCATCCATTGTTTATAAAGTCTGTAAAGAAAGGACAAAAAATGTATTGGCAAGTAGGGGTGTCAGTAGGGTCGGATTGAGGGGAATGTTGAATTTTGTCTGGTTCGAAACCACTGTGATTGTAACAACAGACAATTCTAAGTGAAAATGAATTGGTGGTCTCGGACCAGGCTTCATTCCCTTCAACATATGTTAGGAATTAGAAAATTCCAGTGTTGAAAGAGTCGGTCACCCCAACTATTATCTAGCATAAGTTAGCTCGTAGATTGGTCATTAGTTACGATTTATGTAGTTAGTTAGTAGTGTAAAATAGTTTAGTGCAACACCGTGGAAGAAGGTCGGGTCTTTACCCACTGTATCCCTGATCCACAGGCCGTCAGGAGGTCGTTTAGTTTGTAACCTATAAATACCCTCTACCTTGCAAGGTAGAGGGTTGGATGTTCTTTGGGAATCTAATATTCCACTAGTTTCTCTCACTAGAATGTCCCACTCTTTCTCTCTCTAAAACCATCTATGTGCTTATTGTGTTAATGGTTTGATGTGTATGTGAAAAGTTAATATCTTACAATTGGTATCAGAGAGCCATGGTTAGATCATATCTTGCACATCTTTGGATTTATAGTGGTCTTTAGGTGGTTTTTGAGTTTGAAAAAGTTTAGTGGTTTTTGCATCATTTGGTTGATTTCTTGTGTTAAAGTTTGAATTTTGTTGGTACTTTTATGTTTAGAATCATCAAAAGTGTTTAGGTTTTCATTTGGTAAGCTTGAATCATCTTGGTTGGGTTGTTTTTGGATTGAAAAGTGAAGTTTATTTGGTTTTTCTAGCTAGCGACTTAGCTCTCGGATTTTTTCTTGGTAGCGACTTGCTTCACAAAATTGTAGCGAGTTACAGTGTTAAAGCTAGCGAGTTAGAGCTAGCGAGTTAAAGGACAAGTAGTGGACTCTCCACTACGGGTAGCGACTTGTGGTAGCGACTTGGTCTGTAGCGAGTTGCTCTTTAGCGACTTGCGTTGTTGGCGACTTGAGTAGCGAATTACTGCTGAATTTTTGCTAGCGACTTGAGTGTTAGCGAGTTGCTCTTTAGCGACTTGCATTGTTGGCGACTTGAGTAGCGAATTACTGCTGAATTTTTGCTAGCGACTTGAGTGTTAGCGAGTTACTACTTAGCGACTTGCTTTTCTGTTAGCGACTTGGGACTCTAGCGACTTACATCTGGCTAGCGAATTGGAAAGCTAGCGACTTAGAGTGGTGGCGAATTAGTGTTGGCGACTTGGGATTAGTACTAGTAGCGAATTGATTCTTAATTCTCTAGAGACTTGGGGTGTAATTCATAATAACACAATGTCAGTCATCACGGATTCTTTTATCACCAAAGTGCTTGCTCTCTATGACACAGCACAGAATAGTGAAACAGAATGCCCACCCGAAGGCCTCACACCTAATAATTCAGTGTCAATCAATCAGAACAACTCAAATAAGTCACTATTAATATCATCAGATGATACTAAGAATATGGAATGCACCAGTGAGCTGTTTCAACATCTCAGTCAGCTTCTCAAATTACTCTTATCAACAACCATGGATCGAACAAGTTGTGCCATCCTTCGTCAGGATTTTCCCACTTTAACAAGAACTGTCTTGCTCAACTTAGAACGACTGAGGTTTCAAATTAACAAAGAAAATATCTCATCTGATGATTCTCATGCTGCCCTCCAAACCATAGTCAACCAATTTCAACCACTTATCCGGGAAGAATACTCCTCAGATTTTGATGATACCATGACTGGAATGTCTTTCAAGAAACACACGGGAATGGAAATTCATGAGTTCAGAAACTCATTTATTCAACTTATGAGTAATATGGAAACATACATTGATGAAGCTGCTAATGAGAATAACAAGCTGAAGGAATTGAACGAGTGTCAAGAGTGTCCATGGAACAATGATGACGTGTCATGCTTCATTCCAATTGAACCAGCAGAAGACACTGTTTGCAGAATCTCAGCTGTGATGGAAAAGGAAGAAGAAAACAACACTGATTTCAAATTCTCAGAGACTGAAAAGGTATCAATCGACAAGGTACACTTATCTGATCACACTAATTCTCACAAAAAGGTACATGACTCTTACCCAGAACATGACAATGTGGAATCAATCTTTGTTTTGTCTGAATCTGATGCAAGTAACATGATTGAAAAAAGGGTATATGATGAGCTTTCAAACAAATTTTCAATTCTTGAAAAATACTGTATCTCTTTGCAAATTGAAATACAACATAAGGATGAAATGTTTTATGCAAATAAACAGTGCAGTAATCTGGAACTTCCAGAATTTAGAGAATTTTTTTATATTAATCAGTTAAAATCCCAGATTCAGGACAAAGATTTGACCATAAGAAATCTGAAATCTCTTCTTTCAGAAGCCCAGAATTATGACTGTCATGAGATGAGTGATACACTAGAATCTAGGAATTCTGAACTAGCTCTATGTGTATCCAACCTTCTAAGAGAAAATGAGCTTTTAAGAAAGAACCTTGAGGAAACAAACTCTAAATTAGTCAATCAATCTAATCTCTTGATGAAAGATATTGATGACCTCAAAGAACAAATTCAGAATAAGAGCTTCAACATTGTTGCCCTAAAAAATGAGCTCAGGAAGTATGCTGGAAATAGGATGAACACTAAGTTTGCAAAACCTTCAACTTTGGGAAAGTCAACGGTTCAGAACCACTTGAAACGAACAGTCATTAAACAACCTAATGCCTTTAGGTCTGAAAGAGCTAAACCATTGAAATCTAAGCTTACATCCCAAGTTGATAACAAGTCTGTTTTGTCAAAACCAGTCACTTCATTGCCTAGTTCAGATATGATGAATTCCAAGCATAGGACTAATGAACATCACCCACAAATCAAAAATGCCATAAGCTTAACTAGGTATCATGCAAAACATAGTCTGACAGATCAATCCCCTAAGAAATTCTTTGATCACAACAAGACAAATAGTCAAAACAAGGGTGTGCACTCATTTAGTTCATCTCACTGTGGCTTCAAATGGATTCCCACTGGCAGATTATTTAAGTATACAGGACTTAAACGAACTTACATTCCTAAATCATGCCTCAAGTGGATTCCCACAGGTAAATTTTTCAAGAATGTTGAACCTAATAGGATCCCCATTAATGATATGTCTGGACTATCCTGTGTTGCATCTAAATGTGAGACTAAACATGTCACTAACCCTTCTATGTACAAGTCTACATGCGCTTCAAGTACAATGTGCTCTCAGTCTTTTTCAGGTACAATGCTCAACTCAATCAGGAACTTCATGACTTGGTTCCCCTCAGATTTGAACATAGCTCATTCAGGAGCTATAGCTTGCCAGAGTTGATGTACTTCTTACTTTGACTCCTATTCATTTTGAATCTGGACTCGTCCTTCCATGTCTGTGTATAAATCAAGTTTTTCAAAAAAAAAAAAAAAAAAAAAAAAAAAAAAAAAAAAAAAAAAAAACTTTCATTTTATCATTTATCATTTTATCATTTTATCATTCTTTTCTTAAAAAAAAAGAAAAAAAAAAAAAAAAAAAAAAAAAGAAGATATATTCTTTTATCATTTTATCATTTTATCATTTTTTTTCTCTCAATCTAATAATGAATATACTCCTTGTTATCGATAACATCTACGGTCCTAGAAATGTCATTCAATAATGGCACGGGATCATAGATGAAGTTCGAACAAAAGATATATTCTTGGTGATTTAACGGGATTGGGTATTATCAATCAATGTTCTTTGATGACATTGATTGAGGGGGAGATTAGTTTTATGTACCATTGGCTTCTGTGCTGGTTATGATGCTTGTTCATTTGTATGATGTGGTGATTTCCTGCTTGTGTGACTAACTGGTTATACTTTCAGTGTGTGCTTTCGTTGTAACTGCCTATGTGTTGAAATGTTGAATTGATTCATGATGATCAGTGTTATAATCAATGCTAGAGACGTTGTCCTATCCGTGTTAGCATATTATTACCACTCACTCCTTTATACCATAGGGACCAAACTTGTCATATAGTGTAAGTTGTTGCACTAGCGAATTACCATTTTTGTTTAGAACCACAAGGACCATTTGTGTCATATTGCTTAAGATATGTTGTTTTCCCCCAGCGAGTTACCCATTAGCGAGTTACCTAGTCTCTTCTCTCTTCTCTCTCTCGTTTTTTTTCTTCTTCTCTCTTCGTCTTCTCATTCTTACTAGCGACTTAGCTTAAGGTTTGCATTGATTCCCTATTATCGTTTCTATCTTATGCTTTAGTGTCTAGTGTCTAACTTATCACTATTTCCAGATCCTTTCTGTGCTCGCGTGGTGTGATTTGTTGACTCTCTCTCTTAGGTTCGGATTTTCTTTGTAAATCGTATGTGTGTTTCTTATAAAATGATTGAACGTGTTATATATTGTTTGGATTATATGGTTTGGAATATTTTGGTTGAATACATTGATGGATGATTATAATGGATTGGACTGATTGGTTGGGTTAGGAATGTTCTTGGTGGCGAGTTAGATTGTTCTTGGTAGCGACTTAGTATGAATGTTCTTCATGGCGAGTTAGAGCTCTACATAGCGAATACGTCTCCGCAGCGAATTAGTTCACTAATTTCCAGCGACTTGGTTAGCGAGTTAGTAACTAGCGACTTGTATTTACAAGTTAGCGAATTAATAACCTAGCGACTTAGTTAACCACTTTGTAGCGACTTGGCTTAGTTACTGTACATGGCGACTTGACTTTACGAGCTAGCGAATTATCCTAGCGACTTGGTTAGCGAGTTAGCAGATAGCGACTTGTATTTACAAGTTAGCGAATTTGTTACCTAGCGACTTAGTGGTCTACTTTGTAGCGACTTGGTTTAAGTATTATTCATGGCAACTTGGTCTTACATGTTAGCGAATTAGTTTAGCAACTTAGAGAGCTAATCCTTTTATGACTTGTCCGTGGCTCTAGATGACGACTTGTTTTCACAAGTTTATAACAGTGTTCATGACTGAGAATTAGTCTTAGGGTCAAGGATGTTTTAAATACTCAATGTTGTTGCAAAAATGATTTCGCTCTCACTACTCCTAGGATATCCTAATTCGACTTGTTGAATCAACTTACTCTATGTAAACTGTTATAACATCTCTGTTTAGGCAAAAGGTACTTGGGTTCTCTCACGACTGCCAAATGTTTCTTTTTGCCTCATACATATGTGTTATATCACTTTTACATGTGTATCTTGGCTCATGTCATGATCACGTTGATATGGACTCCTTTGCCCTGTTAATCCCTTATAAGCTCGTCATGTAATCATTTTTCTATATGAATGTTCCTCATTGTTATATCTTAATTATGTATGTTATCATATAGTTTTAAGGTGTCATATGGTTGCAATCTTTGCCACTCTATCTGTCTCCGTATGTGTTGGGAACTTCTTCAGTGTTACTACTTCTTTGTCATAAGGGTGCTCTCAATGTCTCACTTACTATGTATCATCTAACCTGTTCCCATCTATTACTGTTGATTGTATGATCACTCAGAACATCAATGGCAAGTATAATCCAAGAAAAGACCGCTACCCCATCGGGATCATCCGGAATTCTCTCAGACGATGAAATCCTTCCCAAAAGTCAATGGGCTGCTATTGGTAAGAGCAACTGTTATGTGGACCTACAAAAGCTCCATCAAAATCCGATACTCAAAGTGTCAATTGACATCCTCAATAACACTAACTTCTTCGGAGCTATTACCAAGCAATGCTCAATTCCTGCCATCTACATTCAACAATTCTGGAACACCGTTCAATGGAATAAAATCTCAGCACGATACTCTTGCAAGCTGGATAATATGGAGTTCACTATTGATTCTGATATTCTGAGTAAGGCTCTTGGAATCACACCATGTGACCCTGACTTTCGTTCTGAATCTCCGCCTGGTGCTGACGATCTGATCGTATTTCTTATTGGGTTGGGCTATCAGAACAGTATTTCAAGAGCATCTGACATTATCACGGGACACATGTATCAACCCTGGAGAGCCATTACAACCATTCTGAACTTGTGCCTATCTGGGAAAACTTCAGGGTTCGATAAAGTGAGAATTCCTATCTTGCAAATCCTATGGGGAATCGTTAACAGGGTTGATGTGAATGTCTCAGATCGTATTTGGGAAGAATTCTCGTTATCAATGAACACATTCATATCTGATAGAACCTATTTCCTGAACAATGTTCAAGGTCGAAAGAAGCAGAACAAACTTGTAATTCCCAGCATCAGATTCTCCAAGCTTGTCATCCAGTACTTGCAACAAACTCACAACTTCACTCCTAGGTCTGAATCAACTCTACACAAAGCAGAACATGAATTTGTTTTAGGAAACTTGAAATATGTTCCTAGAGGTTCGGATCAAGAAGTATTTGGATTGCCAATTCCTGATCGTCTTCTCACAGATGATATCAAGAAGAAGGACTACTTCAAGCAATACATGAAAAGAGCAAACAAACTCTCTGCTGATGTCACACCATCTCCTTCACAACCCTCTGCTCCCAAGACCACCTCTGACTCTAAAGCATCCTATGCCTCTCTTCCTAAAAAGAGACGTGAAAGATCTCATCAGTCAGAATCTTCATCTAAAAAGCATAAAGAAAAGAAGAAGAAAGTGGAAAAGGAAATAGATGAGAACACTGAGGTGCCAAGGAATACTTTCAGGTTAATTGATGAGGATGACGCTAATCTGCAACTTGGAATTCAGCAAAGTCTAAAAAGTCTGAATGCTAAAGCTCCAGTAGGTGGTGTTGTGTTAAGAGAACCCCCTCAGCAACCTCGACAGCCATCCCCAAAGACACATGACAAGGGTAAAGGGGTGGCAAGTGTTGAAACTGAACAAGCTGCACACATGCTCTTAACTATCTCATCCTCTCCATCAAGCACCACAAATCAATATGAGCTGAAGAGAAGAACAGAATCATCACACACTAAAGAACAATCTGGAGTGGTTAAGGTGCCTGAAACGTTTAAGGAATCTCTTTCACTTGGTGAGACTCAATCTGACCTGAATGTTGACACTCTGTTACAAAAGGGCTCACAGGAGAACCTTGAGACAAGATCTGACGAGACCTTGAAGATGGATGAACCAAACCTGTCCACTAACTCTTTATCCTCACTTAAGAATCTTGATGATGACTTCTCTTTTGGTGATCAATTCCTTAATGACAAAACCTTAGATTCTGCACAATCCATGTATAATGTCAGCATTCATCAAGATACGTCCACCATTCCTCCAATGACTGCATCTTCACTATCAACTACACTTCCACCTCCCTTACCTACTCAACCAACGACAACACCACCAACTCCAGAACCCATCTTCACAATTGCAGATGAAGTGGCTCCACCAGCTTCCCCTCCAAAGATTCTCACGTCTGATCAACTACTGGATAAAACCATTAAAAGGGTAGAAGCACTGGAAAGGCAACTTCCTAAATCTGTTGAGTCTCTGGTGGATCGTGTCTACAGATTGGAGCACCTCAACTTCACTGAAGCAGTTACTGATGCTATTGAAGGAGAAGTCAAGGATGCCGTGGAATGGGCAATGGAGGCTCCACTTCTCAGACGATTCAAGGACCTCCCCATCTCCGATATGAGAGCAGCCCTGTGTGAAAGGATGTATGAGGCTGAAGAGGACAAGCATGAGGTTCACAGTAAACTTTATGAGGCACTTGAAGAATCCATCAAGTTTGACAATTATGAACAGTTTAAAATTGAAGTCGGAGAAAAGAATGCTAAAAAGAAAAGAAGGACAATTGTGATGGAAACATTGATGAAGGATCGCAAAGACCGCGAAGATCCTCTACCACCAGGAGGCGCTGGAACTTCTGGAGTTGGGAATCCTTCGACAACACCCAATTCACCTCCATCACAGCCACCATCATCAACCCCAAAACCGTCCAATCAATCAGACTCTACAAACAAACAGGGTACTCAGAAGAAATCTGCCGCCTGGACGACGATCGATTCAAGATTCACCTCCACATCCACCTCAATTCCTGATGATCAAGTGATCCACGAAGAGTCTCAAGTTTTAGCTGACTCAGAACCAGATGAAGATGATGCATCGACGAAACATATTCCTAAGCCATCAGAAGATTGGTTTGACAATTACATGGCTGGGAACCGCACTAGCACGTCCAGGGTAGCTCCTTCTAGAGACACAATTCAAAGCTGCATTGTGGAAGATAGACCTCCTTCTCCAGAACCCACATGGACAATCCCAGAGTCTGACTCTATGATTCCCGACAACAATTGGGCATCAGTTATCACCAATAACTATGAAGTCCCAGCTGAAGACTCTCTTCTGCACTACACTGGTGATATGGGAAGTTTCATTAGATGGTTTTGTGAGCGGAAGTGTATCTCTTCCATAACACCAAGAGATCTAGAAGGACAAGCCTACGAAATTGTCAAGGTCTTCCATTCTGATGCAAACCATCTTCAATATCAGATGGAAGAATGCCATAAGATGCTGAATGACCAAGTCAGTGAGCAAATCAGTCGCTTCAATGTCAACAAATCTCTTCCTCTTGGTGGTGAACCTGGTCAGATAACCATTCAGGCGGAATTCTTCTTCAATCACGATTTGGACTATCTGTGTGCTCGCTCTGCGGAAAGAAGGCCTGCCCTATCTATTTCAAAGATGAAAGCTGCAATCTATTCTTATCAGGGGCTTGAGCAGATGGTTCCTGATCAATTCTGGGCAAATGAAGAACATAAGTATGATATTGCAGCGTCTTATGGTATTTCCCACTGGTGGTTCAAAAAGAAGATGTTCTACATTGAAAGACATGGTGCTGATAAAAGACGCAATGAGGTCAGATCAAAACTACAAATCTTAAGCGTTATCAGTGTAGAGATGTTCCCGATCTATGGATATGAGTACTTGAAGAAGATTGTCCTTAAAAGAGCTGACTTCAAAGTGTATACCATTGAAGAGAACGACTTCAAACATCTTCTACCAAATGATTTCGAAGATCTCTATCTTTTAAATCTTCAAGGACACCTGGAGCACTTACCTGTACGTGAGAAAAAGGCCCTCTCTGCAGCTGTCACTCTTTGGATCAGAGGATTAGTCATACGGAAACGAGTTGAGGACTTTCAGCTTGGCATTGAAAGCTACCAAACCAGGGTCAACCTCACAAGTCCTCAATGGAATGCAGCTGGGCATGAATTTCATCGAGAATACAAAGTTCTTGACACTCCTAGAGCCGTCATCTTCACCGACAGATATGGATCGCGTATGCTTATGCGTCTATGCGAACTCTACAAGTTTAGTGATGGTACGCTCAAAATGGTCGAAGAAGAACTTGACACCAGAGTGAAAGAAGCCAAACTTGATATGAGATCTTGGGTTAAAACTACGTTCTGGACTGATGATGACGTGAAGAGGTGTGAACATTTCATTGCTGCAATCCGTCGAAGACTCAAGACACGAAGGATCTTCCGCAGCCTTGAAAGCTTTGTTGGTGGTAGGCTCCGTGATGGTCACTACAAACTTCCTCAAAGAACTGAATGAAGACGTCTTCGGAATACCGTTTATGTTTTGTTAACTTTGTGTTATATGTGGTGTATTAAATATGAACAACTGTGATACATGTAATAGTGCTAGGATTTGTACTATGGTTTCCCCTTGTGAAAAAGGGGAAACATCTGTGTTGTCCTTTTTTCCTTATCATATAAAATTGGACACATTTTTCTCCTACAAATATTTTTCCTCATACTTATTTAAATCACTTGAGATCCAAAATCTCAAAGGGTTTAAGATTTTTGATCGGGGGAGAAAATGTGATATAAATATGAAAGATGGTAAAAGATAAGATGACCAATTTTTGTGCATACTTCTCCCTTATATGTGCTAAACAAGTTTTCGAATCTCGAAGCATATATTAAGGGGGAGAACTCTCTTTGTAAATTCAAGTCATCAGGGTACATGACACTTTAAATACTTTAAAGTACCTTGATCACATGGCTTCTAATCCTTTGATGATAAAAGGTTCCCTCTAATATGTGCAAAACCCTTTTCAACCTCGAGGCACATATTGAGGGGGAGCGAATTTATGGAAACCTCATCCTTCCCGGAAATGCTATATTTACGTGATTTAATATGGGAAGTGATGTTGATATCTTTTAGAAAATGGTAATCAAAAGAAGTAAATTCTGTCTCTTGCCTCCGTGTGCAAAACATTTTGATATTTGATGCACATGTTGAGGGGGAGTTCTCGTTCTAAAAATATCAAAAACAATTCAGGTACAAAATGCTTTGATAATACATCACAAGTATCTGAATTGATTTTCAAATGGTTTTCAATTGGATCCAATGGCAGATGAACAATACCAAATAGACCGACCAACTTTACTTTATGTACGGTGATATAAGGATGATAAGGTTAGGTATTGGTTCCCATGATCCGCCAGAACCGGAGGGATCTACCCAGGGACAATCCACTAGTTAATGTAGAAGTCCTTAGGTATGATGATAAAAGGAGAAAAATGAGATAAGGGAAGAGTGCGGACTAAGTCTGAGCTAGTACTGGAATAAACCCAACAAGGTTCTAGCTATGAAGTCTCGGTAAGCACTGAAGGGGTTGAAGAATTAAAAAGAATTGAATGAGAAAAGGGTGAAAACAAATAGCCCTCCATTTATTCAACCTTAGGGCAGAAACCGGGTTCACTTCATATGCTACTGATGGTAACATCGGTATTGAAGACAAGACGTCATGGACCCAGTGACGCACTGCACTTCAACTTTCCTAACCACTCAAGTTCCTCTTAAAAGGGCTTGTTTCATTCTCACGGGGAACCAACATTATCTATCGACTTTCTCTTAGAGATGGTTGATATTGAAGAAGGAGACCCTCTCCCTAGTCTCCGTTATAGGATCCAAAAATGCACAAATTGAGTCTAGAGCCATGAGATCATCAATAAATCTCATTAGGACACTTTCAATGAAGACTCTCTGTTTCACACCATGTGGAAAGAGAGATTATATCATGAGTCCTACGCATTATCCTTGTGGTATTGCCAGAACATCTGAGTGATGTGTTTACACACTCACAATGAAGATGGAAAGCCTTCTGGAGCCAACATCAAACAAGCTCCTGGTAGGTGGCATGTGAGATCTATCATATAGATCAACCATGTGACAACTGAACAGAAACAATGGGGCGATTCAATTTCTTGAATCAATCCTGGTTCAGGTTAGGGATTGACGGATACCTTTGAAAAACCAGTCTTTGTGCTTAAAAAAAAAACTCTTTTCTTTAGCACATCGACTGTGTACTCATTTTTCAAACAAAAAGGTATTTTTATGATTGATAATTGATTTTCAATAAAACCTTCGTTGTATTGCAAAAACAATTTCTATTGAGCAATACACGATTGTTTTTCAAATCTCTTTTCATCAATCAGTGGACTTAAAATTCGCTGGTTCACTCACTCCGTGCTGTCTTCTTTGAAACGTTCCGGTTTGAGAACAGCTAGAACAGCTGCGAAACCCTGTCAAGGAGATTCTTAGGAATCCTACCTGATCACAGGCAGTACTTGTACTGATCAACGGGGAACCGTGGGCCGTGTACCTCAATTCATCGAAAGTGATCAAAGACACTTTCGTGCGATTTGTTGCTAACTGTTGTATGCAGGTACGCCAGACGTTTGCAGCTGATCAGAATGAAGCGGTCAATCAATAGCCGCATGCTCACTTAACACATTCATCTCAAAAGAAATCATGATTAGTGCATCAATGACTCTGATATTTTCACTCCATGCTTCTGCTACGCTGCTGCCAATATCATGAATCAACTAAAGCTTCCGCTACTCTGATGAGAAGATATCACGATCCATGATGTGAGCATGTCGGTCCCAAAGTCACAACACCACAATGAATGTCTCAGAGATTGTTGTTTGCTGATGATCTCAAAAGCTGGCTCTTATTTACTATTTCGTGAATCAGAAATGGACCTCCTACATTAAGTACAAATCTTTGCAGTCTTTGAAGTTGCACCACCTATGCACCAAGTTTACAATGTTGATGTATGAAAGACTACGAGCTCAAGAACTATGTCAAGACTAGAATGCTAGGATTTGAAATGTAAAATATGGGGTGACCTCCCTTAGGGGGAGATTGTTAGGAATTAGAAAATTCCAGTGTTGAAAGAGTCGGTCACCCCAACTATTATCTAGCATAAGTTAGCTCGTAGATTGGTCATTAGTTACGATTTATGTAGTTAGTTAGTAGTGTAAAATAGTTTAGTGCAACACCGTGGAAGAAGGTCGGGTCTTTACCCACTGTATCCCTGATCCACAGGCCGTCAGGAGGTCGTTTAGTTTGTAACCTATAAATACCCTCTACCTTGCAAGGTAGAGGGTTGGATGTTCTTTGGGAATCTAATATTCCACTAGTTTCTCTCACTAGAATGTCCCACTCTTTCTCTCTCTAAAACCATCTATGTGCTTATTGTGTTAATGGTTTGATGTGTATGTGAAAAGTTAATATCTTACAACATATGAGAATTCAAAATTGGAAAACACGTTATTTGTTTGTGTTGCTTAAACAAGAGCTCGAAAGGTGCTAGCGCTTCTACAGGTACGTACATCCATATGATTTTAAAAGTCCATAACTATCGTAACCTCATTATCTACATGTTCTACTATTATCAGTTATGACATGTATGTATCAATAGTAAGTCGATGAAATGATGTATGACTTTCTATGGTTATGGACATTTAGTAGAACTGAAGAAGAAAAAGTATGTTGCTTGCACGATAAGACCCGAAAAGATGCTAGTCATCCTTTGCTGTCATATAGCTTAAGAAATGGTGACTATACTGTGTAAACCTTTTATTGTAAAACTGTGTTAAAGATGCGAATCATTTTTAAATACATTTTAGTCTATACTGTGTAAAACGTTTTGGTGAATAAATATTTTCTTCATGCAAGTTGTATACAAAAAGATGCTAGTCATTGGTGAACTGTTGTAAAACTTTTATTTGTAAGACTCATATTTTTAGGGCTCTACGTACAGGGGATATAAAGTATCAATGTCTTGCAAATGTTGTAACTTTTATTTGTAAGACTTATATTTAATATACTATGTAAACCTTTATTTGTAACATGAGCATCTGATGTAACTTTGGTATATGGCAGCAAAGATATGGTGACTATACTGGTATATGACAGCAAAGATATGGTGACTATGGTCTTTTTCGTCTAGATGATTTTGATGTTTGGAAGGGCGTTGCTACATCAAATGTAGGTCACGTGCTTGGTGCTGGATCGACGAACGATCCCGCTTTTGTGCTAACAGGTATACCGGGATTCGTGAGTATCTATGGCACACACACATGCTCACCTTATGAGGTTTGTATATTTTCGTTATTCTCACCTCCTCTTAATAGATTTTCGTTATTCTCACCTCCTCCACGTCATTACTTTGCATGCCCTCCACCTGTTTCGCACGTGTTTTTTTTACTTTAATTTCTCCTGGATATATATTCTGTTTAGGAATCGGGCAATTGTTCTTTGGTCGATTCGTTTGTATGACATATCATTTTCCAAAGTTTAGGCCATAGTTTACACTAGCAAAGTTGTTGAAGTTTTGGGTTTGCTGATGTTTTCTTTGGTTAGGGTTCATTGTTTGTGCTGCTGCAGCTGTGTTGTTACGAAATTGATTTATGCTTTTTTTGTTAAATGTTAGATTTTCATTTTTTTTTTTAACTTAGTTTCTTTGATTTGGCATATAACTGCTTTCCAATGAATATGTAACAACACATCTGCTTTTGGATTATCATGTGTGCAATAAGAAGTAGACTTATTCAAAATACATATACCTTTGCATTAGAAAAATCCCGCAGCGAAGCGCGAGTAAAAAACCCCGTCCTACCTGTTAATAGAACCAAACACAGCTGCTGCATAAATAGAACCAAACACACCTGTTAATCTGCCAAAATAGAACCAAACACATCTGATGCAAAAAAAATTACACAGTTATTGTAGCCATTTGCTTTTCTTATAACATGTCATATCCAGGTTTCTTTTTGTTATTCTAATGGAGTAATGTGTGATCATTTGTATGAGCTAATCTTTTTTCATTTCTTGGCATTCAGGTTTTGGTTGTTTTCTCATATTGTTGTTATTGTAATTAAGTTATGTGTAATTGGATGTAACAGGAGATACTGATTCTGAAAAAGCAAAACAATGATTTGAAGACAAGATGGAAGATGAGAGGGCAACTGAGGAGGATCAAAGAGCAGTGGACATACATGCTTGGCCAAAAACACTCAATGATAGGCTGGAGTCTTTTGCTCAAAATTATCCTCCCCGAACTGTTGAATCAGATCCTGGTCCTAGCTAGTCTAATTTTGCATTAGGCTTTAGTTTTTGTGTTAGAACTATTAGGTTGTAGTATCTCAAAAACAATTTAGATGTTGCGTTGTCCGATAGCATGTTGCTTATGTCTTTTGGATTACGGATTTATGTCTATTGGCGACACATTTATGCATTTGGGTAATGGATTTGTTTATTTTGGAGATCTATTAATGGTATTGTTTTAAATATTAGTTTTTTGTATTTACAGGTTCGGAATATCAATTATAGTACAAATACCACGGAATTTAGCCACGTGTTTCCCACGGATTAATCACAAAATTCCCACAGAATTGTTTGGGGAATTTTTATTTTTCTGTGGGAAATCTGTGATAAAACCGCTAGAAATTGTAGTGTGAAAATCGTTGGAAAACTGTGGCAAAAAAACCACGGATATGTGTGGAAAATAACTACTAGAAACTGTGGCAAATCTCGTGAGAAATCTGTGGGAAAAATTGTAGTGTGAAAACCGTTGAAAAACTGTGGCAAAAAAACCACGGATATGTGTGGAAAATGGCTACTAGAAACTGTGGGAAATTTCGTGAGAAATCTGTGGGAGAAATTGTAGTGTGAAAATCGTTGGAAATTTGTGGCAAAAAAACCACGGATATGTGTGAAAAATGGCTACTAAAAACTGTGGGAAATTTCGTGAGAAATCTGTGGGAAATTAAACCCACGGATTATCCACAATGATATTCGTGGGAAATAAGTCAACGCCCCGTGGGAAAATCAGTGGGAAAATATTTACCCACGGGGTTTTTACACACGGAATAATTCCGTGTGAAATCCGTGGAAAAGGGCCTTTTTCCACGGAATTTCCCACGGATTTTACCGTGGGAAAAACCTGTTTGTGTAGTAGTGTATATATTTATATAAATTTGTGTTTTATAGAAGGAAAAAAATGATAGTGGCGAGATGGCAACAACATACAAGTTCATATTAATTTATAGTTTTCCAGCCTTGAAACTTCACAGTAGCAAAAGAAAAAAGAAAAAAAAGCCACACCCAAGTATCTTTGTTCCGGACTTCCACGTCTATAGTTTTTAAAAGACCCAAAAGTGTGTACATGTGTAGCATTCTCCATATCACAGTGGCAAAAGATTAAAACACTACCATGGTTTCAAAGTGCAACAATATACCACAGTATGGTTCAAAATTCACCATGACACTAAATGCGTTCTTCTCAATCAAGCCCTATACCTTTTCCATTTCCATTGTCTCCTTTTAGATTGTCCAATGCCTCATTCATAAGTAAAAAACATAACGTGACAACAACAAAACTAATTAAGTACATACAAAAAAACGCTATGTATCTACATATCTTTCATTATAGTTGATGAATCAATTACTTTTGGTCACCTCTAAGATCTTCTAAATCATCCATGTTGATTTTCGTGACTTACGAACAAACATAGAGTACATATCAATGCGTCTGTTGTTTCCAGCGGCAAAGCATTCCTATACGAGCCAAAAAAATACGACCACTTATACAAAAGGCAAACTCGGAAGCAACAATGGATATTTGAACTGACAAGAAATCTATAACAAAAGAAAAACCTAAGTAAAAAAATAACATATAAGTTAATTAACCCACTACGAGAAATAGTCAAACTCTACATTTTCAGCCAAAACATACACGCTTTTAAATGTTTAAAATATCAAAGTACATGCTTCTTTAGTGTGTGGACAAATGTAGCATGAATAATATCTCAACATATGCAAATGTTAACAGAATAGCTAAATGTTCACATAAAGAAATGTGGGAAAAAATATATTAAATACACATGTACATAAGTGTGGGTGAATAATATAAATATATTCACACCCACAAGCGTGTAAAAATCATATTGCCAAACAAATCACCTAAAATACTTTCGACATATACAAGCGTGTAGAAATCATATTGTTCACTCTCTATTTGTCTTTTACTTTTTTTTATAAACAATTTTTACACGCTTGGAAACATGACCCTTTTAGATAGTGTGATTGTTTGTTACTACACATTGATAAGTGTGCAAGTTTTTCACACGCCTATAACCATAGGTGGATACAATCATGTTTCTACACGTTTGTAATCATGTTCATTTTTAATATATCTTATAATGTGTACTTGTATAAATAAAAGTGCACGTCTCCGTGTAAACCGTGTGGAATGTGACTTTTTTTAGTGTATCGCAGCATTTTCCATCGTTTGTTGAAATCTGAAGCTTTTCATCCTTTGTGTCGAGATATATCCTCACCTTCTTCAACAATGGTGGCTTGATCAAGATAAGGTTTACAAAATCCGACTGATCATGCTTCTTGTTGCTCAAATCTTTAATCTCTAATTCATTCAAAATCCGCCTCATCAATACCTAATCAATCAAAACTGAAAAATCTACAGTAAACGTGCGTCAAGCCATCAACAACTCTTGTCATTGTATTTTAGGGTAAGAATAATAGCAGAAATATAGGAAACAAGATAGATATATTTTATATGTGCTATATTATTTACCTCTAGCTTGAGTCTCTCAAAATTTGGAGAGCTTCTAATTAATCACAAGAGATAGAATAGGCAAGCCGTGATTGCGAACCATACACATCTCTTCTATATATTTGAGGTGGATTAATGGTGTGTGGCAATCCGTCATTAGCAAAAAACTTGAACCACAATAAAAACTATAATTAACGTTCTAAGTTTTTTTTTCAAGTAATTTAAATTTCCCTTTAAGTTATATAACATGTTGACAATATTATTACCACAATGATCCTAAGCAAAATAGACAAATTTTAAAATTATTTATCAAAAAATTATTCTTGCAAACGTAGACGTTTAATATCAAGCCTAGTCTATATCAAGACCCAAACAGATACATTATTAAAAACTTTTAGAAGGTTTATATATTTTGTAATTACTCGTAAACTTTTTGTTTTCATAAACATATCTTTCCTATATATAGACTTTTTACAACTTATAAAATATCTTACTCCGTATATAGCTATCGATGTAATCGAACCACTAATTCAATAAATACATACTATTCACCTTCCATGTTTACAGCCAAATATGCATAAAAAGCAATTGACGTATAATTACATGCTCTAAAATACAAAAAACTATCATAAGTAGAAACCGTATATTACATTTTTCCGATCTCTGTACGTAATCGCTTCCATAATAGTACTTGCTAAGAAACATGGCAATAAGGAAACAAAATCACCATGCTGATTTCTTCATTATATGTTTCGGTGATCGAATTCTATATAAGTTGCTCGAATGATTCTTGTAATTCATAGTCTCTACAGAAAAATAAAATAAAATAAAATAAACTAACCAAGATGATGAAGATGTGCACGTTGATGCAATTTCTAATGTTGTTTTCCCTTGTTAACAATCTTCATGCATCACTGAACCATGAGATTGATCTTGAATCAAAATCCGAAGTGGATTTACTATCTAATCATGTGACTAATTACGTGTCTAAATCAAGCGACCAAATCTTTTCTGTTGAAAAGAGAGGTGGTGGTGGTCATGGAGGTGGTGGTCATGGTGGTGGTGGTCATGTAGGTGGTGGTCGACATGGTGGTGGTGGTGGTGCTCGTGGAGGTGGTCGTAGTTCCAGCGGTAGTAGTCATGCTATCCCTCATGGTGGTGGTGCTCATGGTGGTGGTAACGGTGGCCAACGCAATGATGGGAGTCTCCATGCGGCTTCTACTCCTCAAGCGGCTTTTGTCATTATGGGCATAGTTGTTCTATTATGTTTTGCTTAGGATCTTCATGCATGCATATTGTATTTTAGAGACTAAGTTGAGAATTTTGTTAGTTCAATTAATATGATGAGATGTAAAGGTTGAATTTATTAATTACTTTCATATCATATTATGTAAGGGAATTGATATTTATACATACCAAATTGATTCATACATATATAAGTGTCTGCCCTATTATGCCCTTATATAGTTTTCAGTAAATTACACCGTTCGTCTTTGTGGTTTGCCCAAAATAACATCACAAGTTTTTTTGTTTTTATTTTTGCGTCATGAGTCCATATAATAAAGTTTGGTAACACCATCAGTCTTTATCTCTAACGATCGTTAGCTTTCTCCGTTAATTTGTCCGCTTTCTTACGTTTTTATCCGGTTTCGTCCGTTTTCATACGTTTTTAACCGTTTTTATACGTTTTCGTCCGATTTCTTACGTTTTTAGCCGTTTTCGTCTGATTTTATACGTTTTAGTTCATTTTCTTACGTTTTTATATGTTTTCGTCTGTTTTTATATGTTTTCGCCCGTTTTATCTGTTTTTATACGTTTTCATCCATTTTTATATATTTTCTAACGTTTTCATCTATTTTTATTTGTTTTTATCCGTTTTTATACTTTTTCGTCCCTTTTCTTACGTTTTTATCTGTTTTCGTCCGTGTTCATCAGTTTTTATACGTTTTAATACATTTTCGTCCGTTTTTATACAATTGTATTTGTTTTCGTCTGTTTTTATACGCTTTCGCTCGTTTTCATACGTTTTTTTGTCCGTTTTTATACGTTTTCATCCGTTTTCTTACGTTTTTATCCGTTTTTGTCTGTTTTATACGTTTTCGTCCACTTTCTTCCGTTTTCATATGTTTTTATCCGTTCTTGTCCGTTTTATACGTTTTCATCTGTTTTTATACGTTTTCGTACATTTTTACACGTTTTCATCTGTTTTTATATGTTTTCGTCCGTTTTTTATGCTTTTATCCGTTATACGTTTTCGTCCGTTTTCTTCCATTATACGTTTTCGTTCCTTTACATATTTTTCATCTGTTTTTATATGTTTTCGTCCTTTTATTCAAGAACAAGTGGTATAAATGGCTTTTTCGAGGTACTGATAACCACACCTTTGTTTAAATACATGTTGTTTCTTCATTTTTATAGGTTTTAACCAATTTTCTTACGTTTTATCTGTTTTCTTCTTATTTTGAAAATGGACAAAAACGTCTAAAAGTGTATGAAAACCTATAAAAACGGACAAAAACATATTAAAACAAACGAAAATGGATAAAAACGTAAAAAATAAGACGAAAACATATAAAAACAGATGCAAACTCTAAAAATGGACGAAAACGTATAAAAACAGACGAAACGGATAAAAACGTAAGAAAACAGAAAAAAAAAACGTATTAAAACGGACGAAAACGGATAAAAACATAAGAAAACGGAGGAAAACGTATAGAACCGGACAAAACGGATAAAAACGTATGAAAACGGACGAAACATATAAAAACAGACAAAAACGGATAAAAATGTACAAAAAAGGACGAAAATGTATTAAAACATATAAAACTGATGAAAATGAACGAAAACGTATAATAACAGATGAAACGGATAAAAACGTAAGAAAACGGACGAAAACATATAAAAACGGATAAAAACATATGAGAACGTTAGAAAACTGATAACGACGGACGAAAACGTATATAAACAGACATGTGCATGGCACATTTGGGGAACTAACGTATTAAAACAGATGAAAACCAATAAAAATGGACGAAAACGTATAAAAACAGACGAAAATGGATAAAACGTAAAAAAGGACGAAAACATATAAAAACTTATGAAAACCTGTAAAATGGACGAAAACGTATTAAAACATATGACAGCGGAAAAAAAACAGACGAAAACATATAAAAACGGACGAAAATGGATAAAAACGTAAGAAACGGATACAAACGGAAGAAAACATATTAAAACGGACGAAAACGGATAAAAACGTAGGACAGCGGATGAGTTAACGGAGAAAGCTAACGATCGTTAGAGATAGGGACTGATGATGTTACCAAACTTCATTATAAGGACTCATGACGCAAAAAATAAAAACAAAATAACTTGCGGTGTTATTTTTGGCAAACCATAAGGACCAATGGTGTAATTTACTCTATAGTTTTTAACCTCTTTCTTTCTTTACCCTAACGTGAGTTATCATTCATCTGTCGCCTCCTCTTTAACTAAGCCATTGTCGATCAGTTCCATCATATAGCATTTAATAAATCACATGTATATACGTTGACTTACTTGTCAATTTATATAGGACTATAAATTTTTACTAGTTAATTAAACTTATATGGCTTGATAAGCTAAATTGCGGCTTCTCTGTTTAATTTGGTTAGGGAGATTTTAGGCGAGGCAAAATATAGGCACTCTTATTCATCTAGGAATCACAAGTGCTAAAAGAATGGAACTAAATTGTGGCTTGCTTGTTGCTTCTCTTCGGAAAATAATCTTGAAAAATAAAGACGTTATCTTTTCTAAACCAGAGATAATTAGATGGAGGAAAATTGCAGCTTAGAGTGCTAGGTATCATAACAAGCCTCAACCTCATCGTCGCGCCACCTCAGCGCCACATCAGCATCTCATTTTCCCACAACTAACCACAACAAACCCCCTCCTCACTCATAACAAACCTCAACCTCTTCATTTGGGCCCCACCACTAACACTTTATTTTTTTTATTCAATTTTCACTTCCAAATAAAAACTAAATAAATTCATTTCATTCAAATTAAAAATACAATACACAACTTAATAAAAAACGTACTAAACATAAAAAAAAGATACGAAAAAAAAAACATACGCAAGAAATACATGAAATTATAACGAAACTAATTATCCGGATTATGTTGTTGAAATTGTGCCCATTGAACTTGTTGCCAAACATGGTCGATGAGACATCGTTGAAGCTTAGCGTGTGTGCGTTTATCATGTAGTTCTTTGGCTTTTTTTCTTTGCACTTGGCAACGTTCAATCCATGTCTGCTGTAAATTTGGTGTTGGAGAAATATACGTTTCAGCAATATCTGATATCGCAAAATTTTCATCTTTCAAAATCATGTTATGCAATATGATGCACGCGTACATGATTCTCCGTAACTTGCCAACAGTAAATTGCCGCGCCGGTTGGGCAATGATATGCCAACGTCCCTGGAGGACACCAAAAGCTCTTTCGATGTCTTTTCGAGCACTTTCTTGTTTCGCTTTGAATGCGGCATTTTTTGGATTAGTTGCAACTGTAAATGACTTGACGAAAGATGCCCACTCCGGGTAGATTCCGTCAGCTAGATAATACCCTTGCTTAAATTTACACCCATAAACTTGAAACTCAACCTCAGGGGCGATGTCATCAAGCAAGTCGTCGAATAACGGAGAATTATTTAAAACCGTTAGATCGTTATTCGCACCCGCTACCCCAAAAAAAGCATGCCAAATCCACAAATCGTATGAAGCAACAGCCTCAAGCATTATAGTGGGATATTTTTTATCACCTCTATGAAATTGGCCTTGCCATTCTTTAGGACAGTTTCTCCATTCCCAGTGCATACAATCGATGCTCCCCAACATTCCCGGAAGCCCATGAACAGTGTTATGTGCATAGTATAAGTTACGAATGTCATCCTCATCTGGTTTTCTTAAAAACTCCTTAATAAATAGTTGGATTATGCACATAAGAAAAAAATCTAGGCAATCGCGTGTACAGTGTTCACCTATTTGTAAATACTCATCTAATGCATCAGCTGATATCCCGTAAGCCAATTGGCGTATGGCACATGTGCATTTCATAAGCACACTAAAACTCATTACACCCCTAGCATCGGGTCGCATTCTAAAGAAATCGAAATGACTAGGAAGAGGATCATGAGTTTGAATATATGTTTCAATACCTTGCACTATTTGTAGAAATAGACGACGGCTCATACGAAATCGACGTCTAAATTGAGCGTCCGAATATTTTGGGTTGTCGCCAAAATAGTCAGCAACAAGACGTGCTTCAGCAACTTCACGTTCACGAGGGACATATTGACGACGCTTTGAAGGACCGGGTGCTTGTTCCTGCAACGTTTGCTCCGCCTCGAACTCTTGAATAAACATTTCTAAGTCCGTTAACTCTTCAATATCACTATCGCCGGAATAAGATGATTGACTATCGTAATTCATGTTTTCAGCAAGTTTGATTGGATATGTTTTGATTGAATATGAAAAACTTGTATGAAATGTTATGTATTTATAGAGTGGGTGGTAGGTTTTAAAAAAAAAAAAAAAAAAAAAAAAAAAAAAAAAAAAAAAAAAAAACGTTTTTAAACGTTAGGCAACGGTATGAAATATTTAATCAATGCTTGTGTCAGTAGTTTCCTTCGTCGTCCCAACGATTTTCGTTCTCACGGCGAGCCACGACGGGCGACGCCGGTGTGGCGGCGAGCCACGGCGAGACGCCACGTCTGCCACGGCGAGCCACGGCGTCCCCCACACCTAGCACTCTTATACATCGCATAAATTGTATACGAGCATCTAATATACAATTCAAGCATTTAACTCTATACGAGCATTTGATTATTGCATATCGTAAAACGACGTCGTGGTGAACTTGAGGCGGTCGAAGAAAAGTGATGGTTAAATAGGAAGGTCGTTAAATTGAGGCGGTTGGAAATAGCGACAATATAGTTGAGGACATCAGTACAATGGGAAGGGTCTTTGATGAAAATGGAATTGACGTGATCGGGAAAACAAGTATGTGACGGCATGCGGAAATAAAGGATGGGTTTGCTGCAATATTTGAGATGAAAGGTCAAATGATGGTAAATATAAAGAAGGGCATAAAAGTTTATTCACAATTTGTGTTATATGTATGAATCAAATAACTATGTTTACATATCAATTCCCATTATATAAGGGTTTCCTAATAACAGGTATATTAATTTGTTTATTTGATACAAAGAAGGGTTAACTTTCATATAGTGTTACTAGCTTGATTGTCCGTCAGGATAGTCGGGTTAGATTCATGAATATAACACTCACATACTCTTAGTTGTTTTTGGTAAATACATGTATTCAATATACATAATCTGAGGGCATGCATTCGATGTTTTTTGACAAATAGCCTGTGAAAAAATTTATGTGAACAACATCATTTTGAAATTCAGAATACTTATTGTAGATCTATTAGACAATCATTATTGTATGCGGTAGTATTTTTGTTGAAGAACTTGAAGTCTTTCGCACACATTAAAGAAAGCAACAGACATAAAGAGAAGTAAGTGAAATATTACAAATGATATAGTACTTGTTATGATTGTGAAAATTTGAAAGCCATATTTAAAATGGGAAGAGTTATCCCAACCCTCCCTAGTTATACAAAGAAAACCTTCCCTAGTAAATAGGGAGTACATTTTTTATTTATTTATTATTATTTTTTTTGTAATGTTTTTTTTTGTGTTTATTTGTATTCGTCTAATGTGTTTTTTTTATAATTAAACAACAACAACAATAGCACGTTAAACATTAACACATTAAACAACTACAATAACAACTGTTATTATTATTCAATTAAACAACATTAATACATTATTTAAAAACAACAATACCTGCTACATATGAAGATTATTTATGTCATCTAAAAGATCATGGAGCATTGCACCCGACCGACATGCGTGATCCTTGCCGATTCCTTGCCGATTTCAGTGATGCCTCCAACGTCTTTATTCTTGTCATCAACATCTTGTTTTGAGACAATAACATCTTGTTTCTTGTTTCAAGCTGGTCAATCTTATTATCTTTAGCAACACAGTTTGAGCATTACGTTAAAGAAGAGGCTTGACTAAAGTACTTGTTTTGAAAAGCAGCCTTCCACATAAAGTATCCACACCTATAGTCATTTGTTCCTGCATGTTACATGTTAAGAAAATTATTAGAAATGTATTCTTAACAAAACAAATTATTTACATATTTACATAACTAAGCAAACGTATAATTATTTACCACTGAATAAGGACATTCATAATACGGTTGCCCATAATTAGCTTCTGTACAGGATGTTCTTTCTATAATTAATCCTCTCTGACAGCGACACAAGAAAGGACTTTTTCGTTCCACCTGGCCAAAGAATTTGCATAATAATTTACAACATAAATCTGCAATGTTATTATTAATTAAATAAACTTTCAGTCATTTACTATGCTTTGTCGGTGTCATAATACAAACAGTTATTTACAACATAAATCAGTAATCATTCACTATGTTTTGTCGGTAAAATTATTTACAACATAAATCAGTAATCATTTACTATGTTTGTCTTCGTCTATTCTCAGTATACATGAGTTCTCGATCGGAATATAAAGTTGCCCATTCGGCTGCATTGTCAAGTCTGTACGCCCCCCATTGTGGGTGAGTATCCGGAAGTGGTGAATTTTCGTCTAGCGTCAGATAGATGAAGTGAGCACAGTCGTCTTCCCCACACGGGCAATCACAAGGGGGCCAATTTCTTGTGATAAGTTTGGACCGGAAAAGAGCGAAAAACACGTATGACTTTGTCGTTGGGATATAAATACAACAGGCCGGTTAATCAGTGAAGCAAATACAGCCAACCCCGTGTTTGGCATAATCATCCAGTATTCCCGCGGTGCAAATCCATCTTCGAACCAATCTGTTGTTCTCCGAATTTGGTTAAAGTTATTTTGCAACCACATACTTATGTAATAGCTACTCCGATTCTCTAACTCGTTCTTTAACCAATTTTGAACGCGTTTACTTAAAAGTTTGAAAAAAAAATAAAACCGCTTAATAAAAACGCGTTTACAACTGTATACTACTCACCCACTCTGTCTCTGACTCACTCATATCACTCGTTCTCTCTCTCTCTCAATCACTCATATCACTCGTTCTCTCTCTCAATGATAACGGAACAGATCTATGTTTAGATCCTAACAAGTTTTGAGGTTAATGGTTTAGATTTGTGGTTTCTGGTTGTTTGGTTTCTGTGAAAAAACCATGGTAAAAACCATGGTTGTTTAGATTTGTGGTTTGGTTTACATGGTTGATAGATATGAGGTAAAAACCATGTTTGTTTAGATCTGTGGTTTGGTTTACATGCTTTTTACATGGTTGTTTAGATTTGTGGTAAAAACCATGGTTGTTTAGATCCGTGGTTTTTTTGGAAAAAAAATGTTTGGTTGTTTAGATCCGTGGTTTTTTTTGGAAAAAAAAAGGTTTGTGGTAGTTTAGATTTTTGGAGAAAAAAAATAAATAAAAAAAAAAAAAAAAAAAATACTTTTATTGTTAGATCTTTTTAGATCTAAAAAAATTGATGGTGGTTTCTTGGTTAGATCTGTGGTTTTTACCAAGGTTGTTTAGATCTGTGGTGTGGTTTTTTGATGGCTTAATTGTTTAGATTCGTGGTTTTTTTGGAAAAAAAATGTTTGGTTGTTTATATACGTGGTTTTTTTGGGGAAAAAAAGTTTGTGGTGGTTTAGATTTTTGAAAAAAAAAACCACTTTTATTGTTAGATCTTTTTTGATCTAAAAATATTGATGGCGATTTCTTGGTTAGATCTGTGGTTTTTACCATGGTTGTTTAGATCTGTGGTGTGGTTTCTTGATGTTTTAAGCAGTTTCATGAAATGTTTAATGAAACTGCTTATGTTGAAAATGATTATGCTGAAACTGCTTATGTGGTTTCTTGATGGTTTAAGCAGTTTCTTGAATTGTTTAATGAAACTGCTTATGTTGAAAATGCTTATGTTGAAACTGCTTATGTGGTTTCTTGATGGTTTAAGCAGTTTTTTGAATTGTTTAATGAAACTGCTTATGTTGAAACTACTTATGTGGTTTCTTGATGGTTTAAGCAGTGTCTTGAATTGTTTAATGAAACTGCTTAAAAAAAATCGAGGTACGGCGATGATGATTTAAAAAAAAAAAAAAAAAAAAAAAAAAAAAAAAAAAAAAAACTTGTCGATTTGCATGGCATAACCATATGGACGGCAATCACTTTGCAACCTTTGAATTTGCAGCCATATGATTGAAAATAATAATCTGAGCCGTCTCGATGTGTCATTTATTTTATAAACGTAAACTTTTATATGTAATAGCGTAAAATTATACCTCGTTCTCGTTCGTGTAAAACGGTGATGAATTCATCGTAAACTTTTATAAACCCGTAATAGCCGCACTTGATCTTCTAGCTATTTGGTTTTGTTTTGTGAATGCTAGTTTTGAAACTTTTATAAAACCCGTATTGAAACTGTCAAGTTGTAGCTATTTGCTTGTTTTTGTTTTGTGAATTCTATTTTTGAAACTTTGTGAATGGCAGTCGCTTTAAAACTGCTATATAACCTAAAAAAGTGCATAGTGAAAACACTAAAAACGTGTTTCCAAAGAAAACACAAAGACTAAGTTTCACAAAGTAAACAATCCACTCCCGTGACTTCTACTCAGACAAAGGACAACAAAATTAACAAAGTTATAATACAAAAGAAAAAAGTTAAAATACAAAAAGATTTAACAAATTTATAACACAAAAAAAAAATAACATACCACAAGTGAGTGAGAAAAATAAAAGACAAACACGAAACTCGAGAAAAAAAACAGCAAGAGGACGAAAGTACCCTACTACTAGGGAGTGTTTCTAGTACCCTCTCACTAGAGAGGGTTTGTATAGTAGCCCCCATCTAAAATGTATCGTTAGTTGAAATAGAAGTACTCGTACGATATTGGACGTATGTACTAACAAAAACCTAACGTACCTTATAGGGGTGAGTATCATGCAACCCTGGACCGTACCGGCCCGAAGACCAAAAACCTTACGTATCTACTTTTCTGGCCTTTAAACTTCACACTTGCAAAAGAAAAAAAAAAGAAAAAAGAAAAAAAGCCACACCCAATTATCTTTGTCCCAGACTTCTAGTTAGGGATGGAAAAAAAATCCGTACCTAATGGGGACCCGATCCCCAAACCCGATTTGACTGAGGAATCCCCGAGTTGATCGGGGATGGGGAATCCCCGCAATATAAAACCGGGGATGGGGCGAGTATGGGGATAACATAAATCCCCGAACCCGGCCCTGACCCTGACCCCGACCCCCCTTTCTAGTGTATAATTATATAGAAATTATATGTTATATCCATACTCAATTAACTTGTATATGTACATGTACATATGTTTATGAGTATCGACATGTATTGTTTTATGCATACGTGATTTATAGAATCAAGAACCTCTAGAATTAGAAGTATAAACACCAACTACATATTACTTAACTATTTTGTCTGAATACATACATATGATACATTTTTTTTAATATTATATGTGATGTTATAATGTTTAACGTGTTTAAGGTTGAATTGGAATTGTAATTAATCCAACTATGTGCGATGTAAGTATATTTGTTGAGACACATTATGAGTCAAAATTATTTATATTTGATGAGTTTTTGGAATTTTTATGTTATTTAATAAGGGTGGAAAATCCCCAAATCGCCGCGGGGATCCTCGATCCCCATTGGAGACGGGGATGGGGATGTAAAGCAATTCCCCAATGGGAATGGGAACAGGGATGGGGATGGAGAGTGAAAACGGGGATGGGATGGGAAATACATAGCCCAACATTCTTCGCCTCATTGCCATCCCTACTTCTAGGTGTATAGTCTCTAAAAGACCCAAAAGTGTGTACATGTGTAGCATTGTAACATTGCTCCGTAAATCACAGTAGCAAAAGATTAAACACTAGCATGGTTTCAAAGTGCAACAATATATCACAGTAGCATTGTTCCAAATTCACCATGAGCACTAAATGCTTTCTTGAGTTTCTTCTGATCAATCAAGCCCTATACCTTTTCCGTTTCCATTGTCTCCTTTTATATTTTCGTCCAATGCCTCGTTCATAAAACATAACATAACAACAACAAAACTAGTTAATAACAAACAAAAAAACTTAATAGCCACATATTTTTTGATATTGTTTACGAATCAATTTACTTTTCATAACCTCGTCATCTTTCATAAGATCTTCGATTCTAATGTTGGAATTATATAACATGAAAATCATATATAAAACACATAAAACATCAAAGAAACATGCGGAAGCGTTTACGAACGAATAATGAATACTTAACCAACATAAACATAAAGTATGCGTACCTTTTTTATTCTAGCCGAACAAGAATTAATTCCACAAAAATAGTAAGTGATGAACCCTAATTAGGGTTTATAGGATTATAAGAATTACCCCTTACCGTTTGGTAATTCAATCCAAGATACAATCAATAGTGTGATTTTATCACGTTCTTAAAGTAAATGCTAGTTTAAATAAACACAAAATAATTTGTTTGATGAACAAAAAAATCCGATCCCCTACAAATGGATTAGTTCGATCGGTTATCACCAAAGAAAAAGAAAAACAAGTTTTAGGGTTATTGTGTGTACAAAAGGTGAAAAACAATAAAACCCTAACCTTGTTTATATACTAGTAGAAACTTAGAGCCCAAGTTAGATTAGGATTAGGAAACCCCAATCCATATAACCGGCCATACAAACCCAAAAGGGTTTCCGGATCCTTCTTGACATCTAATTTTTACTTTAGTCCTTTTCTTTTAATACTTAACGACCGTTAGTCCATTACATTTAATTACTTAACGTTCGTTATGCGTTTTGTGTAAGTAATAACTAAATATAACATTTTATATTTAGTTATTAAACTTTAATTCTCATACGTAAAGTGTGCAATCCCGTGGTCTCGAGTTCGATCCTAACACACGTCTATTAATTTATTGTCCATTAAACCAACAGCTCCCACTTGGACATATCTTAATAGAGTGATCACATCGGTTAGCGTCTAGCAACACTTCGATGCCTCTAGTAAAACTCGAGCAAGGCTCCTAGAAAACCTCTTAATGATTTCTCATTATTATTATCCTTTTGTTTCTAATACCATGTTAAATAAAGATATGGAATTAAGTCATTCTTTATTCAACCATTCTGTTTCTTGTTTAAGTGATTGACCAAGATTACCAAATCTTCTGAACATATTCAGGGGAGATCTTTGGGCGTGGTCACGCAAACATCTTGTCAACCCTACGAGGGGCCCAGCAGTATTAAACTCCAAATAAATTTGAAGGAACAAATTCTATCTTGACTACGAGACTAACCCACAAACTTTGCAAGACTTCTGAAAACAACCCTTATGACTACCAGTTACGTATAGCGTTAAGTTGCTCCACAGAAATGCACTACATTTATGACACTTATCTGGTATCTCAAGTCTGAGGATAACTATTCATAATTTACTTAACAACAATATCCATAAAGTAATTATGTAGTTGGGATAAGTCCTATATTCAATTCATTGAATATCATCTGAAATTGGTATGCTTTCTCATCAATATACTTTTAAGTATATTCTACCAAATCACTCAGATTTTTCTGAATTTAACGATACTCCCATATCATTAATTGACAACGGACGATTTAGAATAAATAAATTTATTCACGGATTAAACATGCAAATATAGGATACAATATATTATAAAATCAAACATACCAAGTATTTGATTTATTATAACAATTTGTTTAACATCCCTTATCCAAATATTAAATAGATCAATGCATGAAAATTCTAGTTGATGAATTATGCCTCAAGTAATGACAATCATACTTGTTGACAAGGCATAAATCAACCAACTTGATCTATCGTAATTTTGAGAATACTTATTTCAATAATTCAATTAGTGAAGTCCTTGTATGTGTGCATTCACCAATCCACATAATAATTCATAAAGTGTGTGACATCCTTTATCACCAATTTATGACAATTTAAACTTTTAAACATTTTAAAGTTTAAAGTATTCTTATTCTTTTAATGTATAATGCAATTGCGCTCTTAGTAGCACAAGTAGTTCACATGGCCATTAACAAGGATGAAATCCTACCATGACAAGTATTGAGTGTCATCTCAATTAAACCAGCATCATTGTATACAAACAACAATATTTTCATTAAAACTCCGTAAACTTTAATATCTTATTGTGTAATGTTTGATGTCTTCCAAACTTTCAAGTTTGTAGCTGATGACAATTTGCACAACAATTGACATATTGTACATCCATAGAATCTAGGAGCAATTCCAGGCTGAGGATGTAATTCTATTAGAATATTCATTACACACGTTATCTAATAACTTTTAGTCAGATATCAATGTTGTCAAATCACTTCTTATTCAAGAATGATACAACAATTTTAATACACAACATGATGTACATGATTAATCTACAGGTCAAACTTAGATTTCATTCATGTTCTATCTTGTCAAAAAATAGTTATCCATTTCTCAAATGATATATCATGTTTTATTAAAATTATTTATTTTACTGCACATGTTTATTAATAATAAACATATATTCCAAGGTTGTATGTTTTAATTCTTAAATCTTACAAGTGAAGTTTCATTCCAATCTAAGACTTAACATTTAGCTTACAAGGAATGTTACTTCATATATGTTATACAACATATAAGATTTTAAACCTTAACATAATACTCCCACTAGCTTTCAGGAATACTTAAAATTTATCTTATTTCAATTATAAATCAAAACTAGGATTTAATAATTAAACATAAGAATAATTTCATAGATGCATGCATTTATCCATTCATGAATTATTGCACTTCGTACACTTCCAAAGATTATATGAATTCAAAAAAACCTTTCGATTACTTACCATCCTCGCTCAAGTAATTTCTCAAGAAAGAGTTTTGATATTCCATTGTCATATTTCATATTAATGAAAACATGTATGACAATTATCATATTTATATATTTAATGTGTCTAGGAAAGAATATTCAATCACAATTAATTGCTTAAGTATGAATAATAATCTTTTCATAAAACATGAATTAAATATGTGTACAATTTTGTCCATATGATTTCTACACAGAGATTTAAACCACTAGAGTTTTTCATCTCTTTGAAGAAACTTATCTTCATTCTCTAGTCAAACTATTAAGATAAACCAAATTTTCAAAATTGAATATCTTTATGAAAAGCATCTTTAACATTTATAGTATGAGTAATTTACCAAATTCAATATTTGATAATCCATCACAATGGTTATCAGGTTTACTATAATCCTGTAACTCATGTTCTTTTCAGCATATAGATCAAATATTTGAGATATCATTGCAGATCTATGAATTAAAAATCCATCATCATGAGGTCTATCATTTACATGTCTAACCTCATCATGATATTTACTAGTGTGTTTTAAGAAGATTATATATCTTGTAATTTTATCTTTCAAGAAAAACTCCCACTTACCTTTTGTAATATATAGACTATCTATATATACTTAGCAATTAGAGCAAAACTACATTGTTCTCTTTTTGGGACATTACAAATATACATTGATAATTCCTTACATTAGTTTGTTAATAACCTATTCATAACTAGTTTAACAAATTCAGAATCTTCAATTTTAAAACTTAATGTGATTCATCACATTCCATAATAAAATAGTGTTTTATCAATCTTCTAGGTTGGAGTCATATTAAGTATATTCAATCCATACTCAATTTTCTAACCTTGTTACTTTTTAATAAAGAAGTTATGGTATCTTGAATCAAACAAATCAAATAGAGTTTGATTCTTCTAACTAAACATACCTTTAGCTTGTGGTATTCATTAGAATTAATATTGTAAGACAATCTAACAATATATAAGATAAAAATATTCCTTTTGGCTTACCTATTTACCAACTAAGTCAACTTAATGGTATAATAGACTTTCCAAGCCAATTGCATGCTTTATAACATAAGTACTCTTTAACCAAGCCACTTCATATCCATGTCTCATCAAGAAAACATAAATTATTATAATCCCATTGTACGTTATAAATCATTGATCAACTCAATGACTTCTTGTATATGTCTTAATTAAAAAACATAACAACTTAACGTCTTACTTTATTATAAGTCTTAAAAGACTTCATGTTTATGTCTTTACAATGAATCATAAATATGTTTAACTAAAGTAATTATGAACACAACTGTTGGTTTTAATAGTAATTTCAAGTTAATTTATTTACTTCACAATAATGTAGGACTACATTATTTTTCATTTATGTCATTCTAAAATACATAAATAAACAAATTGAAGTAGTATTAGATTTACTTCATTTATTTATGTCATTCTGATAATACATAAATATTTAATTTTAAGTAGTCTTATATATCATTTTAACACATGTTCTAAATACTTGTCTAATTTAGAAACTGTAAATTTATTCCAGATATGATCCCACGTAACATGGAGATTTACTTTGTTGTTGCAATCTCGCCAAGTTCTCACATGACATAAATTGCAACACCAAGTGTTTCTTGAATTAGATATGTACAAGTCATATTAGAACGCTAGTCTCTTACCTTGCAGTCAAGAGAATCCATTAAATCATATACATATATGTTGTACCTTGCACACAACATAGATTTCTCCCACTTGTGCATGGAACAACATCATGTAGCATATAAACAACACGACATATGTTTGTTTATGTGACCAATATGATTGTGTCATTGATATTAGCATAACTAGTAGATGTAGAACCACTTCATTGTCTAATAAGGAAACGTACATGACTATCCTTGAAAACATAAGTGTCTACAAGTGGAAAGTAATTATCTTAAGACATTCTAGAGATAATCTGGGTTACTACCAAGATGACAAAGCTTGTAACTCCCACTGAATTAGAGATCATTACATTAATTCCTTATACAATAATAAGAACACAATACTCCCACTGGATTTGACAACATTGTAAGTGTTGCATTAACCAGTGAGAGAAATTAGTATTCTGTTTACTTCCCTACACCTTTGAGAAAGTCCATACATAACAATTAGTTATGTACTTAAAAGAATGTATTCTACTATGTAGATGATGAATTTATCCATCAACGCTATTAACTTGAAAAATTGGGCATGCAATTTCTATCTTAATAATCCTACTATTCCAACAATTGTAAGTAGTACTTTTAAATGGTCAAAGCACAACAACTAGATAAAATATGCTAGCTTCTAATTTAATAACTCATAAAATATGCAATTTTCTTAACTATTAAAATTTGTTTACGAGTTATGTATTTAGAATTTAGACAATTCTAATTGTCCTATCATACCTTTCTCATTCATGAAAAGGAATAAGATTGAATCTCACTCTTTCTTATGAAAAAAGGACTAGGTTTATTCTTTTAGCAAAGTTGACTCTACCAAAAACCCTTACAGGTGTAGATCAATTTACCAATACAGGAATAACCTACGTATACGGTTTAATGTTGCATTAATACATTCAAAGAATTATCAAAATTCAATTTTAGTATTTTTGATAATTAAACTTTTCAAGAAAATAAAATACCCAAGGCAATATTCATATAACCATATAATTTTCTCGAAAACTAGGATCCAAATTATTATAGTTCCATTACATCAGTTGATCTGCTAGTAACAAAAGCACATAATAAGGTAATCTGTCGAACAATAATTGACAAACATTTTCCAACTCCTAGATCATTATGGGATTTACATTTTCCAACGCTATTGGAAATGTAAACATGTTTTATCCCATCTTGTGCCTTGAGTCCAGGTCTCACTTACTACTCAATTTAAGTCGTCTAACTTAAAGAACTGCAAATATGTCCATGCAAGGTCTGACTTCACATGAAGATTTACCTTTCCATCACAATCTCGCCAAGTTCTCACATGGCTTAAATTGCAACTTCGAGTGTTCCTTTAACTAGATGGCACTTAACTTAATTTTAAAAGGGTACTAGTTTTGATTTATAGTGTCAAATCAAATATGTACGAAGAAGCATACATACAACTTCGTATCAATAGTTTTTAATAATAAAAAAAACTTTTTATTAATTAATTCACAAAGATTAAATTATCAAGGTTTTGATTGAGGTATTGGTTTCGCCAATCAATGAATTTACCTTTAATTATCGTCCATTATATCGTACTTTTGCATAAGTCTAAAGACTTAGTGTTTCGGATAATTACCACAAAAGTGGCGCATGGAATTAAAGCTAATTCGCCTTTAAGATGATTTTGTACTAATAGCCTACTTGGTAACTCCAATTTGACTCGCAAAGAAGCGGAGAATTTGGTCAGCGCTGAAGCTATGACCTCCTTCTTTCGGGTCACAATTTAATGCGCTCCCCTCCTTGTATCCCTCACACAGTCAGTCAAAATTGGGTGAGCCGTTCTCACTATTTGTACCAAAATCATCAATCAATTAAACTTATTGAAAATTTAACTCTTCAAAAACAAATCAAATTTCGCCATTGTTTAGTCCGGTTTATTTTTCTATTCAAAATTACTTTTTGCTTAAAACTTGTCACACATAATAAACAAACAAGTAAATAATAAAAAATAAATAACTTAAAATAATGCGCACATAACTAACAATCAATACGTGTAAACAAGTAGCCATATGCAAATTATTTGATAAAGCCTATTAATAATCAATGTCTAGGTTAATTAATGTATATATTAACTAGGGCTTTCACTCGCACAATTGAAAGTGAGCCACATACATCGACGAATCGATTACGTAAGCCATAATTAAAATATACCAAATTGCACATAATTGATTCATTAATATTATTGAGATATTCCCCAATTCAAAATTTATCAAAATAATAAACATGTGTATAAAACTTAACAATTAATATTCGCATAACCAATCGTAACAATTAAATATATATATCGACAATAATCCATGCCAAATATACACGTTTTCATGGATTTAACATAACAATTTATTCACGTTGTCACAAGATCGCATACAATTCCATGTCACATAACAATTTATTCATGAATATAGCACGTAACAAATATATTAATTCTAGGTTTCGATATTGATAACATAACAATTAATATAAACCCTAAAAAAATTTAAAGAAATCGACTAAAATTTTTTTTAGGGTCTCGACCCATACAGTTTTCGGCGGCAAAGCATTCCCATATGAACCAAAATACGACCACATATGCAAAAGGCGACTCAATAGAAACGATGGATTTTTAAACTGACAAGATATTTATAACAAAAGTAAAACATATGTGTAAAAAATACTACGTAATATATAAGCTAATGAACCATTTAAAGACAAACGGGCCTAAATGGATCATTTAACCCTTTCTATATAGTTTTAAAGAAATTCATAAGAATGAAAACTATAAAAAGTACCATGTACAAAAAATTTAAGCCTTTTTTTTTTCATCACATACGGCATTTAATATTTAATACAGATTAGATTAACAGATATTCTTTTATTTCTTTTATCAGATTTCTTTATGCATGTGTGTAGCAATTCTACTAAGCAAACTACAAACACAAACAAACAAAAAATGGCAAGACAAAGATCAGCAAGATCGAAACTATAAAAGTATAAAGAAGAGAAGATATAAGGTTGTTGGGCTTAACTCCTAGGTCTTATTTTCCAGGCCCATAGTTAACAGTGAAGTGTTATTAATATCTGATATCCTTTTACAAATAGATAAGACAATAATGCTTTTCAATTTACTCAGCGAATGTCAAGATATATCTTTGATATACATGCTATAATATTCGGCTTAATTTATACTTCATAACGATTAATGACTCTGTTTTTCTACGGATATAGAAACGACCTAATTGAACAAAATGCGTATATTTGTAAATCGTGGTATTGTTACAACATTGTACATACCAATTTACCAACGACCCAGGTGTCGTGCTCAATACGTCATCTGAAGTCGTGACACAAAACTTAACTTACCATACCATGGTAAACATCCGATTGATCAAACTTAAACTACAAAATACGACATAATTTCTAGCCTTGTTAATTGCTGAAAATGTTTACACTTTACAGAGTGTCCCTATAAGAATGTCAAGCATATGGTAAGCATAGGCCAGGCACACATTGCAAAACTGTCCATGGAAAGTTCGCGCTTGGCCTAATGTATATACAAGCAAAGCACCTTTCGTCGTATACCAGGCAAAGGCGGGGTCAAAATTTTAAGTTAAGGGAGGCTACACTTAACGTAAAAAATATAGTGAAAAACATCGCTTAGTGATATGTTTAAGGGTTTTCTTTTCAAACCATGATTCAACCTAACACAATAATGACTAAGAATAAATCAAATTTTGAAAAGCATAATTTGACAAGTAAGTTCATTTTATTGTTGTATTTTGATTGTTCAAGTTGCTTGTTTTTGAACTTTTAATCAACATATCTATATGCTTAAAGAGAGTTGATTGCAAAAGTTATTAAAAAACTAGCTATTGTATTCAATAACTAATTAATAAAGTGAGTTAATTAGCGATGGTTCAGCACCCACTAATCGCCCGAGTTGAGATCAATATAGATCACATATTTGTTATAGATCCAATTAACTAATCTTAGGTACTTATTTTTTTTTATCAAAATTAATAAGAAATTATTTTCCCCTTTTTTTTAAAACAAATATATCTTTCAAACGGATATTTTCAAGCTACGAAAAATATACAATCGCGGCGAAATTAAATTATCTTTCTATAAATATGCACTTTTATATACTTTCGATTAATTTTTTTTTTCAAAATTTTGGACGAGAAAAATCACATGTGATTTCTAAAAATCACATGTATCATGTTTTTAAAAATCATATGTGATTTTTTCGAATCACATGTGAATTTTTTAGGCGGTAATTTTGAAAAGAAAAAATTAGTCGAAGTGTATATCTATAGAAATATAATTTAATTCTCGTCGTCATGGTATTATTTTTTTCGCATAACAATTAACGGTTTGCGAGATATTTAATTTTTAAGAAAATAGTGAATGTTTTTTTCTTTTTTTTTAATCAAAAAATAAATGGATTAGATTTATAGCAAATATGAGATCAATATTGATATTTTCTTCTAATCACCCTACTAGCTCGATACCACCCCAACTTACGAGGATAAAACCAACTGCAGTAATAGCCCTAGCAATATTTTCTACCTGAATAAACGAAAACACGAGCCATCTGCAACACAAAAGAACGATGTGCTACTAAACAAAAATACGAGCTATATGCGTCATCTTCCCCGTGTTATTTTCCATTTATTCTTGAAGTGTCACTTTCACCTTTGAAAGCCATCTTCAATTAGGTCGAAAACAAGATATTTAATGCCCACGGTTATGAAAACATTCATTTTACGGCTACACAATAAAGTCTATCGACATGTTTTTCTAATAAAAAATATTGCCAAATAATAAGTAAAATAACGTAAATAATACGTAATCTCAATCACATGTGATTATTTACAACTGTGATTTTTTCACATGTGATTATAGAAGTTTCATAAATGAACTGCTATAATCTATAATTTGAATATAGTGTGTGTGATATATGGATGAAAAACCAATTATGTATGTTTTTCATTGCAAAAGACGAGAAAAGTTTTTGATTTATAGACTAATACTTATGTCTATTTTAGTACGGATGTTTGGTGTTCGAACTTCGATATTAGTATTAAATCACATGTGATATGTAATTCGAATTTTGATATAACTAAGAAAACATGAAAAAAACGACAAAAAAAAGTTTGTCGTAAGTATATCAAAGTGACCATATACAAAAAATAACTAAATTCTAGTTCTGACAGTATAATTTATTTTGTCTAACAATCAACTATTTATGGGATATTTAAATTATAAAAAGTGAGTCTACTCGAATTTTTAATTTAAATAGTAATTAATATTACGTTTTTTCTTCGCAAGAAAATAAATAACTAAGATTTGTACTTTAATACGAAAATTTTTTGGTATATAAAATAAGTCTCCTCAATATATAAAGTTAGCTTAATAGGTTATTAAACGACTACATTTGTATTTACATAAAATTGAAAGGGTAATTTTGACAATCAATGAACTCATAGGGGCATGTTTGCCAGTTACCAACTTTGGAATCACTATTCATCTACAATAATTACGAAGTTGGTACTTGTTAGAGTATTATATAAATAAAGAGCTTTGATACATGAGCCTAACTAAAAAGACCTAAGAAGTGGTTTGGTAAGAGGTGATTCACAAGAGGTTTAGGGATAATGGTAGATTTGTATTGTTTGGTGGTAGGGGTGTTATCGGGTCGGGTTGTCGGGTTATCGGGTTTATCGGGTCGGGTTGATTCGGGTTTTGGTGTCTCAAAATTTGACCCTAACCCGACCCTATAAGCTATCGGGTTATCAGGTTTCGGGTCCAAACGGGTCGGGTTGATTCGGGTTGGGTTGTCGGGTTGTTATCGGGTTGTGGTGAGTTTACTATCCTACTGATTCACAAAACAAAAATTTGGATTGGTGAAATTAATATTACAATATTACTTTAATATACTATCTTTAAAACTAATTCATCTTTCTTTTTCCCTAAAATAAGCCCACGTTAGATACAAACAAACTTTTATACAAGTTTAGGTAATTAGGTAGTGCAGTTAAAATTTATATCATTTACGGTCTACACAATTTATATGTGATATGTGATATCAACGAAAAATGTTAACTTCAGTTAGGGTGTTGAATTAAAAAAAGGTTGATATTTGCATATCTAAATGTAGTAATCATGTAGGCTGAGTCATTAGCATTAAAGTGCAGTACGCTTTGAAAACAAATTTGGCATGAACATATCTCTGTCTACATGAGCAGTAGGTTCAGGGAAAAAGAAAATTAATTTATGTACATGAGCATTAGAGTCCAGTAGACTTGGAATAAAAAACATTAACGTGGGTACATATAGAGCTAACATTTATATCAGGTAGGGGTTTAAAGTGCTATTAGGCTTAAAATGGAAAAAATACAAGAAAGGGTTATACATTTATCGGGTTATCGGGTTGAACCCGAACCCGATAAGTATAAAAAATATAACCCTAACCCGACCCTATAAGGTTATCGGGTTGGTCGGGTTGACCCGATAGACCCGATAAGCCGAGTTGAACCCGAATGAACCCGACCCTATAAGGCTTTATCGGGTTCGGGTCGGGTTCGGGTCGGGTCGGGTCAACCCTTTTGACACCCCTATTTGGTGGTATATGTGGGCCCCTTAAATTGGGGATGTAAGCTAAATTTTGGGTTTTTACAAATCCCAGCTACACTGATCGGATTTCACAAATGCTATGGTGTTGCATGTACTTTGTCATAATTAGTGGGGTCTCTAACTAATACCACCACTCATTTTAACTAAAATTTATTTCATTTTCAATTTTAAATTTTATATTCATTTATATAATAAATAATATATAAATCAAATCTAAACCCAAATCCAAATTCAAATCCATATCCAAATCCTAAACCCATCAACAAACTAAACGAGCCCTAAAAAAACAGCTAATGCATTTTTGTTAGGTCCATTTATCATTTTCAATAAATAAATGGGATGTGATTTGCACACTCCAATAAATGATTGGGACACTCTAAAGTATTGTGTTTGGACATTTATAACTTTACACTTATATTTACAATTTCACTTATGTGAGAATACAAATGTCCAAACACAATACTTTTAAGTGTCTCAATCATTTATTTGAGTGTACTAATCATCTTCCAAAATAAATACACTATCTTGTGGCAAGTACACGACAATGTGGTAAGTACACTAGGGCCTGTTACTTTTCAGCTTAATGGGCCTGTTTGAAACTAGTTCACAATCCATCTAGGATATTTGTATGTTTCTTTTTAACTTACTCCGTATTAGAAAGGGATATCCTGGTTGTAAATGAGTCTAAAAGGCTACCCTCTTCCACTCAGGACACAATAATGACAAATAAACCTTATCATGTTCTCTTTCTTTTTCTCACTATAGAATCACAACAACCATAATTCATAGCAACTTCTCCCGTCTTTAATCCCTTTTTTTTATAGACGTTACCAATTTTCGATACCACCGGATCTCCGTGTGGATCGATCTGGAAAAAAACTAACAAAATATTCATGTTTTGATACGAATCTGGAACAAGATAGTGGAAATCCTTTTTCATGAAATCAAATACAAAAATCTTTTGTTTATGTATCCAATTTCAGCAAGAATCTATTGCAATTGATTGGTTTTTTTTAATTGAGGTAAGAATTGTTTGATTAAATTTTTAAGGAAGCATGAAGTGATACATCTTTGAATAATAGGGATGGGTAAAATTGATTAAAGGTGCCATTTGAACGGATTTGTATACACATGTTTTAATTTTTTTGCTTAATGATTGATTATCAAGTTATTTTTGCTTTAAAGGGTTGTAATTTTCTTGCGTTTCATCTTATTTTTATGTTAAAGCTGATTTCAATGTCTAAAATTTGGGTTTTAATGTTTTATCAATGTTCAGATGGAAGGTTAAATTGGTCATCATATGTTAAATCACCAAGAAAAAGAAACAACATTTATACATTAATTTCTTATTCCAGACATGTCATATGTATGTAGTCAGGAGCTACATCCAAACAGGAAAGTTTTGAATCCTTGAGTAAATTTTGCTTTATCGGGATCCAAGATCTTTACTCTAGCATATCACTCGATACTTAAAGAGGATACTTAAAGAGGAGAGTTATTTTACATACCAAACTTATTTCACATACTAAGGGACTCATCTCCACCATCCATCTAAAAAGAATTCAATGACTGAGATTAAAAGCATTTTATTATTTCACATATTTTTTATAATTTAAATATCTCTTAAACCGTTAATCGTTAAGTGAAAATATTTACACCATCGCGACGAGCATTTAATTATCTTTTTATAGACGGGCATTTTGATATACTTTCGAAAAAAGAAAAAAAATCGTTTTTTTCACGTTTTTTCGTTTTTTTACGTTACTGAAATTTTCATGAAAAAAATCATATATGATAAAACACTAAATTGAATATTACATGTGATATTAGTGTTAAATCATATATGATATTACACTAATATCACATGTGATATTCAAATTAGTGTTTTATCATATATGATTTTTTAATGCAAATTTCAGTATCGTAAAAAAACGAAAAAACTTAAAAAAAAAACGTGAAAAATACGAAAAAAAAAAATTTGTCGAAAATACATCAAAGTGCCTATCTATAGAAAGATAATTAAATGCTCGTCGCAATGATATATTTTTTTCGCTTAACGATTAACGGTTTGAAAGATATTAATATTTGAAAAAAAATGATGTAAGTGGGTTTTTTAAATTGTTGGGATTAATCTCATCCATTAGATCAAATAAAAATGAAGGGTGAAGATTGATCCCTTGATATGTAAATAATCTTTTGTCCTCAAATGATCTTAAATCATACTTAAAAGAAGAAATTAGTCTCTTAGTCTCTGTTGCAAACTTCGCTATCCATTCAATCATAGATAAGTTAACACGAAAAGCTTTCAAACACTTTATGAGAAAACCAACCGGGAAGAAGTTTTGGAATGAGTTACACCGATTGAATGACTTAATAACCTAAGAAACGAGTTAGTCCCCGTATTGTGTACATCAGGACTTTTATTGAAGAACTTGAAAGCTTTCTATATGAGTTGCGATGTTGATATGATGCTCCCCAAAACGAAAACCCGTGAAGAAGTTACAAATTATCAGTCTATAATCCCTTTTTCGTTGTGCATGAGAAGATAAGAGACTAAAGACAATTTGGGCAGAATTCAAAGATACTTCTTCTATAAGCATTAGGGTTTATATCAGATGGGTTGTCAGTTTGGAATGGAGCAAGTAAATAAAAATGGCTTACTAATTGGGAGCGAGTAAAACCCCAATTAGATCATTACAAGCAAGCTGAGAACGATCCGAGAAGATCAAGAGTTGTGAAGACGCGCATTCGAAGCCTTAGAGTATACACTATGAGAGGTTTATGAATATGTTTAAGAAACTTGAAAATGTTTATATCTTATTTTAAGCATAGTGAGAAATCATTCTAAATATAGGTGACAGGAAATGTCTTAGTTTTTAGATTTCTTCGTACACTCAACACAACTAATAATGCATGTGTATATAATGTGAAATATTTATAAAGTTGTAACACATTTTATTATAGTGATAAAAAAATTATAAACTCAAAAGATTTATAATTTATCGACATCTGATGAAATGAAACTAGTTATAAAGCTATATAAAGGTAGGTGCGTTTCAATCTGTGGAGTGCGTTTTCTAGTAAAAACAATGAAATAAATTATCATCCTTTATCCCTTTTATAAAGACACATTTGATCACCACGTTAGGAAGCATCAACATGTCTACGCTTCCAAACTTGACTATTCTTCGAGAGTCGCAAGTATCACCACCTCCAGCCACCGTAGCCGGTGAAAGGTTGTTGCCTTTAACATTTGCTGACATCTATTGGCTACTTGAGCATCCACTTCACTATCTTTTCTTCTATGAGTTACCACTCACTAACACACATTTTATGGAAACTATTGTTCCCAATCTTGAACACTCTTTATCAACCACACTACAATATTTTTTCCCTTTTGTTGGTAAATTGATCGTGTTTCGTACTCCTACTAAAATACCCGAAATTCGTTCTGATGAAGGTGATCATGTTAAAGTTACGTTTGCTGAATGTAATCTTGATTTCAACGAACTAACAGGATACCATCCTCGTAACTGTGAGAACTTTTATCATCTCATACCTCGTCTAGGACAGTGTGTTAAATTACCTGATTATGTTGAGATCCCGGTCTTTTCGGTTCAAGTAACATTCTTTCCAAACCATGGTTTCTCAATTGGAATGACTAGTCATCATAGTCTTGGTGATGCTAGTACTCAGTTTCGTTTCTTGAAGGCATGGACATCGATTGTTCGATGTGGTACAGATGAGTCGTTTTTAGCTAATGATACTTTGCCATTGTACGAAAGAGTCGTGAAATATCCAAAAATAGATGAAACTTTTTTAAGTCGTAAGAAAGTTGAATCTTTTTTCGAAGATGATTTTCAATTTCCGTACTTATCTGGTCCAACCAACAAGGTTCGTGCCAGTTTTATCCTGACACGAACCAATATTGATTGGTTGAAAAAAAAAGTTTTTACAAAACTGCCAACGTTACCATGTGTATCATCTTTTACGATAACATGTGCTTATATATGGTCTTGCATAGCAAAAGCACGCAATGATGACCTAGAACTATTTGTGATACCAATAGATTGTAAGGCCCGTTTGGATCCGCCAATCCCCGAGGCCTACTTTGGCAACTGTCTTTGGGCATGTCCAATCGCTGCAAAAACAGATCATCTGACCGAAAAAGAAGGATTCATAACGGCTGCAAAATTAATTGGAGAAAATCTGCACAAAATGTTAACAGACAAGGATGGCATTGTTAAAGAGAAAGAGCCATCAGAAGCTTTAAATCTTGACAGGATGCCAACAACGATAATCGGTATTTCTGGAACACCAAAGATCAAACTTTACGAACTAGATTTCGGATGGGGCAAACCAAAAAAGATCGAAAAACTTTCGATAGATTACTCTGGATCGATATCTATCGATGCTTGCAAAGAGTCGTATGATGATATGGAGATTGGTGTTTGCCTAACCGATGATGAGATGCAAGCTTTTGTTCGTGTCTTCAATGAAGGTCTAGCCTAAATTTGGATTTGTAGTTATATTGAAATGGTTGTAATAATGTTTTTGTGTTTTACTAAATTATGGTTTAGCTTACTTTATGTAATATATCTATTTGACTATTTCTGATAATATTTGGATATTGCTTATATGGTCTGTTGATTGATAGCAACTAGAAATTATTTGCCCGTCCTTCGCGCCTGGTATACAAGTTATAATCAATCATAAAGCCGGTATATTATACATAAAGAGATTTTTATTAGTTCGTAGTTCTGATTCTAATATTTAAGTACATGAAGCATTTATAGCATTTACGTGATTTAATTTGTTGCTTATCGATTATTCAGCGTAGATCCTTAGTTAATCTGAATTTTACTCATTGCATGTAATAGAATTTATAATAAGTTAATCTCATGATTTATCCCATTAGAAAATTTGATTATGCAGCCTTGATCATTTGTAATCAAGTTTGAGACGTGCGCTTGAATTGATTTGATACTATAAAGGAAAATTTTATCAAGTTATACGTTAATTAGATTTTTAGTACAATTGCGTTAACTATATTTATTTAGTATGTTGCTAAAATTTTATTTTGAAAACTCATTTTGGTAATATAACTAATTATTGCTAAAAATAAAGTAGTTAACATCTTAATTATTACTATATAGTTTGAAAAGTTTTGCTTGTTAAATACGTACAAAACTAAATCGATAAAGTAGCTATTATATACTTATCAAATGTTTTTTTGTTATTTTTGGCTTTTATCTAAAAGACAAACATGAAACTAGCTAAATTCAGGAAAGTGGTTGAAACGATCAAAAAGATAAAAGTTAGTGGAATGTGATACGCGCCAATTTGGATTCCACTGATAAGCTAAACCATCAGTGGAAACCATTGCTAAGCCAAAAGTTAGTTATAACTTTTGGCAGGAAAAGTCTGTTTACTCCTTCCTCCTATTTCTCCTTCCTCCCAACTGTATAAATACTCTTTCCCATTTCATTTGTAATTCATTCACGAAAAGACTTGTAATATTCCTCTCTCTTAATTCCATTACAAACTAAGTGAATCATTTGATTACAAATACGGTTTCATTTCTTCTTATGTGATCCCCTGTTTGTTTTCATCAACAACTACATTTCATAAATGATTTCTGGTTGTTACAATTTGGTATATAACAAGTGGTATTCAGAGCCCTTTCTTGGCACCAGATAATATTCAAGATTGTTAAACCGACATTCTTGATTTCCGGTTATCTTCTTCGGCGAAATTTCGACAAAAAAAAAAACAAGATTTTCCGGCAAAGAAATTAGTCAAGTAATCAAGATTCTTCAATGGAATCACTACAACAAACTGTTAGTGATTTGCAAAGAACTATGGCAAATTTGATGGCTGAAATGCAAAGAATGAAGAATGGTGAGGGCACCAGTTCTGGGCATCATGGTAACAATGGTAGAAATGGTGGTCAACTGGTAACACAATATGGAAGATTGTCTAAATTGGAGTTTCCAAGATTCAATGGGAATGATGTAAAGGGTTGGATATTCCGATGTAGGCAGTTCTTTTGTCTTGATAATGTAGATGATGAATTGAAAGTGGGAATTGCTGCAATGCATGTGTATGACAAGGCCTTAGTGTGGCATCATCAGTTCATTAAGAGATTTGGTGAAAACACTTCTTGGGAGGTGTATGAGAAACAAGCCTTGCAAAGATTTGGTTCATGCTTTGAAGATCCAATGATGGATTTGATGAATTTGAAACAAACTCGTAGTGTGCAAAAATATCAAGATTTGTTTGAAGATTTGGGTAATGGTGTTTCAAAAACAAAGGAGGTAGTTGCAAATGGCGGGAACAATCAAGAAAGTTCGTTGACCATGTCAACCACTATTGGGAGTAAGTTGGGCAATCCACTGGTTAATACTCATACGTATGGTTTGACTTCTGGGGAAATTAGAGAACGAAATAGTGGAATTGATAATTGTATAACTGATGCATACAAAGTGTTCGATAAAACGCCACCAGAAAAACTTCCCAAACAAGAAGGCTCGATTAGTGGTAAAGAAACTGATTGTGTGGAAGAAAATGTAAATGGTAAAGTAACTGATCGTGTGGAGTTGGTTGTTCTTGATGAACTTTGTGAAAAGAATGTTGAGGATTTGGGAATGAAATCAAAGAAGTTGATTGAATTGGATGACAAAAACAATGGTACAGTGAGTCTTGATAGTTTTGAAGATGTTGATAGGGGTGGTTATGATATTCAACTAACAACCGATGTTGGAGACAAGGAAAAGTTTGAGGAGGATAGTGTCAAGGATAGTGGAAATGAGGGTGTGGCCATGGAGTGTAATGATGGTATGAGTAAGAAATATGAGACATCAAAGCTTGATGAAATGTTAATTGCTGATATGGAGAAAACATTCTCAAAAGATATCAAGGTTAATAGCGAGAATGTGGTGATTTTAGATAGTACTACAAGGAAGAAAATGAGTGAGATACAATGTAAAGTTGTAAAAGGTAAATGTAGCAGGTTGGTAGAAAATAAAGATGAGTATGGCATAGATCAAAATATGAGTAAAGAGGATAATGATCTTATTTTAAGCGACTTGGTGTTGAGAACATACTGTGATCAGAAGTGTTTTGAAGGTTGGGTAGAGGGGTATAAAAGTTTTGGTGTGGCTACTTATGCATCTGATGTGATAGTTACTTGTGATGATCAGTTGTATAGACAGGTTGAAGGTACGAAGCAAGTTAAAATGAAGATGAGTGATAGAGAAGTTGTTGAAAAGAATGAAGATAAGGGTACAAAGGAGGCAACTTTTAATTGCTTAATATTTGATACATGGAAGGGGTGAAAAAGAAAATGAAACACAATACGACTAAAATGGTTTGTTCATGGTGGGTGAACAAACGAAAAGGGAATAAGGCTCATCCATGGTGGCGGGACAAACAAAGAAAGAATATGGGCAAAATGAGTTTGAGTTGGTACTTAATGCAAAGAGAGGCTGTGAAAAAGGAAATTGACATGTGGAAATGGCCAAGAAGGAAAAAGGGAGTTGTGGGATGTTTCATGGTTACTCAAAAATTTGTTTACTTAGTACAATGTTTTGATCAAGATGGGTTATACACTAGCAGATTGAGTAGGGTAACTGGAAATGGTTTGAAGACCAAAGCTGTCAAGACTAGTGTGGATTTTGATTATTTTGAGGTTTTTCTGGTTGCAACTGGTCGATTACTGGAAGAATGGCATGGTTACTATAGGGTTGTTACTGGCATGGTGTTATTGGTGGATCAGTCACTTTTGATTTCTGGTGTTAATGATGGATCAGCTCGAGTTTTGACACTTCTGATGGTGTTTGTTTTGAAGTGTGGACTGTTTGTTTCATTTCATTCATGGAAGAATAGATCAACAAAGGTGGCATCTAAATACTGTTTAGTTTATGTTCATCAGCCTGCACACTTGGTGACATGTTGGAATATTCATCAGCTTATCCACTTGATGACATTCATGGAGGATATATTATATGTTAGTTGGTTTGAAGGAACAAGTGAACAAGACATGTGGTAACTACTGGAATTGCAGAAGTTGTTTGCAGCTTAGTTGTCGAGTGGCTGATATTCCACTTAAGGGGTGTTTGGGCTCAAGATTCTTACTAGCATTAGGAGTGTTTTGTTTCAATTCAGCGAAATGGGTCAGTTTTGTATGTTACTTAGAAGCCTATTGAAGAAGTACCATGGGTTTGATCAAGAGGAAGCAACTAAAGATGCTATTTGACTGTGGAAAGTCAAATGTTAAGGGGAAGGGTTTGATACGCGCCAATTTGGATTCCACTGATAAGCTAAACCATCAGTGCAAACCATTGCTAAGCCAAAAGTTAGTTATAACTTTTGGCGGGAAAAGTCTGTTTACTCCTTCCTCCTATTTCTCCTTCCTCCTAACTGTATAAATACTCTTTCCCATTTCATTTGTAATTCATTCACGAAAAGACTAGTAATATTCCTCTCTCTTAATTCCATTACAAACTAAGTGAATCATTTGATTACAAATACGGTTTCATTTCTTCTTATGTGATCCCCTGTTTGTTTTCATCAACAACTACATTTCATAACCGATTTCTGGTTGTTACAATTTGGTATATAACAGAATGTTGAAAAACTATTCACTTATAATTTTGTTTACAAATTGATATATATAGGTTGATAGCGAGGTATATAATGTATCATTTATCATAATGATTTTATATTTCTATTGATCGATCATGTGATGCAAGCCGTGGCGGTTGTAGGCTTGTAGCAACGTACGTGCATGGTACAATATTATATGTTCCTCAAGATGTGGAAGGGGATGTGTCCACATGGCCGATCCTCACCCATGTTTTTTACTTAAAAATCACTATTTGCTGTTAAAGACAGGGCCGGTCCTGAGGTTTTGGATGCCCAAGGCGAGGCGATGAAAAATGCCCCATCTCAAATGTTGTTAACAAACAATACACTATACCTTTTATTGTTTGACTTTCACTTCAGACAAAATAATACACATATCAGCATAATAAAATTTGAAAAATAACTTTTTTAAACATAAGAAAAACGAAACAGATAATACGATAGTTATGTTCTTCCTTTGTTCGAAACCAAATGTTCACTTCTAATTTGCACATAGTTTGGAAAAAGTGAGAGAATAACATCATGCTCCAACAAAATTAATTTTAACTTTAAAAAACGTTTAGATTGATTAAACTGAAAGTTGATATCTATTTGCGACAAACCAAACAAAAAATGTGAACGGATAAAAACATAAAAAACGGGCGAAAACGTAAGAAAACGGTTAAACTAACAGAAATAGTGGTTTAGGGACTAAATCCGTGAAACCGGACTAACTACAAGGACCGTTTTGTACTAAAAAAATAAGCAATGTCATCATTTTAAAGGTTCAGGAACCAGAGTGAACAAAATTTCAAAATCAGTAACTTAAGTGAACAAAATGAAAGTTCAGTGACTTAGACGAACTTTTTTGAAAAGTTTAGTGACATCTTTGTATATTAACTCGAATATTAAATAACCTTTAATATTCAAACTTAAAAAAAAAAAAAAAAATCATTGTGACTTTGAAACCATTTATAGTTTATGTATAAATCATTAAATTGTAATGTTTAACTATCATGGTACAAATTAAAAACCCCTGTGACTTTGAAACCATTTATAGTTTATGTATAAATTGTAATGTTTAACTATCATGGTACAAATTAAAAACCCCTAGTAAACGGTCTTTTTCTCTTTTATATCTTCTTCTTCACCAAGGTCTCTTCAACAACCACAATGGTACTCACCGGAAAATTATTTTCATATGGAAAGACGTTTTTCGATACCAAGGACAGGTTTCTATCGTACATCATCATCACAACATCCTTTTATCACATAACATCGATTCACAACACCTAAAAATTTGATGCCATCTACTTTTGTGATGCCCTGGGCCGTCACCCACTCCGCCCACCCCTAGGCCGGCCCTGGTTAAAGAAGTAAACAATTAAGGGCGAACTTTTGTTTGTTTCGTATAAAATAGTTAGCCAGGGTCGTGACATTGAATGCTAAATTCATATTCTTTTTAAAAGATGTGTAATCTTATATAAATCAAGTTTAACCAGTGTTTCAATTTAATCACTAAATTTTACTTCAATTATAGAAATTATCAAAGGTTTTGTTTATGTATGGTAAGTAAATTGATTTATAGATGGGATGAGAATAAGTTTGTTGTTTGGTTTCCTGTTTTGAACGGTAAGAATCAGATGAGATTGATATAAATCAAAAGGCTCGAGTAACACTTAAATAAGAACCATACTTCATTGCTGTGAGTCAGTATTTGCCTAAGTGTGAGAAAACTTGTGTGATGTTGTGTGTTGCTCTCTTTGTATACAGAGGCTTGTAGGGTTTAAAGATAAACCCTTTGGGAGTGATTAGGGTGCCAATTGTCGATCATACGAGAGAAAACAAGGAGGACATATGTCATGCGTCCTTTGCTCGTACAGGAGAGTGATATGCTCTTCTGTGTGTTTCCCACTGTGCTATGTCAGACTCGTACGTCTTAACTGTTAGCGATAGTTTTAACAGTTGTCCCCTTGCGCACGTGTTATGCTGCCTGAAGTGAGTTGTCAGGCCTTATTCGGCATGGGCTTATGTTGTTCTACTAAGTGTTGACTTCTCGAACTATTTTGGGTTTGATCCGAGCGTGTGATTAATAGGCTTTGGGCCATTAATAATGATACCCTTATTGATGACATAAAATAAGTGTATATTATTAATATCATTTATTCTACGTATATTGCTTGTTTATATCATTATGTATAACATTTGATCCTTAATATCTTAAATGTTTATATTTTAGATATTTACAAGCAATTGGTGAAAGTTACCTATTATGGACACGTTTTGAAGCTAAATGGATCAAGTTAGAGCAAGTACACAAAACAGACAAGAATGTGTCGTATCATTCTAGATGGATACGCCGTATACCAAGACTTGGACGATTTGAAGACCATTACCTGACTTTGAAGAATACACCGTATCCAATTATTGGATACGTCGTAAATGAATACGCCATATCAACTTCTATGACTTCACCAGAATTCCAAGATAAGAAGACAGCATACGACGTATGAAGATTTGTGATACGCCGTATCACTATGGCGGTGTACGAATATTCCAGAATATAATAATCTTGGACACCATGCGAAGTTACCTTGATATGCCGTATCGGATAACCCGATATGCCGTATTGACCCATTTTCCAGAAAGTATAAATAGAAAACCCTAAGTTCGATTTTCAAAGAGGAAGAGAGAGCACATAACCACCAAGTACGAGACCAGAGACATAAAAAAGACCAAGAAGGTCCTGCTAGTGCATATTTACATAGGAGAATTCACTTAATTCGTTTTAGTAGCTATAATCATTCGGTTAGAATATTTTTTCTCTTTTGATTTATACTTGAATCTTTCAGAACATGTTATCTTGTATTATGACTGAGATTATGGGCTAATACCCATAGATATTAGCCATGTTTAAGGATTATTTGATATTTTGATCTGTTACTAATTTGATAGGCAGCTTAGGCTTGTGTTTTGATTACATTTATTACTTAATTAATATTGTTTTGCATGTTAATGTAAGCCCTAGATAGAATAAATGATAAAATTGATAATCACTAAGGTGTGCTTTATGCGGATTCCGAGTAATCGTGACAGGATTACATCTGTAGAAAAACTTTATACGTAAATTTAGATCCTAGTGATGAGCTAGGCTTAAATCTGATAAATGCCAAGTTATTAGTACCATCGCTATAGGTCTTAGACTTATCAAACATATTATATGACTAAACAATGGCTAATACGTTTTTCTTACTATCGGCTTGACCTCTTATTTATTATATGCGATTCTGCTTGTGTGTGTTATTTGTCTCATTGCTTTTACAGTTTTTATTAAATCTAAACTTTGTGCCAGTCTCTCAGGCTGAAAACCCCTTTGTTGCGTTAGATTAGGTTTAGATAAAACTAACTTATATAAGTAAAATACTGATAGATATTTAAGTGTTAACGTTCCACTCTTAGTGATCGAAACCCTACTTACCAACTAGCTCACCCTCGACTGGATAACTGTCCGTATGTGTTTGTTATAGGTAAAGTCGGCTAAATATAAATTTAAAACTTGAATACAATAATTACCTACACGACAAAAGACACATCAGCTATCAAGTCCCCACAGTCTAGCTAATATTATTTCATGTACGAGTGAGATAATGCTAGAATTTTGAAGTAACTGAGTCCCCCCCCCACAAGTCACGCGTTAGTCAACTGAGGTCTGTACATCCATGATGAGTTTTCCAGGCTGACTCATGAGTTACCTTGTGATGATAATCTAGACTTTAGCTTGTGTTCCCCAAGTGACGTGCGAGGTATTTAGGGTAAGGCTTGCATTTAATGCATGCGTGGGAAATGTAAAAATATCCCTTTTAAGATTTCAAATCTCTTACTCCGATATTTCGGCGGGTCAGACTTGTCGATTAGACTGTGCTTGACATCATACTGAGACTTGGAGCACGCGCGTCTTGTGAGGTCGTGAGTAGTACGCTCCTGGATTTGGCTTGCTGGCCCAATAGGCTGTTGCAAGTTGTTTTCCACTAGCGGTTATTTTTCTCTCCTATAAATAGGGCGTGAGAGATGAGGATTTACACTTTTCTAACTTCCTATTTCTAAAAAACTGCTCACGTTATTTGAAACCGCCGGCGATCCTTGTTTTTTGAAGTTATGTTCTAACTCAAAAAATTTTCCAGAAGAATATGGCGAGGCGAGGTTAGTTCATTTTCTTGTTCCTGCCTTCTTCTTTAAAAAAGAGTCATTTGGTGTGTCGTTCCTCTTCCTTTTGTCATGTCTTCGAGACAGAACGAAAGTGTTGTTGCCGATAATCCCTCTGGGGTAAAGACCCTGAAGTTTAACAATTTTTTGAAAAATCACAAATGAATTGAGGCCTATTCGCACCGTGTGCCCATGGGCAATGAAAGGCCTGACCTTCCCCCTTCTCGTAATGTAACTACCTTTTACTTAGATTATGCCATACATGCTAATGTTAGGTTCCCCTTACACCGGTTTGTTCATGAAGTATACCATTGCTTTAATATTGCTTTCTCTCAAATTCATCATCTTGGGTATCAAAGGCTGCATGCCTTTATTTTGGCTTGTAAAGGGTTGAATTTCCTTACCATCTTAAATGTTTTTCGCCATATTTTTCAAATAAAGTGGTGTGGCTCTTGGTATACTTTTGAGAGGATGGCGACTGAGAATCCGAGCCTGACCGTGTTGAAAACGACCAACGAGTCATCTGGTTGGGATGAGAATTCGGTATGGATTACCATTGATGAGCAGGTTCTATCTCCTCGTCATCTGCGGTGAGGTAATAGTGTGAATCTGGACCTGGATGTTACCTTTGGTATTTCCTCTGAGGGTAGGATCTTGTATGATCGTTTGAGTTCATTGCGTGTTATTCAAGGCCCATGTTAGAAGGTGCCTTGTTTCTGGTTGGTTTGAGTCAGAATTGGGATGGTGGGGTTAGGAGGTGCCTGTGTTGTATCAGGGTAAGGGTGAGTTGTTGTGTTCACCTGTTTTATTTTACAATTTCTTTGGTTTGTACCTAATCATGATCCGATATTTGTCTTGCAGTGATTGATGTTTCCTGACTTCTTGCATTGGCAAATAATATCGGTGTGACTTCCTCTGGGCCAGTCATTCAAGTGGATAATGATGTTGCTGCTCATTGAGATTTCCCTTGGATGTTTCTTCTCCACTTCGCCACTTGGCATTTGTTTCTTTACCTTGATCAATTCTCTTGCTAGCTCCAAGTATTCCTTCCATGTTGCAAGTGGTCTACGACCCAGCTCCTCTGAGAATTGTCCTTTGATCATTCCGGAGATAAAACCTCTGATCAGTTGTTGTTCACTAAGGCCTTGGTTTTTCATGGTTTCATTGTTGAATCGTCTGATGAAGTATTTAAACGATTCCCTAGGGCCTTTTCGGAGTAGCTGCAGGTCAATGGAATTTGTTAATACAAATAAACCGTAAAAACGTTTATTAATATTTTGCGATCTCTTTGTGTTTTGTTGATAACAAATATAATGTTATCTTAAGTACAATTATAAGTATACATGTTATTTTTGTAAAGCATTTATCCCTATTCGTGCAGTAACATCATTTTGAATCCATTGAATTTGAATTGGTATTTTCTCCATTACAATTATTGTGAAGAGACATCTACAATCGTTAGTCTTGGGCAGTTTCTTTGTGAAAATGTATGTATAGCCACAAAAGGACCGCATTTAAAATCGGGTCAAGTTCTAATTCTTCAAGTTGACTCTGTGGTAATACGATCGGCTAAGCCTTATTTGGCTACTCCAGGAGCAACTGTTCATGACATATAGCCATTTAATACAAATTGTTGTAATAAATCATTTGTTGTAATAGTTTATTAGGATGGGTAAAAATCACAACCCATGGATCATATCCATAACCCATGGTATTGACCCATACCTACTTGACTAGATACATTGTACTCATTAGATACATTCTATCTAAAAGAATACCCATGGACCAACCCATAACCCATGACCCATGACCCATAACCAAAAAACCCATGGGCAAAGAGGAGCGTCCCACGGATCCCTAGGATTACACTAGACGGATCCTTTGTGGGAGGGATCTGGGGAATAGTGGCAAGTTTTGCCTATAAATAGAGAGCCATTTCTTCATTCTAACTCACCCCTCTTCTTACTAATTCTCTCATATACTCTCATTCTCTTCTAACAAAAGATCACTTGATCTAGAGAGTACTTCATTCTTTCTTTCTTTAGTGATTCTCATATAGGTCCTTCTCTAAGGCGAGATCACGAGCATTCTACAAGTCATCCAAGCAAGGGGTCCTTGATTGATTTGTTCCTCCGCAAGATTTCTATAGCGAAGATCTTGTATTTGATATTTCATATATTTGTTGGGTAATAGTCGTGTTGGTTTGGTCCACCGTGTTACAGACTCGGTATTTAGCTTTGTACCGGAAAAAGGTGTAAGCAACGTTGTGAAGGCTTCTCCGCCAAGTTGAAGGAGTTTGTTGACATAGTGCTTGAACTCTCGAGTAAGTGACTCGGGGAGTGGAGTAGGGCAAGGAAGGTGTCCTTGTAGCTGAACCACTATAAATCGGTTGTGTCATTTCTATCCCTTGCTTTACTTTATTTACTTGCTTTATCATTAGATCTATACTTTCTCTACATCCATACAATTTCACATAATATTGAATCTAAAGTTTTTGAAACTAACTTAAAATCGGAAAAACTATTCAACCCCCCTCTAGTTTTCCACAATTGGCATCAAGAGCTAAGTTTATAAAAGTTTTAAAGTAAATCGTATTTTAAAAACTTTTTGATCACTATGGGTTCTGAAAATTAGAAGGAAGGGCAATCTATGTAACGACCACCACTACTTGAAACTAATGGTTTTATATATTGGAAAAATAGATTCGAAACGTATGTGAAGTCTAAAGATATTGATATTTTGGTACATTATTGTTGAAGGCGATTTTGAGGCTACCTCAAAATATGATAAAGGAAATTTAGTTAACATACCTAATGATAAACTAAACGATGAAATGAAGAAAAAGCTTTCTAAAAATAGTGAAGCTAAAATGGTTTTGTATAATGCTTTACCCAAATAGGAATTCGAAGAATTTCTACGCTTAAAACCTCTAAAGAAATTTGGAATTCTTTAGTTGTAACTCATCAAGGTAATCAACAAGTTAAAAATAATAAAATTGATTGATTTGTTCAAAAATAAAAGTAAATCAAGTTTTAAAGTAAATCGTATTTTAAAAACTTTTCGATCACTATGGGTTCTGAAAATTAGAAGGAAGGGCAATCTATGTAACGACCACCACTACTTGAAACTAATGGTTTTATAAATTGGAAAAATAGATTTGAAACGTATGTGAAGTCTAAAGATATTGATATTTTGGTACATTATTGTTGAAGGCGATTTTGAGGCTACCTCAAAATATGATAAAGGAAATTTAGTTAACATACCTAATGATAAACTAAACGATGAAATGAAGAAAAAGCTTTCTAAAAATAGTGAAGCTAAAATGGTTTTGTATAATGCTTTACCCAAATAGGAATTCGAAGAATTTCTACGCTTAAAACCTCTAAAGAAATTTGGAATTCTTTAGTTGTAACTCATCAAGGTAATCAACAAGTTAAAAATAATAAAATTGATTGATTTGTTCAAAAATAAAAGTAAATCAAGTTTTAAAGTAAATCGTATTTTAAAAACTTTTCGATCACTATGGGTTCTGAAAATTAGAAGGAAGGGCAATCTATGTAACGACCACCACTACTTGAAACTAATGGTTTTATATATTGGAAAAATAGATTCGAAACGTATGTGAAGTCTAAAGATATTGATATTTTGGTATATTATTGTTGAAGGCGATTTTGAGGTTACCTCAAAATATGATAAAGGAAATTTAGTTAACATACCTAATGATAAACTAAACGATGAAATGAAGAAAAAGCTTTCTAAAAATAGTGAAGCTAAAATGGTTTTGTATAATGCTTTACCCAAATAGGAATTCGAAGAATTTCTACGCTTAAAACCTCTAAAGAAATTTGGAATTCTTTAGTTGTAACTCATCAAGGTAATCAACAAGTTAAAAATAATAAAATTGATTGATTTGTTCAAAAATATGAACAATTTTCAATATCGGATGAGGAAACTATAGATCATTCATTTGAAAATTTTAATACTATTATTACATCTTTAGAAGCACTTGATGAATCTTTTTCTAGCCGTAACCATGTTAAGAGATATCTAAGGGCACTTCCATCCAAGTGGAGATCCAAGGTGACGGAAATCGAAGAGTCAAAAGATTTGACAATCCTCACCCTTGATGAACTCATAGGAAACTTAAAAGTCTACGAGCTTGTCCTTGCTAAAGATTTCGAAGCCTCAAAGGTAAAAGAGAAACACAAATCTCTTGCCCTTAAAGCCAAAAAGGCCTCAAGCGATGAAGAGAACTCCTCTTCGGATAGTGACGACGAGGAGTATGCTATGGCGGTAAGGGACTTTAAAAAGTTCTTTAGAAGGAAGGGAAGATACGTCAAACAACCGTATGACGACAAGAAAGGATTCCGGAAAAGCAAAGAGGACGAGAAGCCGAGGGATAATCGTGCTTGCTTTAAATGTGGGGACCCAAACCACTTTATTAGTAAGTGTCCCAAAAGGGATGATCAAAAGGCGTTCGTGAGCGGCACGTGGGGAATGAGCGACGAGGATGATGAAGAAATTTGTCTCATGGCAAATGACGAGGTATGTCACGAATACTATAGTAGCTCATCACTAGATGATGACTCATTGCATAATGAATATGACAAACTTTGCAATATTAGCTTAAAATTAATTAACAAAAACAAGCATTTGAAAAGTCAAAACCAACGCTTAGATAAGGAAGTCATAGAATTAAAAACAAAATTGAAACGTCTAGAAAAGGGTAAAATAGCAAGTGGTGAATGTGAACTTTGCTTTCAACTTCAAACACCAGTTGATCAACTAGATTCTAAAATTGCTAGAATGAGTATGAATACTTTAGATATGATATTAGATAGTGTAAAACCGGAAACAACCAAAAAGGTTTAGGTATTCAACAACTTGATCCATCAACTAGTGAAAACAAAGAAACACAATTTGTTAAGGCACTAGAAAAACAAGCCACTGTTGTGGCGGATCCCACGGATCCCACAAAAAGGGAACCGGCTAGTGTACAGCCAGGGATCCGTGGGTCTGCTGTAGCAAACAGTGTTAATAACATAGCTTCTTCATCTTGAACTGATTTTGTTATCGTTAATAAGAAGAAACCAAATCATTTTACCACTAGACAACCACCTCCCAAAATATAATCCTATTTTTGCAAGAAACAAAGCTCCATCTTTTTCAAAACCTAATCCATCTAGGAGACCTAATAATGTTTACCCGAGAAGTAACCATCAAATGGGATGGAACCCAAATATGCAAAATGGTTTTCCTTTTCAAAACTTTGCTCCATGGAATGCATACTCACCTTATCCATACATGTCTAACATGAATGGAATGTTTAACACTAATGGACCCATGAAAAAATGGGGACCAAACTTTTGAGTTAACTGTTTTCTTAGGTGTGCTTAAAGGTCGACCTAGATCCGGATGAATGGGTCAATGATAGCGGGTGCACGAGGCACATGACCGGCAATAAAGATCTATTCTCCACATATGAATCCTTCAATGGAGGAAATGTGATATTTGGAAATAGCAAAAGTAAAATCATCGGTAAAGGTACGATTTCTAACAAATCTCTAACCATTAACGATGTGTGTCACGTAGAAAACCTAAACTTTAACCTCTTAAGTATAGGACAAATATGTGATAAAAAGTGCAATGTACTTTTTACCGAAACCGGTAGTAAGATATTAAAAAATGGCATAACCATAGGAAGAGGAATTAGGAAACATGGAGTCTATGTCATTAAAATCGGTAATGAACCTAAAGACAAACTTTGTCTTACCTCTATGGATGATACTTCGACCTTATGGCATCGAAAATTAGGTCATGCCAATATGCGACTTCTTCAATCGCTATCATCCAAAGATCTAGTAAGAGATCTACCTAAGTTAAAATATGAACATCACTTTTGTGATGCTTGTAATATAGGAAAACAAGTTCATTCTAGTCACAAAGCTAAAAATATGGTGTCTACAACTAAGTGTATAGAATTACTACACATGGATTTATTTGGTCCATCCGCTATCCAAAGTTATGGAGGCAACTACTACACTTTGGTCATAGTGGATGATTACTCTAGGTACACATGGACAAAATTCTTAAAGAACAAAACGGAAACGTTTAATTATTTTGAAATATTAAGCAAGAAAATCCAAAGACAACTAGGAAGTCCTATAGTGTCTATTAGAACGGATCATGGTAGGGAATTCGATAATGAAGTGCAATTTGGAGCCTTTTGTGACGCTAATGGTATTACTCACAACTTATCGGCTCCGCGCATTCTACAATCGAATGGGGTAGTTGAAAGAAAGAATAGAACCCTACAAGAAATGAGTCGCACTATGCTTAATGAGCAATCCATACCTCAAAAGTTTTGGTGCAATGCCGTTGATACTTCAACGTACATACTTAATCGAGTCTTAATTAGACCAATCTTAGGTAAAACTCCATACGAGTTACTTCGAGGTAAAAAGCCTACGTTAGATCACTTTAGAGTCTTTGGTAGCAAATGTTTTCTTCTTAACACTAAAGATTACCTTACAAAATTTGATCCTAAATCAACCGAAGGTATCTTTCTAGGTTACTCCCCTAATAGCAAAGCTCACGTCATACTAAATAAAGAAACAATGAAGGTAGAAGAGTCATTAAATGTAAAATTTGATGAAAGTCCACCCAAACCCTCTCCACCTCTTGTCGATGACGAGATTGTAGAAAGTGAAGCTATTTTAATAAAGAAAAAGATAAATGAAGAAGAAGAAGAATCCTCAAATAATGAACTCATAAATATTAAAGAGTCCAAAGATCACCCCGTAGATAAGGTCATAGGAAAGCTAAACGAAAGAACCTTACGGTCTCAAGTTCAAAACCAAAGTAGTCTATTTTGTTTTGTTTCAACCATAGAACCTAAGAATACACAAGAAGCCATAAAAGATGAAAGTTGGGTAATGGCTATGCATGAAGAGTTAAATCAATTTGTTTCTAACGATGTATGGACACTTGTCCCTCCACCTAGTAATCAAACCATAATAGGAACTAAATGGGTTTATAAGGCTAGACTTGTTGCCCTAAGGTATAACCAACAAGAAGGAATATGTAGGTTATTGGTTATTGTTTTAATCAAAGAACATGTATGAGGATTGAATCAAACAAGAAGATTTTAGAGAGAGAGAGATGGGTGGGATACTTTCTAGAGAGAGAGAAAGAGATGAGAGAAAAAGAAAGTTGTATGATTATAGAAATGAAAGCACCAACCCTCTCCACATGAGGAGAGGGCTATTTATAGTTCTTACATATTACGCCACCTACGGGCTGTGGATCAGGCATACATTGGGTAAAGACCCATCCTTCCTCCACGGTGTTACACTACGCTAAACTAAACTAATAACTAACTAATAAACTGATAAATAACGATATGTCTACGAGCTAACTTATGCTAGATAATATTTGGGGTGACCGACACTTTACAATGGAATTTCCAATTCCTAACAATCTCCCCCTAAGGGAGGTCACCCCATGATTTACATTTCGAATCCTAGCATTCTATTTTATCTTCAGTCTTGAGATCGTAGACGTTAATTCTTCACATCCACAATCTTTGTGCTTTAGCAGTGATACTTCAAAGTCCGCATAGTTTTGTACTTTCAGTGGAGGCCTTTAAATGATCCACATCTTTGATGATCTTCGAGCTTTCATTGAGATCATTAGCCACAGTAAATCTCTGGATCACCCTTTATTGTGTTGCCATCATGTGAAGTTGTGACTTTCGGACCGACATGCTCACACTTTCTGGATCATGACATCTTTTCATCAGAGTAGCGGAAGCTTTACTTGTTAGCCTTGATTATTTTTATTAGAAGTGATGGTCATTCACGATTAGGAACTTTGTAATGTGTGTTAGATATCGTGATAGAATAGTCAACGGGCTCGTGGATTGGGCTAAGCTAATTGGGCATTAGTTAAGTTAAGCTAGCCTTGTCTAGTTCGTGTAACCCAAGCCCAATCCAAGTCCATCTCAAGGCCCATGGCCAAGCCTTAGGGCATCCTCTCTCTTGTACTATATATACCCCTCAAGTATGTCATTTGAGGGGTGTGCTTGAAAGTGTGTGTGTGTGTGTATTTTCTCTCTCAAGGAATATACAACTTATTGTTTGCATATCTTATACTCATAACATACACGGATTTATATATCATTCAAGTCAGCATCCCATCTTAATCTTTCTCATCTTCTTTTACGCATATGTTTGTGTTTGGTTTGTTCGTGTTCTACGCGTAACTGTTGTTACGTGTGTTGGGTTCGCGTGTTAAAGTGATAAGGTTGATAAGATATAAGGTCCAACAATTGGTATCAATCGCCTAACAATGGTTTAGGAGTGTTTGTGTTTGTTTTGAAGTTTGGTATACGCATAAAGCTCTCGTTAGTCATATTTGAAAAGCTTAAAGCTTTAATTTTTGCACTCAAACATTCAAGATTCTTGTGGTTTAAGGTTTATTTGGTGCTAAAGTTTCAGTTTTTTGCAAAAAGTTTGAAGCTTTACGCGTTTTTCTTCATTTTTAAGCTCGTTTTTGGTTCTTTGGTCATTTCTACTCGTAACTTTTCTAAGCACTTTGGGTGAAAAAGGTCAACATTTTTGGGTTATTCGAGTGTTTTTAAGGATATCTGTGCAAGAGAAATTGGTTGAATCGCTGAAATTTTTTACGAGTAGGTCAAAACCCTAATTCTACTCGTAAGAAAGTCAACTACTCATAAGGTTCTACTCATAACTTTTTGGTGCAGATTCTTCGAGCTTAAACGGTGACTCAGTGCTTCCCTCACTTGGATAAGTTTGTGGAACACTTCGACTTTTGGATATCTCTTACACTGTGATAGTGTAAAGGATTTTTGGGCAAAACCCTAATCTTACGCATAAGTTTCAACTTACGCATAAGCATTTTTCTTACGCCTAAGTTTTCCTTACGCATAAGCTAAATCTTACGCATAACTTTTTCTACTCGTAACTTTAAACCTACGCATAAGATCCTACGCCTAAGGAATCCTACGCCTAAGATCCTACGCATAAGCCTCGTCTACTCGTAACTTCGTGTTTCTACGCCTAAGCTCTTTCTACGCATAAGGTTTAAAAAAAAAAAAAAAAAAAAAAAAAAAAAAAAATTTAAATTTAAGGAGACTAAACTCTCAATTTTTACGCGAGATTCAAATTTTGGTTTAACTGTGAAAATTTTGGTCAAAAATTCAAATTTTTGGGCCTAAATTCAAATTTTTCGGGTCAAATTTGGCGTCAAAATTGTCATAACTCAAAATTTTCATACGACCTTAGAATTGATTTTTATATTGAATTTCAAATTTTGGGCGAAAATTTTTAAGAACCGAGTTTACGAGTACGACTTTCGGAAACACCTCAACTGAGCTTAATCTTCATCAACCACAACTCCTTTATCGTTGAATCGATCCTACATCAACTTTATCAGATCATACCTTCATCAATGGCAACTCAACAAGACATTCATGCAGCCGGTGCCGAAAACCGACCTCCTATGTTGGCAAAAGGTGGTTATCTTCAATGGACAAGTCGAATGCTCCGCTACATCAAGACCAAACCTAATGGGAAACTCATGATTAAATCCATTCAGGATGGACCCTTCAAGCCTCGACAAGTCCAAGTCCCTGGAAATCCTGATGCAACACCTCCCGTAGCACCATCTTCTCGTCTTCAATACGAATCTGAATACGCTGCAGAGGATCAGAAACAAGTCGAAGCAGATGACATGGCAATTCATATTATCCAACTGGGTTTACCAATAGACATCTTTGCTGCGGTAGACAGTTGTGAAACTGCTTTCGATATGTGGGAACGTGTTAGACGACTTTGTCATGGAACAGAAATTGGTCATCAAGACATGGAGAACAAGTTGCTAACTGAATGGGAAAAGTTCACATCTACACCAGGAGAATCCATTGAATCCTACTATGGAAGGTTTTGCACTTTGATGAATGAGCTAATCAGAAACAAGCTGACACCCAGAACAATCGTTCAAAACATCAAGTTCCTGAATAATCTTCCAGAAGAATGGGGACGATATGTCACTATTGTCAACCAAACAAAAGACCTTCATCAGGTGAACTTTGATCAACTGAATGATTTTCTGAAACAAAACCAAGCTGAAGCGAATGAAGTCAGGAAAGAAAGATTGGCAAAGAATCATGATCCATTGGCACTCATTGCAAAGACTCAACCTTCAGTGAATACACAACAACAAGCTTCATCATCTTCCAACAACAACAATTTGCAGCAATACATTCCACAACCACAACAACAAAACTATCCACCTGAACAACAACATTACCAGGAACAAGGAATCACTGATCTTGAAATGGAACCCAAAGAAGCTTTGGCTCAAGTATTCTCTTTATTGGGTAAAGCATTCAGAGGTCGCTATTCCACACCAACTAACAACAACCAACGGATTTCATCAAACACTCGCAACAGGCAAGTTGCACAGCCAGGAGTGAATATGGGTCATCAAGGTCAAATGGTTGGAGTTATTGGGAATCAGCAGGGATATGCTACTGGATTTGGCATGGGTAATCAGGCGGTTCCGAATCAGGGTAATCTGTTGGGACAGAATGTTGGGAATAGAGCAGTGGGTAATCAGAATGGGAATGTTGCAGCTCCAGTCGTTGGGAATTATGGAAATGTGAATCAGGGTAATCAGGTTAAGTGTTATAACTGTCAAGGAATAGGTCACATGGCACGAAACTGTCCCACTAAGCCACACAAGAAGAATGCTGAGTTTCTTCGGAAAGCTATGCTGTTAGCACAGAAGCAAGAAGCAGGGATGCAGTTGAGTGCTGAGGAAAATGATTTTTTCACTATTGTGGATGATTTGGAAGACCTCGAGGAAATTAATGCGAACTACATCTTCATGGCAAATATTCAGGAGACTAAGTACGACACTGACTCTGACGCACCTCCTGTCTATGATGCAAATGCAGTATCTAAGGTACCAATCATTGATCCATGCTATAACAATGTCATATGTGATGTGTTTACTCATGACGAACAGCATTCTGTGACATCCGCACCTACTTATGATACATACATAGACAATCCGAGTTGTAGCAATACTAACTCTGAAACTCCATATGTGGATCCTAGTGGAGGCTGTGTGGCACAAAATACTGAGACTGATGAGGAAACACGTGCTTATTTTGAATCATTAATCAATAACTGTGGCATTGAAATTGAGAAAGTGAGTAAGGTCAATCGCGAAGTTAAGGCCGCGAATAAGAAATTGACCGCTGAGCTTGAGAGTTACAAGGAGCACGCCAAAGCCTATGAATTTCATACAAACAAAATGTCCGAATTAGAAATTGGTTATCAAGATTCTGTTTTAAGAGAAAAACAATTGCAACTCAAGTATGACACACTTGATGTAAATTTGAACTTGAAAATAAAATCTTTAAACAAGAAAATTTCTGATCTAAATGACCAACTTTCTAAACAAAAAGCACTGTTTTCTGATCTTGAAAAAGAGAAGAAACAGTTGATTGATGATTTTACAAAACGAGAAGATTCTCTTCTTGATGAAATTCTTGATAAAACGGAAAAAATCAAAACATTGGACAATTTGCTTCTTACAACGGGTCATTCAGCTAAATCAAACAAGATGCTTTCTAACCAAGTAAATCCACGTTTTCATACTTCACATAAGATGGCACTTGGTAACGACCCTTCTTCGTTTCTCAAGAAAGCTCAGAAATCTCAGAATGTGTTGCACAATGGAAAACCTTTGCATGAACCCATAATTGTGCATGATTCTCTTGAAACGTTGGAACTATCTGAGGAGAGTAGATCTAAAATGAAACAAAAGAATCCAGATCTTAAACCGATTGATTATAACAAATGGAACAAAATTAATGGAATTACTTTTGTTAATCAAAATGAAAAGTCAAAGTTTTTCACCACACCAAGTGTTTCAAACAAAGTGTCAACACCAGTTTCAAAACCAGTTGCAACTCCTGTAGTTGTAGTTTTCAAATCTCTTTCGAAAATCGAACAAATGTCTTCAAACAATCCTTTTAACACAAGTGATACTAGAAGCATTTTAGATGACGTTAAAACTAGAATTGGGTATCTTCAAGAGACTGTCCAGTCTAAAACCAATATTACAACTAACATCTGGTTTACTCGTCATGATGACGAAACAAAAGAGTTTTTTAAAACCCAAATTGCCCCTCCGTTAACTGCCATCAGTGCGAGGGTAATTCATGTTGAACAAGCACTTTTGAAAGAAACAGCTGACTTTGTCAAGGACCATAAATCCCTGGTAAAGCAAGCTAATGAAAGTATTGAACACATCAAAGTTTTGGAAAAACTCAATGATTCTCTCTTCGAAGATGTTATGACTACTGATATCATGTCCATTATCTTACAAACATATTCGGTTGAAGATCATGAAAGACTCCAGTCTGAGACCTCCGCAATTGTTTCAAAATATGAAAATGCTCTTGAAAAACTTGAAAAAGAAAATGTGTCCTATTTTAAACAGCTTGATCAAAAAACCGAAGAATGCAAGTATGATAAACTGTCGTGTGAGCGTGCCTACAAGGACATGCAAGAGCAAAATGATCTTTTGAGAGTTCAGCTGGAAAGCCTAAAAGGAAAGGTTGTGGATACTAAGTTTGCAAAACCATTGACTGAGGAGAAAACAAATGTCCCCAAACCGGTTTTCAAACCAAAAATGTCTATTTCTATGCCTCCTCCAAAAGTCAATGAGAAAAATGATTTGTCAAAAACAGTCACTCCACAGTCCCTGCCTATTAAAAATAGAATTGTCAAAGGTTTTGAAAAAGAAAAAGTGGTTATTGAAAAACCAAAAATGATTACTCATGGCATTTCTAGGAATAGTACACGAAATGTGACCAAAAATCCAGTTAAAGAATCTGTTGGTTCTAACAACATGGTCAACAATCAATATCTAGAAGAAGCTAGGAAAAAAGGCACAGACTCGAAAAGACGGAATTCTAGGTGCAACATCTAGGGTGATGAATTCTACAAGACTTCAAGGCACTGCTAGTAGTAGTAAACCATTACCTAGGAACACCCTACAAAAGACTAGGGATTGGCTTGCATCTAAGAGTAGTTGCGCAAAAGAAAATGCTATGCCCTTAGAAAACAACACTAGGAATTCTAAGTCTTTTTCAAACATGAATCAATTTCCAAAAGACTGTAGTGACAAAGTTAAAGCTGCTGTTTTAAACAAGAATATTGAATTTGTCTGTACTACATGTAAAAAATGTATCTTTTCAGCTAATCATGATGCATGTGCCTCACAATATCTCAAGGAAGATAATTCTCATCCCAAGGCACAATCCACTAAGACACCAAATAGAAACAAGCCCGTTGCTAAAATGTCAAACAAAAAGAAACCTAATAGGTGGATCTCTTCAGGACGTAGTTTTTCCAAAAATGAGTCTTCCGCTGCATCTGAAAAGAAAACAACTCCTAGATCTTACCTTAGGTGGATACCCACGGGCAAAGTTTTCAACGAAATAGGTCTTAGATGGATCCCCACAGGAAAGATTTTTGATACTTGCTCCAACACAGATAATAGTGAAACTCATCAAGATAAGGAAGTCAAAACCACTATAACCGTTGATAGTGATCACCCTCACCGTGAGGAATCTTGTACTTCTAACACTGTTATTTGTGAAAACTCTTCTTCTTTGGTTGCAGGTGAATCAAATATCTCAGAACCCAGCTCATCAGAGGGTTCCAATTCTGTAAAATCTTCTTCTTCATTCTCTCTATCTTCTATCTTTGATTTTCCATTTCTTTTATAAAACCAACAAAAGCAAAATACAAAAATAGAAAATTTTCAAAAATACAAAAACAATATAAAATCAAAAATCCAAAAATATTCTTCTCACGACATGTCTCTCGTATAATCGATATTCTGTACGTATCTAGAAATGTCATTCAACAATGATACGGGCATGTACAGATGCTTGAGCGAGAGTTCTTTTAATGTTTTCCAAAACATGTCGTTTCTCAAAAATTTCTTCAATAATGGCTTTCGTGTACTTCAGTACGAAACCCGGACTTCAAATTAATGGCTTCTGAACACATCAGTTCAGGACCCGTGCTTCAGAGAAAGGAAAGTGCTTATCCAAATCAAAGGTTTTAAATATTTTTTCAAGCACTATTCCTAAAAACAATGGCTTACAGTTACTTCAGACTGTAACCCGATCTTTAAAGAAAGGAAAGTGCTACGCAAAATCAATTTTCATAACTATCGAGCACTTATCCTAAAACAAATGAAGATTATTCTTCTCGAATATCTTCAAAAGATTTTCAAAATCTTCATCTTGCGTACCATTGATTCGAAGTTTTCAAAAAGATTTTTCAAAATCTCTCACATTTGGTACCAAGATAAATCCCTCTAAACCCTTAATTGATTCTAAATTTTCTGTATGAAAAATATGCTTTCGTTAAGGGGGAGTATAAAACCAAAATTGTTCCAAAATTCATGCTAAATCAGTTTCTCTCCAAATGCTTTCCGAAAAACATATCTTTTAGTCATTTTGTTTCAAAAACATCATTGATATGCTATTTTTGAGGGGGAGAAACGTGATTAAAATGTGATAAAAAATGTTTAATGATCGTTGTTTGAATCTCAAAAGAGCTCGACTCAGTCGTAACCAATGAATTGACGAAAAATTAAAGTCAGGAAATGTACCATTTCGAGAAACTTTCTATGGACTTGACCAGGACGGGTAATAATTTCAAGCTAGTTCTCTAGTGATGTAAACGTGTCTCGAATCGGTCTAGTTCATTTAAAGTCGATCAATTCAAAAAGTGCGAACTCTACCCTCTATGTGCAGATTTATGTCAAAACATATAAGCACATGTGAAGGGGGAGTGTTTCTGAAAATATAAAACTCACGGAGTGTCTCAAACATGTTTTCTATCATAAACACTCTGAGAGGTTTTCATGAAAAATGGTTTTATGGCAACAATAGGACAGTCATGGAGTTATAAGGTGACTAAGGATAGGAAATTCGTCCTATGATCTGCCAGAGCCGGAGGGATCTACCCAAGGACATCACCAATAGTTAGTATTAGAAGTCCTTAGGAATGATTGAAAAAAGGAGTATTGTGAGAAAGGAGAAAGAAGGGGTTGAAGAATTAAAAAGAAATGTAAAAGAAAGGGTGAAAAGAAATAGCCCTCCATATTCAACCTTAGGGCAGAAACTGGGTTCAATACATATGCTACTGGTTGTCACTAGATGACACTGGTATAGAAGACAAAGAAGTCATGGACCCAGTGACGCACTGCACTTAACCTTCTAGCCACTCAATTCCTCTTAAAAGGATTTGTTTCATTCTCACTGGGAACCCTACATAATCTATCGACTTTCTCTTAGAGATCGTTGGTATTGAAGAAGGAGACCCTCTTCCTAGTCTCTGCTCAGGAAAACCAAAATGCACTAATTGAGTCTAGAGCCACGAGATTCATCAAAAGATCTCATAGGAACACTTGACATGACATCGCTTGTTGTTCATCAATAAGGGCACAAGTGATATATTCTAGAGTCCTACGCAGATCTTAGCAATCTGCCAGAACATTTATGAGAAGTTTCACAATCTGTGATCCTCAGTGATTGAATGGAAACTCCTGCCAGGGTCAACATCATACAGCCCTGACAGCAGGTCACTTCGGTAATTCTCCGTGGATTACGCTTAGTGTGTCTCAAACGGTCTACAGTCGTGGGGTGATGCTTCGGTGTACCTCAGCGACTCATCTGAACTGTAGATATACTTCGGTATATCGCGTTATCTCACTTGTGGGACTCCAGTTCAGGAACGGCCTTTGTAAGAATTAGAGATGTGTTTTCACACTATGCTGTTAACACCCTCGAAATTCAAACTTGTAAGTGCCGGAATCCGCTTATTACTAACCTGTTTTTATGTTTTCTTCTTATGGAAGCTCCGGAGCGGATGGATCGTGCAGACTCGCCACATGCGCATACCAACAACACATGAATGTTCTCATCAAAATCAAAGGCAACTCAAAGTTAAAGATGATTCTTCATCAATATCAAAGAATCCACAAAGTGTAAAGACTCGAGAACTTCATCATTGGAAACTTAAAGTCAAATAGAAGTGTGAGCATGGTGGAGAAAGACGTGGAGACACCTAACCAACGAAGTTGACAACGGCAGACAACCACATTAACTGATCACAAAGCATGAAGGAACAAAGAATTAAGACTATTCTATATCTACTCACAAAGTTCAAGCTCAAAATGATTAAAGACCTACTCAAGTGGAGCATCTTTTGAATGACCACCCCTTAGGGGGAGATTGTTAGCCTTGATTATTTTTATTAGAAGTGATGGTCATTCACGATTAGGAACTTTGTAATGTGTGTTAGATATCGTGATAGAATAGTCAACGGGCTCGTGGATTGGGCTAGGCTAATTGGGCATTAGTTAAGTTAAGCTAGCCTTGTCTAGTTCGTGTAACCCAAGCCCAATCCAAGTCCATCTCAAGGCCCATGGCCAAGCCTTAGGGCATCCTCTCTCTTGTACTATATATACCCCTCAAGTATGTCATTTGAGGGGTGTGCTTGAAAGTGTGTGTGTGTGTGTGTATTTTCTCTCTCAAGGAATATACAACTTATTGTTTGCATATCTTATACTCATAACATACACGGATTTATATATCATTCAAATCACCATCCCATCTTAATCTTTCTCATCTTCTTTTACGCATATGTTTGTGTTTGGTTTGTTCGTGTTCTATGCGTAACTGTTGTTACGTGTGTTGGGTTCGCGTGTTAAAGTGATAAGGTTGATAAGATATAAGGTCCAACATTACTGGTTCATGATATTTGCCGCAGCGTAGCAGAAGCATGGTATAAAAATATCAGAGCCAGGTTATGTAGATATGCACTAGTCATGATTTCTTTAATTAAGTGTGGATGTTGTGAGCATGCGGCTTTGAATTGACTCCTCAATTCTGATCAGCTGCAACCGTCCAAATGTACCTGCAAACAACAGTTAGTAATAAAACACACGAAAGTGTCTTTGATCACTTTCGTTGAATTGAGGTACACGACCCACGGTTCCCCGTTGATCAGTATAAGTACTGCCTGTGATCAGGTATAATTATGAAGAATATCCTTGACAGGGTTTCGCAGCTGTTCTAGCTGTTCTCAAACCGGAACGTCTCAAAGAAGACAACACGGAATGAGTGAACCAGAAAATTGAGATTCACTGATTGATTAAAAATGATTTGAAAACAATCGCGTATTGCTTGAAGAAAGAGTTTTGCAATACGACGAAGGTTTTATAAGAAAAATCAATCTTCAATCATAAATATCCTTTTAATTTTGAAAGATTAATACACAGTCGATGTGCAATAGGAAAGAGTTGTTGAGCACACCGACCGGTTTTTCAAAGGTATCCGTCAATCCATTTCCTGGACCAAGGTTGATTCATGATTTAATCGCCCCATCGTTTCTATCCAGTTGTCATAAGCTTGATCTTATGAAAGATCTCACATGTCACCCACCAAGAGCTTGTTTGATGTTGGCTCTAGAAGGATTTCCATCTTCATCGTGAATACTTTACATATCACTCAGATGTTGTGGCAATACCACAAGGATAATGCGTAGGACTCTCAATATATAGTTACTTTCCACATTGTGTGAAACAGCAAGACTTCATTAATTTTGTGTCCTAATGAGATATTGAGGATGATCTCTTGGCTCTAGACTCAATTGTGCACATTTGGTTTCCTATGCCGGAGACTAGGGAGAGGGTCTCCTTTTTCAATATCAACAATCTCTAAGAGAAAGTCGATAGATTATGTAGGTTCCCCGTGAGAATGAAACAAGTCCTTTTAAGAGGAACTTGAGTAGCTTGGGAAGTTTAGTGCAGTGCGTCACTGGGTCCATGACGTCTTGTCTTCAATACCAGTGTTACCTTAGTAACCACCAGTAGCATATGAATTGAACCCGGTTTCTGCCCTAAGGTTGAATTATTGGAGGGCTATTTCTTTTCACCCTTTTCTCATTTCATTTCTTTTTCATTCTTCAACCCCTTCAGTGCTTACCGAGACTTCATTACTAGAACCTTGTTGGGTTTATTCCAGTTCTAGCTCTATCTCAGTCCGCACTCTTCCCATATTCTCATTTTTCTCCTTTTTTTCATCATACCTAAGGACTCTACACTATCTAGTGGATTGTCCCTGGGTAGATCCCTCCAACGAATACCTAACCTCACCATCCTTATAACTCCATACATAAAGTAAAATGGTCGGTCTTTTGGTACATTTCATTCCTTCTTGAAACCAATTGAAAAATCATTTGGAAAATCCAATCAAGGTACTTGTGATATAAAATCAAAACATTTTGTACCTTAACTATTTTTGATCATTTAGAAATGCTCCCCGTCAACATGTGCATATGATTTTGAAATTGTTTCGCACATGGAGGCAAGAGTTCTTTGAAATAATTTCTTGATCACAATTTCCATAGAAAAAGCCATTTCATTTTCTTGGTAAATTCTCCCCCTCAATATGTGCTTTGGATATTTGAAATCATTTTATCACATAGAGGCAGGAGTTCTTTAAAGTACTTCCACGATCACGAATGCCATAGAGAAAACCATTAGAAAATCAATCAAGGTACTTTATGTTGAAATATAGAAATCTTTTTACCTAGAAAGTTTATTTTCTTTTAGAAATACTCTCCCTCAATATATGCTTCGAGATTCGAAAGTGTTTAGCACATATGGGAGAGCAGCATGCACACCCGAATCAAAATGATCACCTTTTATCAAATTTCATTATTAAATCACAAATTCTCCCCCGATCAAAAATATCAAACCCTTTGAGATTTTGGATCCCAGGTGATTTAATAAGGTTTAGAAAACATGGGAGAATATGTGCCTTGTTTAAATACTCTTCTAGTTTTGGTTAAATGCTCCTCCACAATCATGTGCATTATGTATTTAAAAAATCGTTTGGCACATGAAGGAAGGAGTGCTTTAGAAACAATCACCCTTTAAAACCGATTTGAGATTTAAATCGCGATTTCTCCCCCGATCAAAAATTTCAAACAAATTGAGATTTTGGATCCCGATTGATTTAAATCATTTAGAAAATTTTGGGGAAAGACGAGGCAAGATTTAATTTTGAAAAATGATAGATAGGGAACAGTTTTTCGACATTAAAGATTGTTAGTGTCAGGTATGATAGTTTTAAGAGATCTTTAAGTAAAATAAAACAATTTCACAATCAAACAAGAACAGAAAAAATTTCATTTTGAAAGATCTTTGAGTTTTAAAGAAAATCATACCATGACATAACATTAAATCTTTAGATCACCACTTTGTTTTTGTACAAACAGGACTTTTATGAAGAAATATCGTTTGAAAATATTTTATTTTAAATCACTCTCCCCCTCAATCGATGACCGTAGTCGATGATTTAGTGACTTAAGTTTTGATAAAATGAAGTCCGGTGATTTTCAAAATTTAGTCCAATTTATTTTCAAAACAATATTTTTCCATTTTTCAAAACAGTATTATTCAAATTTTTTTAAAAATGGTATCATTCACTACTTTTCCTACACCAGATACGTTAGGTGGTTGAGAAGCTTCTGTTGTTGCTGAGGGATGGAAGAAAACCATCTGTAGATGCAGTGAGACTTCTTACGTTGCATTTTTTTCATGCCAACTGAGGTCAAATTAAGCTCCGTTTCTTCATTTGATGATGAAGAAAACCATCTGTTGATGCAGTGAGACCTCTTACGTTGCATTTTTTTCATGCCAACTCTCCATAGAAGTCAAATTAAGCTCCGTTTCTTCATTTGTCAACCCAAGATATAGTTACCCTTTCCTTTCGGCATCCAATCATCTTTAATTGTGGGATCCGGATCGGGAACAATCTTTTATACCAATATACCTGCATACGTTAGTGAACACACATAAAGATATATGGTGGTCGACATCACCCAAACAGCAATCGACTAATAACAGTCAATTCAACATATCAATCAAATCATACAAAGGCATGGGATTATGTGTCCATCAAACTCTAATCATCTAAACCTGACAATCATATCCTAAATTCCTAGTCCTTCGACATAGGCAAATGTCATTTTTAGTTAAGCACGTAGGATAATTAAGAAAGCCCGTTAGATGATGTAGATTTGAAAATATTCTCCCCCTCAATCAATGACTTATTTTCTGAAAAGTTTAAAAGCGCTGAAGTCATTGATTGAGTTTTCAATTATTACGAAAACACTGAATCTGAATGATTTACAAGCAACTCATTTATCACCATTTTGTTAAAACAAATATTTTTCTGAAGAATTTTAGACAGAAAAACATTTGTGTAGGAACAGCAGTCCTTCGACATACTTTCCTCAATTAGTTTTAGGATAAGTGCACGAAAATTTTGAAAATTTGTTTAGCGCAGCACTTTACTTCCTTGAAGAACGGGTTGCTATCTGAAATAATAGCAAGCCATGGTTTAAGCACGGGTTACAGTCTGAAGTAACTATAAGCCAACATTTTTTAAGCGCGGGTTACAGTCTGAAATAACTGTAAGCCATATTTTGAGACATGTTTTGGAAAAAATATTTACACCTCCTGCTCGAACTTCATCTATGGTCCCGTGCTATTATTGAATGACATTTCTAAGACCGTAGATGTTATCGATACCAGAAGACATGTCTTTGAAAAAAAATATTTTTGGTATTTTTCAAATTTTCTGATTTTTATGGGTTTTTTGTTGGTTTTATATTTTTCTCTTTTCTTTTTGTTGGTTTTATATTTTTGTATTTTGTTTTTCAAAAAAATATGTACAGATAGAGTAATAGTTTAAGAAGATGATGATACAAGTACCGAGATAAGGAAATCGTTCAGCACTTTGTAAAAGATAGAAGTCATCATCTCTTAAACTTTCACCACCAAAGCATTCGAGGCTCTTGAATCTCGCAAGAACTCGAGCCTTCTAAAAGTGAATCTTTGGCAGCTTCCCCCCAAACCAACAATCCTCGAACAAAGACCATTTCCCTCAAGAAGAAGAAGTGAATAAAAATGGTCTCATTGAATGAAGCTTAGCACCCCGAAGAACACGAGAACACCAAAGTAACAAGTTGAGACATTGGTCGTCTTAGTGGTTATCAAATCCGGAATAACTGATGAAGTCCGATCACATGAACCTGTTGTGCGTCCCCGACGTACACATTACTCTTCGAGATTGACCAGTTGTCAATTCAGGGAAACAATATAACAACATCTTCATTTTACCAAGTGCATTCCAATTATCTTCCATATAACTAATCAGCCCATTATGAACACAAGTACCCAACCATAGTAGAAACAACGACATCACAGGAACTTTATCATTGGAATCATCATTACATATCTCTTCCCTGATGTACACATATCTCTCCCCTGATGGTTGCGACCTCATCAGAATCATCATTACATTGTGTACATGAAACACTAACCGGAAGCACTTTGTCATCAATCATATAGAAGATGTCGATAAGCAATATCATCTCACGTTCCAAATATTCTTCTCATATTTCTTTCTACTGAAGGCTGAGATAACACATACCGAAAGTATCCAGAGACCACTTCCTCCCAAATGGTTAGAATAATACATCCTTCCCCCAAGTAGTTAGAATAATATATCCTTCCCCCAAATAGTTGGAATAACACACCAAAGGCTACGAGTTAAACACCGAGTTTCTCTACGATTATGACATTTGTTTTTCCTGGGATTACTTCAATAGAGAAGAAGTATTAAGTTCATCACGTGTACTCGTTGTGTGTTTAGATGTATGTCTCTTTCCCCCTTGCAGGTTTTGATACCTCAGAATCAGCAACACATTATACATACCAAATATTCTTGAAATAGAGAAGAACGACAAATTAGCTCAAATGAATCTTGTAAGAATCAACTGGTACAGAAACTCTCCTTGACTATCTTTATCCCAAATGTAGACAATTTGAAGTAACCACTGAAGAGGAAAACCCGATATACTAAACTAGAAACTGAAGTCGAATTCCCCACATTTGTATCTTAAGCTTGCACTTAATGATGGAAGAACGGTGTCGAAAATCTATGCTTCAAGCAAATCTCTAAGTACTCACTACTCAAACAGAGTATGAGACATTAACACCTCTTGAGATTATCCACATCGTCGGTCTTTAACCATCCACCCCGACTGCTGGTAACTAGATAAACCAAGTCTTCAACTCAAATTCTTAAGCCCGAGCAAGTTATCAACTAAGAACACGCTTTTGTGAAAGTCAACTTCAATCTCAAATAAGTGATAAATGATTAACTCCGAAGTAATCAACTTGTGTCAAATGTCCAATCACGTGAATAAATATACAATCGGATGTACATTGACCCACTGAATGAAATGGAACAAATGATTCCTCAACATCAATGCATTCTTCCTAAGGTATACATGTAGAGACTAACCAGGAAGATTCACCAATAATGTCTTCGAACGGACGAGGTAGTCATTTTCCTTAATGTTCATGTGGTTGATTTATAGCGTGCACAATGAGAGGAGCAATAATCCTTGAAGATTTGGCAAAGGAATACCAAAGAGTGGATCATTATTCATGAACAATAATCCGTGAAGATTTGGCAAAGAAATACCAAATAGCGGATCATTATTCAATAATGCAACTACAATATCATGATAGTCATTATCAACGCCTTGTGAAGTAACTGGAGATAAGGTTTCTTGAGAATTCTGAGAAGTACTTCTTAGATGGTGAACCTGTTGAGTAAGTAGGAACCGGAGCATGAGCTTCAAAAACTGGATGATCAACATTCGTTGGAGGTTGGAAGTACTCATCAAACATATCTTTGAAAAACAATGGATCCCAAAAAATGAATCCTAGTTATCCTTAGTAAATGAAGCATTAGGCGTTGAAGGAGAGTCATATGACCATAATTCAAGCATCCATCAACATGTAGTATATGCACTCTTCTCCCCCTCAAAAATTGCATCCGAAGTTGCCATTTTTTATTTGAGCAAGTGAATATACACCAATGAACGTAGATCCACTTGAGAGTAGAAAGAGCGTGGGAAAAACATGAAGCTTGTTGATGAAGAATGTCGATGAGAATGGTCATAAACATGAAGATTTCTCTTCTTTTGAAGATAAAGCACACTGAAGCATACACCTTTCTTTTCTTTGAGGAACGGGGCCTGAAGTGATATCTACAGACACCATAATGATGAAGTACGAGGCCTGAACTGATGTGAACGGACGTCATTGCCGATTGAATATCAAGGTTGAGTTACTTGAACCCGTGAGTTATGAGATATCAATCCTTGTGTTATCCATACTTTAAACCAGTCCATTTATTGAAGGATCGAAGTATCTACAACTGAGTGAGGACTACCTGCACTAACATTACAATCTTGATTGCATACATATGGGTTAGTGACATTAGTGTCCAAATCCTTTAGGGTTTCACGGTCAACCTTGATTATGCCATTGGTAAACAGCTTTCCGGTAGGTATCCACCTAAGTCTAGCATCCTTAAACATTCTATCAGACGGTATCCACTTATTGCAAGGTCTAGGATTGTTAGGCTTCTTATGCATAGTGGAAGACTTATCCTTATTCCTAGTTTCCAAATATTTAGCAATTGGTATCCATCTAGGCGAAGTTTTCGGTTGGTGTTGCTTCATACACACAGTAAATGACTTAGTTAAAATCCTAGACTGAACAGGTTGAACCTTTGCATGAGCATTAACTTTCTTTAGGGATTTTGAAAAACACTTATCATGATGTGCCTTAAAGATGCATTTCAGACAATTTGAGCAAACAGCTTGTTTGGATTCAGAAAATGATCTAGAGTTCTTAGAGTATTCTGCTATGGGAATAGCATTATTCGAAACGCAACTATTCTTAGATCCAAACCAATCCCTAGTGTTTAATTGAGTGTTAATAGGTAATGGTTTAAAACTACTAGCAGAGCCTTGAAATCTCGTAGAATTTATCACCCTAGGTCTAGCACCTAAAATTCCGTCTTTTCGAATTTGTGCCTTTTTCCTAGCTTCTTCTAGATCATAGTCCTTGAACAAGTCATTCATATCATATGAATTCATAGGCAAATAAGATGAAGTGACTGGTTTTGACAAAACTTATTTCGCATCAACTTGGGAGGCAAACCGTGCTTTTGAAAAATTTGTTCGTTCAGACTTACATGCAGTCGGTTGTCTAACAACTGGTTTCCCCAAGGTTGATGGTTTTGTAAACTTAGTGTTCACACTTTTTCCTACAGTTTTCCTAAGCTCATTTTTTAAGGCAACAATAGTGAAACTCTTTTCCTGAAGTTGAGCTTTGAGATCATCAATTTTTGCTATCAAAGAGTTTGTTTATTCCATTAAGTTAGTTCTAGTTTCTTTGACAGAGTCACTTAGTTCAATGTGATGCTTTCTTAAAGACTCACTTTCCTTTAGTAATTTGGCCACACAAACCGCTAATTCATCATTTCTCATTTGAATATCATCAATAGCATTAACATCAGAATTACTTGTAACCAAATTACTTTTCACATGCATAGCAGAAATATGTTTCTTCAAAGTGTTGATAATCGAGTTTTTGTCATGAAGCTAAGCTTTTAAATTGTTTATTTCAAAAAATTCACGAAATTCAGGAAATTCCGGATTTTTACATGGTTTCTTAGTTTGAAAACTTTCTTCCTTTCTTTGTATTGCAATTTCCAGTGAAATGCAATGTTTTTCAAGTTTCGAGAATTTGTTTGAAAGTTCATCAAAAGTCTTTTTATCAACCATATCATTTGTTTTGAAATTATTAGACTCGGCCTCAACCAAGGAACATTTATCAGAATCATGTTCAGCATTAAGATCAGTATATTTAGGTAAATTAGCAGATGCACTATGTTGAACAGTTAAGGGTACCTCATCACATGACACCTGTTCATTTATCTGTCTGATATCTGCATCCACATCATGTGTAACAAGAGTCACTGAACTACTGGCTGTTTCAAGCTTATCTATCTCTGAGCCTCTGTATTCAGTGTCAATTGATCCATCATTTGGTGCTTTACCCAACTTAACACTACAATCTTTTGATTGTACCCGACATTCATTTCCATTTCTGATTTCAGCATCTGTTGGGAATTATGTGAAGTTTGGATTATGCTGAAATTAATGCCGAAGTGTTTCTACTGAAGATAGAGTGGATTCTGCCGAAGACATAATCTACTGAAATATAATAGTTATTAGTTTGTTTCTGCGGAAGTGTTTATTCTGTGTTTAGTTTATTTAGTGTGGATATACATGAGCTTTATTATGAAGTGATTGTGTATATCTTATTTAGTTTTATGATTATACGTTTCTTGGGAAACGGTTTAGCGATATTGTTTAGGGTTCCTTGTCTATAAAAGGAACACATTAGAATGAGTTATGTACCGATTGGAAAACTCAGTTTTAGTTAATATAAAGATCCATAGAGGATCAAGAAGTTCTTAGTTATTACTTGTGTTTATATTCCGCTGATAAATATAAGTAGTAGAGATTGTCTTTTATTGTGCTTGTGATTACATAGGCATACATAACGATCCACGAGCTCAAGATCTATCAAGGTCTGTTTGTTTCAACAAGTGGTATCAGAGCCTCGTGAGAGTCTCTACGATACTAAGGACAAGTTTTTCTAAACACCCATACAACCATAACAAAATCATCATGCCTGGTTCAGATGTTGATACTGAAATCACCAACAACCAAAATTCCACCCATCTGCAACAACTAAGTCTTTCTAATAGTAATGCTAAGTTTCCTTACCTTAAAAGGGAGGAATATGATCTTTGGGCGATGAAGATGCAGAACTGGATCTCCAACATTGATTGGAATCTATGGCAGATAGTTATGAAGGGGAACAGTTTGAAGAGAACTACCACGGATGCTGCTGGTAATATGATGAATGTTCCTCCCAAAACTGCTGAAGAGTTGCTGGCAGTTCAGAGAGAAACCAAGGTCAGAACTATTCTTCTGCAAGCTATTCCTGAGGATCACTTGAGTGATTTTCACTTCATGCAAGATGCTAAGGATATATGGTTAGCAATTAAGGTGAAGTTCGGTGGGAATGAGGAGTCTAGAAGACTGAAGAAGTCCATGCTGAGACAACAGTTTCAGGACTTTCAAATCTCTGAAGAGGAAGGAATTCACAAGGGCTATGATAAGTTTCACAAGATTTTAAGTCAGTTGAATCAGCTACAGGCAAAGCCGGATAATGATGACTGTAACTCTAAGTTTCTGAGGTCATTACCTCCATCCTGGCTACATGTAAGCATAGCTTTAAAAGCTAAAGGTGGTTTGGACATGATTACCTTTGATGAGCTGTACCACAAACTTAAAGCTCTTGAACATGATGTAAGAAGTCCTTTTCGATCATCTTCTTCTGCTAGTCATACTGCATTTGTTGGAGCCTCTACTCCAAAGTCTAGCTATGGTCCAAGCCCATATCCATCATCATCTTATGCTGCTCCTTCATCAAGTTCTCACTCTAAATCAAGCAACATTATGGAAGATGTACTTGGATCCTTCTTTGCTGATTATGATCCTCAGCAGGATCTGGCTTATGAGGATTTTGATCAGGTGGACCCGATTGAGATGGAAGAGATGAAGCTAAGGTGGCAGGTGGCCATGCTTTCCATGTATATCAAGAACTTTGAGCTCAAAGCTGGCAGAAGGTTTGGATTCAAAGGACGCGATCCAGCAAGGTTTGACAAGAGGAAGGTTAAATGCTTCACATACCAACAGATGGGTCACTTTTCTAGAGAATGCAAAGACAGGAAAGCTGGGGATGAGACAAGATACTCTTCTTATCAGCAGTATCAGAAGGAGGCAGGAACTTCAAAGGGTTCAGCTGCTTTGGTCACTCTTGATAGCAATGTGGACTGGAAGCAACATGAGGAGGCTGATAATGATGGTCCTGATAATGTTGGGTTGATTGCAAGCTGTACTTTAGAGGATAGGCATGGTCAGATTGCATTGATGGGCATCTCTCAGGTACAAAACTGTTTGTTTGGTTGTAGTGAACGTTATAATGAACTCAAACAAGCTTATGATATTTTGGAACCTAAATATAATGAATGCTATGTGGAAGTAGAAGCTTATAAACAAGCTTTAAAAACACTAGAAAGACAAAAGGTTTGGTTTCAGAAGAATCAAATAGCTTATGATGAGAAAATAGGTGTTTTAGAAAGGGATCTCGAATGTGCTAAAAATGAATTAAAATGGTCTGAGAAGTTAAAAGCAGATGTAGAGTCAGAAAATCTAGAGCTTAAGGAGAAACTTAAGGAGGAAATTGCTAGGCATAAAGAATGGATGATGAATGGAAATAAGTTAGCTGGTCTCATTTATAGTAGTCAAGCTTCCAATTCTACAGTGGCTTTAGGCTTTAAGAAATATGTAGGCTTAGAAGCTAGGGATGACACACGTAAATCTACATCAGCAGGCCTAGCTAATTTTGTGAAAGAAGGTGACCTACATGTTGTACGTGGACCAATTAGAGGTGAGCACATGCCCATTGACCTTTCCACTCTTAATGACTTTGATGGATCACACCATCTGTATGGCAAAAAGTCAAGAGACATGCCAGACCCTAATACTTCTACTAATGACTTTGTCTCTTGTGTTAACAGTGACAAGTCCTCCAAGCAAGGGTCTACAGAGTGTGATTCAAATGACAAGTCTGACCTTCCCAAGTCTGCCATTCCAAAGTCTTCACCCCTGCCTGCACCCAAGACTACCAATAAGCATGTCAGAGTTGCTGCCAAGGAATCCACTTCCAAGACAGTTGCCTCTGAAGACTTGCATTTTAATTCTTTGCATAATAATACTGTTAAAAACAATTCTTTTCATGGTTTTGGTTTGAATACTTCTGCTTGTAATAATACTTCTTTTGGTTTAAATAAATCTTCTAATCAGAAGAAATGTTTTGTATGTGGAAGTAAATCTCATTTAATTAAGGATTGTGATTATCATGAGCAAAGGATGAGTAGGTGTGGTGCTTCTAGGAAATCTAGACCATTGTGGACAAATGTGAATGATATACCACCTTATGTTCCACAAGATACATATTATAATACACCTTTTTCTTGGAGGAAACCAGTTGTAAAACCATATGTTCAACCAACCAGTGAATATTTTAAAAATAGTTTTTGGCCAAGATATGTTAACCCTATGACTGATGGGAAAGGGTACTGGGATACTGTTGTCAAGACCTCAGCAGGTTGTTCTTGGAATAAACAGGGACCTAAGTTTCATTGGAAACCCAAGAACAATAGTGGATCTTATACTTCTACATGGCACAACTCATATGATCCACAAGGCAGGTTCAAGTCAGCAATGACTTGAGCCTCCATAGTGTACTAATTTTCTGTATATTTTGTTGTTGTTGTAGGATCATCCCCTTAAGCATAAAGATGTTGGAATTGTTGACAGTGGTTGTTCTAGAAGTATGTCAGGAAACAGGGACATGATGCATAACTTTGCACCCATTGAAGGAGGAGGCAATGTAACCTTTGGAGGAAGTGATGGACGAATTACTGGAAAAGGGACCATCAAAACACCTCAGCTGGACTTTGAGAATGTTTATTATGTCAAGGAACTTCAACACTTCAATTTGTTTTCAGTCTCACAAATCTGTGACACTAAGAACAAAGTACTCTTCATGGAGGATGAATGTCTTGTGCTGTCTAAAGACTTCAAACTCCCAGAAGAAACTTCAATTCTACTGAAGGTTCCTCGCAGTCACAATCTTTATACATTCAACTTAACTAATGTCCAACCAGCAGGTGACTTAACATGTTTGGTGGCTAAAGCATCTGTGGATGAGTCCACCAAATGGCACAGAAGGATGGCCCATGTCAATTTCAAGACCATAAACCAGCTTTCTAAACTGGGCCTAGTTCAAGGTCTTCCTGCCAAAGTATTCACCAATGATCATAACTGTGTTGCATGCAACAAAGGAAAGCAGCACAGAGCCTCATACAAAGGTGTTCCTGTTACAGCAGTAAGCATTATTTCTGAACCTCTTCAGCTGCTTCATATGGATCTGTTTGGTCCAACTAAAGTGAGAAACATTGATCATAAATATTTTTGTCTAGTGATCACTGATGGTTATAGCAAATTTTGTTGGGTATTCTTTCTAAGGACCAAAGATGAAACATCTGAAGTATTGAAAGACTTCATTATCCTTATTGAGAATCAGTTGAACAAAAAGGTGAAAGGAATTAGGTGTGATAATGGGACAGAGTTCAAAAATGCAATTCTGATAGAACTCTGCAGATCCAAGGGAATCAAAAGGGACTATAGCACTCCAAGAACCCCTCAACAAAATGGGGTGGCAGAAAGAAAAAATAGAACCTTAATAGAGGCTGCCAGATCAATGCTAGCAGACTCTAAACTTCCTACCATGTTTTGGACTAAAGCTGTTGGTACAGCTTGTTATGTACTCAATAGAGTGTCTATTACTAGACCACATCTTAAAACACCATATGAACTTCTTTTTGGGAAAGTTCCTGTTATTCATTACCTTAAACCGTTTGGCTGCCAAGTGACAATTTTGAATACCAGTGATCCATTGGGCAAATTTGATAAGAAAGCTGATGATGGTTATATTGTGGGGTATTCTGCTCATAGTAAGGCATACAGAGTTTACAATGTATCTGCTAAGAAGATTGAGGAGACATTGAATCTGAGGTATCTTGAAGACAAGCCTAATGTTCAAGGACTGGGTCATATTTGGTCATTTGACCTTGATTACTTGACTGATTACTTGGGTTATGCTAGACATATGGCTAACCAAAATGCAGATTCTGAAGCATCTCCAACTACTAGTGCAGAAACTTTGGAAGCTCATTCTGACAGTGGGTCTGATGATGATGAACAACCCATTGTAGTACCTTCCTTCTCTCCTAACAATTTTGTAGGTGACACTTCTAAAGATTATACTGATGTGGGTGAAGATGAATTCTATTATGCTGAGGACCTTGCCAGACTGAAGAAACAAGAGTATGCAGCCAATTTAGATGCTGAGAGGAATGTTGAAAATAGTACAAGTGAAGCAATTAGTGGAACATTCAATTCTGCTGAAAGTGGTTCTGTTTCTCCTCACCTCTCTAATTCGGCTGAAAGACATGTTGACTCTACTCCTATTTCTACTAGAGTGTCAACAGATCTTGGAGAACCTTATACAAGGTTTCCAAAACCTTCAGATCTTGGTCATCATCAACCTAAAGCAGGCATCTTCAACACACCTTCCTATGATACTGACTTTGAACCTACTGCGACTAATCTTGATTCCTCCATTGATGTCAACACCACCACTACTACAAGGATCAACAATGTTCATCCACAGTCTAATATTATTGGTGATCCTAATGCACCTGTTAGAACAAGAGGCACTGTGGCGCGTTCTAAATATGGTCAGGTGGCTTTTATCTCTTATGTCTCAAATCAGCAGAGAGACAATCACACAGACTATGAACATTGTCTGTTTGCTTGTTTTCTCTCACAAGTGGAACCAACCAGTGTTACTCAGGCTCTTGAAGACTCAAGTTGGCTTGAAGCAATGCAGGATGAGATGCAACAGTTTCAAAATCAGCAGGTTTGGATATTGGTACCACTACCTGATGGGAAGTATGCTATTGGGACTAAATGGATTCTGAAGAATAAGAGAGATGCTCGAGGTGTTGTCATTAAAAACAAAGCCAGATTAGTTGCACAGGGGTATAGACAAGAGGAGGGGATCGATTATGATGAAGTGTTTGCACCAGTGGCAAGAGTTGAGGCAATACGGATTTTTCTAGCTTATGCATCCTATATGGGTTTTATGGTCTATCAGATGGATGTTAAAGGAGCCTTCTTGTATGGTGAAATTGAAGAGGAGGTGTATGTCACTCAACCTAAACGATTTGAAGATCCAGATCATCCTAATCATGTTTATAAGGTGGTCAAAGCTCTGTATGGACTACATCAGGCACCCAGAGCCTGGTATGCTAGGCTCTCTACATTTCTGCTGAAGCACGGTTACAGAAGAGGTGCAATTGATAAGACTCTTTTCCTAAAGAAGAATTCCACTGACATTATTCTTGTGCAAGTGTATGTGGATGACATTATTTTTGGATCCACAAAGGAAGCTTGGTGCAGGGAGTTTGAGGAGCTTATGAAGGGAGAGTTTCAGATGAGTGCCATGGGAGAGTTGACTTTCTTTTTGGGTCTTCAAGTTCAGCAGAAACCTGATGGTATCTTTATCAGTCAGGACAAATTTGTAAGGGACATCTTGAAGAAGTTTGGTATGGAGGGTGTAAGGACTGCCACTACACCTTGTGAAGCTCCAAAGACAAAGACCAACAATGAAGCTGATCCACCTGTGAATGTTCATCTGTACAGGTCCATGATTGGCTCTTTGATGTATTTAACAGCTTCAAGGCCTGATATTACTTTTGCTGTGAGTGTTTGTTCACGACATCAAGTTACTCCACTGACTTCCCATCTCAATGCTGTTAAGAAGATCTTTAAGTACCTCAAAGGCCAACCTCTTCTAGGTCTTTGGTACCCAAAAGAGTCTCCTTTTAAGTTGGAAGCATATAGTGATAGTGACTATGCTGGTGCTAATCTGGATAGGAGGTCCACCACTGGAGGTTGCCAATTCCTTGGAAAGAGATTGATTTCTTGGCAATGCAAGAAACAAACTATTGTGGCTACCTCATCTACTGAAGCAGAGTATGTTGCTGCTGCAAATTGCTGTGGACAGGTTCTTTGGATTCAAAATCAATTGTTGGATTATGGGTACAATTTCATGAACACAACAATTTTTATTGATAATCAAAGTACCATATGCATTGTTAAAAATCTAGTTTTTCACAGTCGAACAAAACATATTGACATCAGGCACCACTTTATATGAGATGCATATGATAAAAATTTGATAAATGTGGTCAAAATTCATACTGATGATAATGTGGCAGATTTGTTAACAAAGGCTTTTGAGGGACCAAGGTTTCAACACCTTGTGGTCCATATTGGCATGCTTAACCCTTAACTGCAAAGTTTAAGGGGAGGCATATGCCTCAGGGGAGGATTTGTATATAACTTTGCATTTTGCTATGTAATTTTGTATATTTGGTAGATTTTAACTAACTCTAACCTGCTAATGTAATCTTAGTGTGTTTCTTTGTTGGTTTGTGTGTTTCTCTGTGTTTGTTTTGTTTTGCAGAGTGTCTGTTCTGTTCAGTTGAGATATGGTCAGAAGTACTAAAGCTTATTTCTACTGAATTCAAAGTCCTGAAGTGAGTCAATTGTTTCTTCTGAAGATGATGTACTGAAGTTATATGATTCATTCAAAAGAAGTACTGAAGCAAATTGATCATTCATTCATTCAAGAAACAGTTTACAGCTTACAGAGTACTAGCAACATCAAATGCATCTAAATGATCTACTAATCCTAATCTATTACATATCATCCGTTCCAACATCTAACAGGCTGTTGGATATGCATGATCGCTCACATCTTTCACACTAAATGCTGGCTACGCTTTTGTGACGTGCATAACCAACCCTAACAAGATGCTAAGGATCAAAATGGAGAGGATGATTGATGCAAACGTTGATGATGACAATGACCACATTTGATGATGGAGAAAAACAATGTGTCCTTTGTGCTTCATCTATGTATTTCAACCAAAATGCAATCCATCTACCCTCTTTAAGTTCTTCCCTTATACGATATGTGATGATGCACCAAAACCTGATGCAGAAAGACCAAGAACCACCTCTCTATCTTCTGGAAGTGGTGGATTTTTGGCTCGTGGCCTTCGTTTAGGCCGAGGTGCTGGGGGTTGGGAGTAAGATGTTCCCTCCTTATATGAGTCATCAGAATCATCAGCAGATTCACTTGGATTCACCACACTTTCATCTTCTGATGAAGGGAGAAAGGGTGATTTCTTAGGTCGTGGATATGGTTTTGGAAAGTAATGAAGCCATGGATTGGTATCTTCACTAGATGATGATGATGATGATGAGGATGTTGTTGTGAGATCTATGATCTCAGGTTTGGTACTCATGATTTATGATGGCTAATTTTGGAGTATTGGTGGAATTAGGGTTTGGAATAATATTTGGGGGTTTTTGATGAAGAAGTCTGTGTGCTTTGGGATTGTTTTATAGACGGTTTCAAGTGGTAAGAGATTTAATGCGTGTGGGTGAAACAGTAAGAAGATATTTACTGAAGCTTCTTGAATAAGTAATTAGTTTATGCTGATTGTTCTACTTCAGCAGAATGGTTTCTGTTTCCACCGAAGTTAAAAGTGAATATGAGTAAAAGTAGAAGTCCACGTCATCATTGGTCAACTTTGACCAAAATTGGGAAATTTCTATTTAATCTCTACCGGCATATATTCGTCCTATATTAAGTGATTTGATTATTACTCTCATTCAAAACACTTCCTTTTGTGCAAATCGTAACCCTAATCTTCAAAATCTCTAATGGCACTTCAATTTAAACATGATCATAATAAGGTTGCTTTTCTTGGAACTGCTCGGGGAGATGAGTTGTATAGGCCGATGATTTCATTCTTACAAAGATCAAAGATTCAGTATGCATTAACGCATTCTCCAAATGCTATATATGAATCCTTGGTTACTCAATTTTGGGCTTCGACTGCAAGAAGAAGTGATACTGAGATAGTTGCAAGTGTTGATGGAAAAGAGTATGTGGTGACAGAGGAACTGATCAGAAGACAACTTCGCTTGGATGATGAGAATGGAGTTTATCATTATGATTCTACGATGGTACTTGAAGGGCTTAGGGCGATTGGATATCAAAGTACGAGGACAGATATGTGGTTAAAAAATAAGCTTTGTCCTATGTGGAGGTTTTTGGTTCATACGTTGCTCCAGTGTGTAAGCAATAAGTCTGGAGGATGGGATCAGTTTTCAACCCAAATGGGATGTGGTATTGTTTGTTTATCTAAGGGTTTGACTTATAATTTTTCTAAGTTTATCTTTGATAATATGGTTGAAAATATAACTAGGAAAAAGGGTAAGTTTTTGATGTACCCTAGGTTCTTACAGATGATATTGAATGTTTCTACACAAACCCAAGCTTTTCATCCCATAAGTGTTTTGACTCCTAAGTTATTTGCCACTATGAGAACTAAATTTGAGGGGACACATTTTCATTTGTTAGCTGCCATGTTACCTCAGGAGAATGAGACTGCTGATGAGGTTAATGTTGTTTTACCTTCTTCTAATACTACTGATGGTAATATTTTAGTTGATGTTGATGAGGGTCCTTCTGCTGTTAATGAGGCATCTATACCTTCACCTAGACCATGTCCTAGTTCAGCACCTACACAAGTTTCTACTGATGAGGTTCAGGTTCATATTGATGAATTTTAGGTTGATATTGATAGATTGCCTACACCAAGTCCTGTTAGGATTCCATTTGAAGGATGTCCTAATATTGATCAGGTTGCTGTTACTCCTGAAAGGTCAAATGAAGTTCCAATTCCAACTGAGCAATCAGCTGATGCTGATGAGGATCCTGTTACACTTACCTCATTATATGCTCTGATGAATAAGTATGCAGGTGAGGTAGCTGATATTAAGAAAGAACTTGCAGAGACCAAGTCTATTCTTGGTAATAAGATTGTGGAATTGGAGACTAAAGTTGAGCACTTGGAGGACTTACTGAGTCAGAGAGGTAAAAAGAGAAGTTTGGTTTCTTCTGAAGAGGAGGACGAAGAGAATCTTCATACATCCCTTGGAATATTGGCTGATGCAGCTCTTACACCTGATGTTTCTTCTCCAGTTGCTAAATCTTCAAGGAGCAAGGTGCCTATTGTATTTGCTAGAAACAGAAGAAGACAATATTTGAATAAGGTATCTGCTGACACTTCAAAGGAGCCAAATATGGTTGATGCATCTGCTGATGTTCTTGTTGAGGAGGTTGCTTCTGATCATGGTCAAACCCCATCTATACAAGAACAATCAAATGTTTCACCTTCAGCAGATGATGAAGAGATTTTTATTGCTGGGAGAATGTATAAGTTGAATTCTTCATCTGAAGTTTTCTCTACACCTGTTGAGGAATTGTCTCAACCTGTTTCCTCTGATGTGGGTTTGATTGTTCCTTCTGAAGCTCACATTGGTTCTGCTGAAATTGGTTCTACTGAGACATTTTCTGAGAAAGGACAGGACCCTGTGATTGATGATATGCTTAATTCAGGAATAGTGACTGAAGAAGAAAATCAAGCTCAGGCTCGGATATTTGCTGATTATGAGAATATGCAGAAGAGTCGTATTGTGGCTAAATTTCTTCAAGATCAGTCTGATTCTAATTTGTCTCCTGAAAGGAAATTAGAGCTTGATGCATTACTTCCTAAGATCACTGATGATCAATGGGATGCTTATACTTCTCAAGGTGCATCTGATCCAAATCTTGCAAAGCTTATATTAGGAGCATCTTTTGATGATGAGAATTTTGTGGATAAAATGGTGGAACTTGGTAATCAAAGGAAGCAATAATCTGCTGCAAAGAGAAGAACTTTTATTGATCAAAGAAATAAAGCCAAAAGAGAAAAACCTATGACTGTTGCTCAGAAGAGGAATTATATGAGGAGAGTTGTGAAGAATTCTGCTATGTATAATTCTGGTATGTCAATGAAGCAAATCTATGCTTTGTCTGATGATGCTTTGATTAGACAGTATAATATGGTTATGAAGTTTTCCTCTTCTGGTTCTACTTCTTCTCAATTGGATAGCATTGCTTCAATGTCTGATGTTCCTATGGCTAAGAGACAGAAAACAGTTGAAATTGTGGATAATTTTGAAACTGTTTTGCCTTTGGTGATCTCTCCAGTTGTTACCTCTGACACAACTTCTGTAGCTACTCTTTCTTCTGATGTGGTTGTTGCTGCTGAATCCTCTTTGGTTTCTTCTGAAGTGTTGTCTAGTGTGGAGTTAAGTGATCCTCTGAGTCAGGGAAATGATCTACAGCTTGATACTGATAACATTGTTGGTACAGGGCAGCAGAGCTTGGTTACAAGGAGTTCTGACAGATTGGCTAGGAAACATGCTTCAAGGAATACTGCTTTAGATCTCAAGGCTGATGAATCTACCTTTATTGAAGTTGGATCTGTTGACGTTTTTCCTGAAGGAACTCATGTGGTATTGGTCAATTGGAAGGCTGGAAAGCTTAACACTGTTTATAGGCTGGATAATACTCTTCTTGATTTCAACTTCTTGAAGGACATTCTTCATTTGGTGACTAGACATGATTTGAAGATGTTGTATGAACATGTCATTCAGTATTATAAGTTTCATTCAGCAACGGGTTCTGGTTTATATTTTTTGGGTGATCTTCAGGTTATGTTTGATTCTCATTCTCCAAATGGTAAAGGGTATTCTATTTGGAAGAATTCTCATAAGTGGGAGATTGAGAGTTGGAGATTTTATCCTTTGCCTTGTTTTCATGTGGTTCAGACCACATGTGGAATGATTTTGTGTATGCTATCGGATAAGCTCTATCCTTTTTCGGTTACTTTTATGGAACGGTTGCTGAAACAGAAGTTGGAAGTGCCTCCGAATCCTGTTGGCAATGATGAACTTCATGCTTTTCAATGTGTTGGTTTGATTAAAAATCAGCTTCTGTCACATAAAGGTTCATCTTGCTTGTAATAGTTTGTTTACTTTGTAATATTTGTTTTCTTTATTTCTTAGTTAAAAAAAAAAAAAAAAATGTTTTTGGTTTATCTAACTTTTCTTGCAGGTTTGTTGTATACTTTTTATGGTGATTGACTCACCAGATATACCTTGTGTATGTCAAAGAGTTAACTAGTCCAAAGGGTACAGCTTTGGTAAAGACACATCAAATCTGTTGATAGCTGTAATGATTTGCTAAAAATCATAGGGTATGCAATCACCCATGCTTAATTGCTGAGTGTTGTATGGTTTTCAATTCACCATGGCTTATTCCTTTTTGGAATCCAAGAATTGGCTAGCCCACATGTATATGGCTTGTGGTAAAGGCAGTGGCATTCCATATTTGGTTCTCAATTCACCAATTCTAAGAATTGACTAGTCCTGAGCAAACGGCTACAGGTAAAGACATAACAAATCCGTTTATATGGTTGCTGGTTTGCCTATAAATCAGATGGTTATCAGTGTACCATGGTTTACGAACTTAAACATATGGCTACTCCAGTAGTGATGGCTATTGGTAAAGAGACATCAAATCCATTATTTTCAATGATTCACCTCTCACAGGAGTTAACACACCTGGATGTGATGAGAATAGTATGAAACTAATTTGTTTTGATGTACCTCTTGTCATTTGTTGCTGCAAAGATATGGAGTTTCAGAGTTTCTTCATCATAGAGATGTTTTTATTTGGATTCTTTGTTGCTGGTGTTCGTATACAATCCTCTGGAGCTATTTTTGTTAAAGATCTATCAAGAAACTGGAACTTAACAAAGTCAAATTCCAGTTTAGGGGAGGATTGTTGGGAATTATGTGAAGTTTGGATTATGCTGAAATTAATGCCGAAGTGTTTCTACTGAAGATAGAGTGGATTCTGCCGAAGACATAATCTACTGAAATATAATAGTTATTAGTTTGTTTCTGCGGAAGTGTTTATTCCGTGTTTAGTTTATTTAGTGTGGATATACATGAGCTTTATTAGGAAGTGATTGTGTATATCTTATTTAGTTTTATGATTATACGTTTCTTGGGAAACGGTTTAGCGATATTGTTTAGGGTTCCTTGTCTATAAAAGGAACACATTAGAATGAGTTATGTACCGATTGGAAAACTCAGTTTTAGTTAATATAAAGATCCATAGAGGATCAAGAAGTTCTTAGTTATTACTTGTGTTTATATTCCGCTGATAAATATAAGTAGTAGAGATTGTCTTTTATTGTGCTTGTGATTACATAGGCATATATAACGATCCACGAGCTCAAGATCTATCAAGGCCTGTTTGTTTCAACAGCATCTACTTCTTGTGTGTTAAGAGTAACTGAAGAGCTGGTTACATCATTAATTGTTGTCTCAAACATTCTGCATTCAGCAACACCCGACCTTTCAACAGATACATTACCCGACTCATCACAACTATCTCTCAATTGCACCTGACACTCATTCACGTTTTCATGCTTTTGTGCAGCTTCCTCAATGTACTTTTCCACATTATCCATGAGTTGGATAAATGTCTCAATGAATTCCTGAATTTCCATTCCAGTATGTTTTTTGAAGGAAATTCCAGTCAAGTGTTGATCGTAATCTGTTGAATATTTTCCACTGATGAATGGCTAAAATTGTTTGTAGATTACTTGAAGAGATGCACTGGAACCATCCTTTTAAACCTCTTCATTGGTAAGTTGCAGCTTTAAATGTTCTAAGTTCAACAACAAGGTTCTCGTCATTGTAGGTAAGTCCTGACAGAAGAGGGCACTACATGTTCGATCCCAGTTGTGGATAACAACTGTATGAGGTGCAAATGAAGTAGCTGATAGGGCATAATGCTGCATTCCATTTGCATGGCATTTTGTGGCATTAGCAGGTGCAATTGTTTCTCATTGTACTCAGAACATGAAGATCTCACATCGTCATTGATTAATACAAAAATCTTTAATCGTTCAGTGTAGCATACATTATCATTGTTGTCCACAACATCATACAATTTAAGTACTTCTGAAATTACTGGGTCAGTAGTGTAAGACATGATGTTGTAGTATACACGGGATTTTACAAGTCTATGATTTAAACCGAGAAATAGATTCTTTCGCGGGATTTTACTAAAATCAAGACGAAACCGTGAGACAAGATAAATTGGGAGAGGTTAAGAAGGATTGTAGATGAATTTACGGATCTTGTAGACGATAAAGAAGTAATTTTTGTTTTTGAACCGTGTTAACCAATAACTAGCACAGTAGTTATATTTAACAAACCCGGAAAATTTCAATCCAATGTGATACTCAATCTCGGATTATCAAAGCTCGAGTAAAACCGTGGTCTAAAATTATAATATACCAAAGTAACCAAAAATTCGGGCTTATAAATATACTTGTGATACTATAATCACCAATGTTCAACACCAATAATCCTGAAGCCCAATACCAAACATTCAGCCCAAAATCCGAAGTCCAAGTGTAATCCAGTCAAGCCCAAGCTAGCTTACCCTAAATATTCGGTATAAAACAATACCTAATCTCTCACACCCCTAATAATTCGTAACCATAATATCCTCTCAACTCAAAAAACGCAGTCACCACACAAAATTTCGTCTAACCCTTCTTTTCCCAAAAATACCACAAACTGTTACACCTTGTGATCTCCTTACTGATATCAACCAAGGTCCACGAAAGAAAAATGAATTAGACCCTCCTGAATCGTAAATCAATCCGAGTAAACACAAAACGATTTTGTTTTGGTATCGTTGATGTCCAATAGCAAAAAAAAACAAAAACTTCAAGATCGTTTTCAGGAAAGGTTTAAGGTAGGTTTGATATCTTGTTTTGTTTGTGTTTCAACGAGCCAAAGACTGAATGCAACACTTCTTGTTGTTGTTCTTTCTTTAAAAATTCGTATATTAAAAAAAAGTGTATTTTCTAAAAGATCAATGATGGATATTGTGAGTATAATCTTTTAGAGAGGTGAGGCTATGAATCTTAAACACATATCTGAGAACTATTTTTTCTTAGTTCGATTTATTTATTTTATTTATTATTTATTTATTTATTTTTTTTCGATCTTGTACAAGGGTGTTGGTGTAGATGTAGCTTTTGGATTGTTTGTGAGTGTTGACGAAACAGTTAGGTTAGATTGGATTTTGTTTGAGATTGGAGGGTTCGGTTTGATGTTACTGATAACCGATCTGGTTACAAACCCAAGTAACACAAGTCGCAACTTGGTCAAAACACAAGTCGCTATATAAAAAAACCTGCACAAGTCGCTATTAAAAGAGGACAGAAGTCGCTACTCAAAAAGAACACAAGTCGCTCTTTTTTTTTTTTTTTTTTTTTTTATTTTTTTTTTAACTACAACTCGCCAATAAGAACACAAGTCTCCTTAAGAACACAACTCGCCAATAAGAACACAACGGCAGCAGCAAGAACAACTTCAGACCATAAAATTCGAATATGATAACCAAGATAAAATTCGAATATGATAACCAAGATAAAATTCGAATATGATAAGCAAGAACAACTTCGGACCACAACTCGAATATGATGAATATTTGAGATAAAATTCAGACCTTAAAGACAACTCAACAATAACCAAACTGAAAAATCAAAAACACAAGATAACCAAGATCAAACCATGGCTCTTGATACCAATTGTAGGTTATTGGTTATTGTTTTAATCAAAGAACATGTATGAGGATTTAATCAAACAAGAAGATTTTAGAGAGAGAGATGGGTGGGATACTTTCTAGAGAAAGAGAAAGTTGTATGATTATAGAAATGAAAGCACCAACCCTCTCCACATGAGGAGAGGGCTATTTATAGTTCTTACATATTACGCCACCTACGGGCTGTGGATTAGGCATACATTGGGTAAAGACCCGTCCTTCCTCTACGGTGTTACACTACGCTAAACTAAACTAATAACTAACTAATAAACTGATAAATACCGATATGTCTACGAGCTAACTTATGCTAGATAATATTTGGGGTGACCGACACTTCACAATGGAATTTCCAATTCCTAACAGAATAGACTTTGATGAGACTTATGCCCCCGTTGCTAGATTAGAGTCTGTAAGAATACGTCTTTCTTACGCTTGTGCTAATGATCTAAAGCTTTATCAAATGGATGTCAAAAGTGCTTTTCTAAATGGTTTCATTAATGAAGAAGTATATGTAGCTCAACCTCCGGGCTTCATCGATTTTGAAAAACCTAAACATGTGTATAAGTTAAAGAAAGCCCTTTATGGTCTTAAACAAGCTCCAAAAGCGTGGTATGATAGACTCAAGTCATTTTTAATCAAACACAACTATACCATGGGGTTAGTTGACAACACACTTTTTACTAAGAAAAGAGAGTCACATATAATCATAGTTCAAATATATGTAGATGATATTATATTCGGATCCACTTGTCAAGACATGTGTGATGATTTCTCTAAAATCATGCATGACGAGTTCGAGATGAGTATGATGGGAGAACTTAGTTTCTTTCTTGGTCTACAAATCAAACAAGTAGAAGATGGTATCTTCTTTAATCAATCTAAATGCATAAAAGAGACGTTAAAGAAATTCGGTCTAGAAGAGTCGAAACCAATTAGGACACCAATGTCATCCGACACCAAACTCACTAAAGATGAAGACGGAGAATCCGTCGATAATACTAAATATCGTGGCATGATTGGTAGTCTTCTCTACCTCACGGCTAGTAGGCTGGATATCATGTTTAGTGTTTGTCTATGTGCTAGGTTTCAAGAAGACCCTAAAACATCACACTTAGAAGCCGTAAAAAGAATATTTAGGTATATTAAGGGTACAACACAATTAGGATTATGGTATCCTAAGGGCACGGGAGTAGAAACAATTGTATATGCAGATTTTGACCATGCAGGTGATTATGTTGACCGAAAAAGTACAAGTGGGGTATGTACTTTTATGGGATGTTGTTTAACATCTTGGTTTTCAAAGAAACAAACGGCATTAGCAATATCAACAACCGAAGCCGAATACGTCTCCGCCGGCAAAGCATGCCAACAAGCACTATGGATGAAACAAGCGTTAGTTGACTACGACATTCATCTAAGTGACATAGCCATTCTATGTGACAACAAAGGTGCCATCGATCTAAGCAAGAATCCGGTATTACATTCTCGCACAAAGCATATAGAGATTCGTCATCACTTCTTAAGAGACAATGTTCAAAAGGGGAATATCTCTATTGAGAAGGTAGCGTCCGAAGACAACATAGCCGACGTCCTCACCAAACCGTTGAAGCGGGAACAATTCAACCTACTACGTCTTGGTCTTGGTCTCATGGAACAATCGTCGTAATTTACTTTTTAACTCTACACGGTATGTAAACACTAGCCTTCTTCTTTCTGATTTTAGGATCTCTATTTCACGCACAACTCACAAACAATACGGGAATTTTCAAAACCCAAGACAAGTTTTTTTTACTTATAACTCATAGTTTTTCTTATTTTCTTTCAAAATAAGTACAAGTTGCAAACACATAATTACAAACACATCTTCTTTTCAAAGGATAAAACGATTTTTATTCGCACAATAGACACCTTTTTTTGAAACGTTTTCTTAAATGATACCTCTTCCCGTATCAGTTTCACAAAAGCAATTTCTCACGTTTAGGACAAATCGCTTTTTCATTATTAATACAAAGTAAAAAACCCGTTTTCATTGCATCTCATGTCTTTTGAATGCTAAAGACAACACATAACTAATATGTGTTTTCGGGTACGTTCATTTAAGCAACAATGAATTAGGAGCACTCGGGTTATCTCACATAATAGTATGTTTTTTTCTTCTAGTTTATTTTTATTTTCTTCTTAGGAGTCGAGATAACCGCAACTCCAAATCGTTTGCATATAGGCACACACTAGGCAAAAATGTTTCCAAAAGGAAAATTTTGTGCTGCCTGAATCACCAGTCCCACGGATCCCAGCCTTAATGCTGGACGGATCCCTCAAGGGAAGGATCCGTGGGATTCGTGAGACAGAAGCTCTTTTTACCTTCTAGTTTTCTCACTTTGGATGAAAACTTCAGCATTTTTTTTATTTTTGGAGTATGTTCTTTAATGCTTGTGTTCTCATGATCACATGCCTTAAATTCATATCTAATCATTAGATTTTAATCCACATTTTGGGTCAAGTATTCATTACAATGCATTGTTTTTCTATATATATGACTCCCAAAATGCTTGCATAATTCATCTCATCTTCACAAACAAACAACACCATGTTATCCACAAGATCTTACAACTTAGATGAATCACCTAGTACAAACAATCCTCTTCATGAAACCCAAACTTTTGTACTCCCACCTTCCAAAATACCACAATCAAACTCTAGGATATCTGCATGGATTAGCATCCGGTCTTGTTGTTTAGCAAAACCATCATCGAATGGCTCATCACCAATAAATAACTCACCACAAGATGCTTCCATTATATCACCTCCTTCATCACCAACGAGTACACCAACTTCATCACCTAAAGTCACTCTTTTGGAACTCCTTAAGACTCCAACAAGATCTCAACATCCAAAACAAAAAGAAATAGCCTTTTTGACACCTCCCACTTCTCCAAACACAATTTTCAATGACCTTGAAACCTCACCACCCTTAGCTCCCATTAAGCTACAAGAACAACTAGGTTCTTTTCCACCACCACTTCCAAACATTCCGGACTTTGATCCAAATTTTCCTATTTTTCCACCACATCTTCCGCAACTCACAAATCAAAACAACCCGGAATACTTCCGTACTCATTACCCACATCACTTACATTGTGAACATTGTCAATCCACTAGGGAAATTGCAATAGAAGTTAGGGAAGAAATGCGATTCATACTCAACCTCATTCTTGATCGCATCAATACCATTACTCATCAAAACCTCCATCCATAATCTTATGCAAGCATGGAAGGAATCATTATTACTATTTTTCTATTTTTAGTACTTTTCTTTTAAGTCATTTTCAAGAACAAGTCTTGTTCTTATTTTTACATGCTTGTAGGTGGCATAAATACCACTACAATTTGTTGTTTTATTACAAGGCCTTGTTTACATACCTTGGCTCCCAATATTGATTCTCGTCAATCACAAGATTATGTATGCATGTTACTACTAACCTTTTCTTTGTAGGATTTTTTATTTTTCTTCACTTGACGCCCCAAACTAGGGGGAGCTACTGTCAAGGGGGAGTAAGTGATACGTGGACTATTTTTCCACATTTTATTTCTTCGATGGGTTAACTTTTTGTTTCGACAAAAAGGGGGGAAAGAAGTAAAACTTAGGGTCTTTCAAAACATATATCTATTCTTAAGTTTTACTCATCATAACATTATGTTTTTTCATCAACAAAAAGGGGGAGATTGTTAATACAAATAAACCGTAAAAACGTTTATTAATATTTTGCGATCTCTTTGTGTTTTGTTGATAACAAATATAATGTTATCTTAAGTAAAATTATAAGGATACATGTGATTTTTGTAAAGTATTTACATATAGCCATTTAATACAAATTGTTGTAATAAATCATTTGTTGTAATAGTTTATTAGGATGGGTAAAAATCACAACCCATGGATCATATCAATAACCCATGGTATTGACCCATACCCACTTGACTAGATACATTGTACTCATTAGATACATTGTATCTAAAAGAATACCCATGGACCAACCCATAACCCATAACCCATGACCCATGACCCATAACCAAAAAACCCATGGGCAAAGAGGAGCGTCCCACGGATCCCTAGGATTACACTAGACGGATCCCTTGTGGGAGGGATCCGTGGGATTCGGGGAACAGTGGCAAGTTTTGCCTATAAATAGAGAGCCATTTATTCATTCTAACTCACCCCTCTTCTTACTAATTCTCTCATATACTCTCATTCTCTTTTAACAAAAGATCACTTGATCTAAAGAGTACTTCCTTCTTTCTTTCTTTAGTGATTCTCATATAGGTCCTTCTCTAAGGCGAGATCACGAGCATTCTACAAGTCATCCAAGCAAGGGGTCCTTGATTGATTTGTTCCTCCGCAAGATTTCTGTAGCGAAGATCTTGTATTTGATATTTCACATATTTGTTGTGTAATAGTCGTGTTGGTTTGGTCCACCGTGTTACGGACTTGGTATTTAGCTTTGTACCGGAAAAAGGTGTAAGCAATGTTGTGAAGGCTTCTACGACAAGTTGAAGGAGTTTGTTGACATAGTGCTTGAACTCTCGAGCTGGTGACTCGGGGAGTGGAGTAGGGCAAGGAAGGTGTCCTTGTAGCCGAACCACTATAAATCGGTTGTGTCATTTCTATCCCTTGCTTTACTTTATTTACTTACTTTATTATTAGATCTATACTTTCTCTACATCCATACGATTTCACATAATATCGAATCAAAAGTTTTTGAAACTAACTTAAAATCGGCCAAACTATTCAACCCCCCTTATAGTTTTCCACATAATTCCCTATAGAGTTTCTCATAGGCTGAAAGTTGGAGAGAAATTTGTCCTTCAGGTCTTGCAACCCTGAGATGCTGCTCTCGGCCTGGATTTTAAACCAGGCTACTAATGAGTCATCTAAGGGTGGTTGAAACATGTGACAAGCTATAGGGTCATTCCAGGCCCATGTTTTTATTGCCCCCTCGAATGCCCATACATGAGAGTCGGGGTCTCCTATGCCTTTGTAGATACATATGCTTTTGGGCATGATCAGGTTATCAGTTAATTCATATTCACATATCCATCAGGCGAATTGTTCCCTGGTACCCTAGGAGTTTTTTCTCTTTTGTCCCAGAAAGTGCCTTAGTAAGTAACCTAATTAGGTTTTCTCAATTCTGCCTGTTGCTGACTTTGGGATGGTTTTAGGGATGGGTTGCTATGAAGGGATGCACTAAATATGGATATTAGGGTGTCGCATTCAGCTGATCTTATAGTTATGTTAACCTGGGAGTTTGTATTAGGCGGTGGGGTACTCTGATTGCTAGGTATGTTACTATGTGGGAAAGAGTAAGTAGGATGGAACACGTTACCTAAGAACTAGCCACCCATCTTTCTTCAGCAAACTATTCCGAGCATGCTACCATGGTTGGTGTGACTAGATATATTGTAGCCCCTCTCCTTGTTGTACCCGGGAACTGTATTTGTTGGTGGATAGTGGTGTAATGAAGTCATGTGACCGCGACTGTGTCCTGGGTCCCTTTGAGCTACCCAGAACTCTGCTTTCTTGTGTGAACCGGACTTGAGGACTTGACCTGAGTGTATGAAGCTCCCCATGGGGTCTTGGAGGTTCTTCTTGAAAGAGAGTGAATGCATGTTGACGTGGTCGTTTGTTGCATGCAACTTCCTCGATGGCCTTCTTATGAGGTTCCTTGACTGTCGGTGTTCCTCGTTTTCAAGTGTTTGTTAACCCTCCTCAGTGTGAGTGAGGTCTACCAACTGGGTTATGTACAAAGTTTGAGGGGGTTGTTCACCAGACATGTTTGGTTAAGGAATTTATGCAAGAAGAAAAAAGATTTTTTTGATTTTTGAGTGAGAAATAAGTTATGGGTGAAAATTTCGTTAAATTTGTGGCTATTTTGTATCATGTCCCCACGGATAGCTCCCATGTTTACGTATGGTAAGAAAATCGGTTCAAATATGGGATGAGAATGGTTTTGTTGTTTGGTTTCCTGTGTTAAACGGTAAGGACCCGATGAGATTGATATAGATCAAGAAGCTCATGTTAAATAAGAACCATACTTTACTTTTGTGAGGCAGTTAGAGGTGGCAAAACGGGCGGGCACGGGCTACGGGCTATGGGCTAAACGGGCACGGGCCAAACAGGAGCATGTTATACGAATCGCTTTAGAAAAGACCCAAAATGATGAAATAATTCATCAAACGTAACACCTCATTTATATTAAGAAAATAAATATATTATATCTGTAAGTTTTTCTTTAAAAAAATTATAATGTTCTCGAATTGATAGAAAATATGTGCCCGTTTGTGCTCATTTAACTTTTAAATGAGCAATATAATGCCCATTTCAAAAAAAGGAGAGGGCTAAATGTGCCCAGATATTTTAACAATTTGCCCAAGTTAGCTCCTTTTTTTGGGCACAAATTGCCACCTCTAGAGGTAGTATTTGCCTAAGTGTGTGAAAACTTATGTGATATTGTGTGTTACTCTCCTTTATTGAGGTAGTATTTTTTTGGGCACAAATTGCCACCTTTGGGAGTTATCGACGGCTGCCAGGGTGCCAAGTGTCGATCATCCGAGAACAAACAATGAGGACAAATGTCATGCGTCCTTGGGATCGTACAAGAGAGTGCTTATCTCTCCTGTGTGTTCCCCACTATGCTATGTCAGACTCGTACATCTTAACCGTTACTGACAATTGTAACAGTTGTCTCCTTGCGCACGTGTTATGTTGCCTGAAGGGAGTTGCCAGGCCTTGTTCGGCCTAGGATTATGTTATTCTAGTCAGTGTTGACTTCGGGAACTATTTTGGGCTTGATCCGAGCGTGTGATTAATGGCCTTTGGGCCATTAATAATGATACACTATGAGGTTTTATCTTGTTTTATTGTTGTGAAAACTACTTATAATTCTCGCGTACGTAAGGGTTTTATTTATTTTTCTTTTTTTTTGAATAATGAATTTTTATTTATTAAGAAACAAATTATTTAATATATATATATATATATATATATATATATATATATATATATATATATATATATATATATTTTTTTAAGACTTAATAAAAGGTCATATATTGTATTATTAAAAAGCTTTTTTTTTCTCTAAACCAAATTTACTTACCATTTGTTATGTTGGTTGTTGAATAAATATCAACAATTAATAGTATATAACACCTACTGCAAGTTGTAATTTAAATTTCAACATAAATAGGTTAATGTAGGTCATTTTAAAGTATATTTGCTATAATGGGTCTACTTTCAAAGAATCTAATACGAAACGCGACAAATAGTTTGAATGTCTCAAAATGTTCAAAAGTAATTGAATATATTTTTCAATGCAAATATCTACTAAACTGTATTATTATCGTAGTGATTGTAACATTTATTCTAATAATCTTAATCCTTGATCAGAGAGACTTGGTTGTTTGTTATTTCTTTGCTTGCGTTGTTTGATGTGGCGCTTCTATTTCTAAAAGAGAAATTGTCATCGTCATAAATGTGCTTAAAAATGTGTACATCAAATAATTTTGTTGTACGTTATGTCTAAATGATTTTGTTGAAACAATGAGTGAAATGTACCTCTATTGGTTTGTTTTTAAGCTCACGTGACTTTATTCCTTTTTCTTCATATGTTTCTTTATCGCCATGCTTTGTTTTTGGACCGTTTCTTTTTCTTCGTCTTTTTGACCTTTTTATGTGTTTTTTGGTGGCTAGTTATAATTTTATAGAATCAATAAAGTTTATGAATAAAGTATGTCCATTACATTATGGTTGTATTTTGGATTACCTTTTTATCTTCTGAATATTCGATTATTATGATATCCTATGTATTATAACCATGCATTTTCTGTAGGTCTCTTTTATTTGTCATCTGAAGAGATAGAAGAATGAAACAATTAATTATATGAGTCGAATGTACTTTGATAAAATGAATGTAATTTATTTATTTTTATTTTATTATTATTTTTTGGGTCTAACATACCTTGTCACTCTTCGTTAAATACATTTTCTTTTGTTTTAGCGTTGAAGGTAGTTGTTAGGTTGATTTGGGGTTCTTCGCATGTTCCGTTCGATATGTTCTTTTGTAATCTGCGATAAAACAATAAAAGATTATCATATTGTCCACCAAAAGTAACTAGGATTGCCTTTTATCATCATACAAATTCATTTTCATCTTGCTAATCCGAACACCCAAGCAACCAAATACCCCTTTAATTAAAACTTTAATATAACATACGATCAAACTCAACATATTTTACAACTTTATTTCTTATTAAGATCAATTTTATATATTTATAATATCAATATCAAAATATTACCTTGGATTCCTCCTTTACAAATGGTATTAGTGTAGAAAAGACTAAATGTTATGGAGAACATTGAATGTTAGCTTAAACAGATAGTAAGATTTTTCTCTGAGCGTAAAGAGTGGACGACCACTCTGAGTTTCTTTAAGTGATAATGAAATTATATTTTGAAAAGGCTATTCATTAGGATGTACTTGAATTTAAGATTGAAATTGGAACCATAATTGTTCTAGTAAAAAAAAATGGTGCGCCAGGGAGCATTTGCATGTCATTTACAACAATTTTGATAAAACAAATTGTAGCGTAAGATGACACAATAACATGTTAAAACTAACCATAAAATCGCCTTCCACACTACCAAGCAACTTCTCTTTCCACATCCTTAAGCTTTCATCATCCTGTAAAATCAACATAGCATATCATTATGCCCAATTACAGATAGTTGGTGCGGTACACACACACGAATAAGCAGAGACTATATAGCTTTTTCATTTATCCAAGTTATTTATGTTTGGCCTCATCTTTAAATGAGAGATTTTTACCCTTTTGGAACATATTACCTGTTTCAGAAACTATACACTTTTCATCTTGCCAAATATTATAATAAGACCATTTTACCCTTTATAAATTTATATGTGATTTGCTCAACCTATCAGTAACACACAAGATGGAATGATTGATACATGGATTAGAAATAAAGAAATTCTAGAATTTTGCAAATCCTCTTATATTGAATTTGTGACTATTCTTGAAAATAAAGCTGAAAAATGAAAAAATGAAACAAAGACTCCAAAACAACAAAGAAAGATTTCAACTTTGACTATTAAATGGGACAAGGGAAAATAAGGAAAGAAGCCATTTTTGGCGCTTATCAACTTGAGCTTATGGTTTATTCAAGTCAAGAAGCTCGAGTTGACACGCTTATAAGCATAAATAGTGAGCTTAGTGACTTTTCTAAAAATCAAATAAGGTCATAAGCCAAATAAATAAGCTAATCCAAACAAAGTATGCACTAAAACAAAGCATATAACTAAGAATAGTAGATTCAATTATATTTTAAAAAGAATAAAAATAGAAAAAGAGCCAAACATGAATATAAACTATTTAATGAACCAATAGAATTAATAGTGATAGGTAGTTTGGCCACGCATTTTTAAGGAGTATTGTTAGAAAGTAGAACATGGAAATGTAAAAAACGATGACACTTTCTCTTTATGAAGTGGTTCAAAGAACATGAGATTATAATAGACTGAAGCTACTGATTTCAAAGTATCTTGGTCTCGATAATTAAAAAGGTTCACACCTAAAATAGCATTAGATTATAAAGATATTCTTTAAGCTGCATTTAGGTGGGAATTACCATAGATTATGCACATGTATATGATTTTTCTCTTCATAGGAAGATGCAGTCAACTTCTTCAAGTTCCTCAACAACTTATCACAGTCAAGGATTCGTTCCCGATTTTATTACCCTGGTTTAGAATTTGAAATTAGTAAAATCGCCAAAACCATCAATGACCATCCATATCCCAACCAACCCATTCGTCATGCACTTACCAAATCATCCCATCAACCGCCGTTACAACCACATCTATAGAAAACATTCTTCTATGTCTTTTTGCCACTCATTCCAACTAACCGCGTGTTTGATTAGATTGATTTTAGAAATTTGGATTTGTTTAACATGTAATCTAAAAAAGTATACCAACACTATATAAGTATTGAAAAAAAAACCTATTCAAAAAAATTATTGTTTCCCTATTCCTATATTTGAGACAATGACAATGACATTAGAAAAAATATTAATATACTTAATTGGTACGACTGATGATTAACTAACAACAATAATAATAACAAATGTACCTTAAACATAGAGGCTCAAATAACACTATGAAGATTTTGATTCTGATTATTGTCACAACGAAATTCAATTAAATATTAAGAAGATTATTAATATGGACATGGTGGGTTGAGGTTGTACGGTTTTGGGAGAAGAAAAATTTTTTTTCTAGTGCCAGAGATGAATGAGTGGAGAGTAGCCTGACTTTTGCCCAAGAAAAAAGCATAGTCCGTTTTTCTATGTAAATTTTATATTTTTGGATCAAAACTACGAGAATATAGCTATATGATATATGTGTATTTTTTGTTTTTTTTTAAAACTTTAAGTATATCAAAATGTTTTTTCATAAGTTGTGGCTAATTCTGGAAATATTCAGGTCTTTTTTATTAAACATTATTGAAAGGAAAACTAATAATAATCAAGTTATTACTTAATAAAGAAACATTCTTTTTTCAAAAATACAAAAGTCTTCACTTAAGAGTTTCTTTTATTATATAAAGATATATGTAAGTAACTATGTTTGAGGTAAATATAAATGTACTGTTAAGTTGTATCTTAATAAACACCCACTTTTTAAATATAACTATTCTTAACTAACTTTATGTACAACTAATGTAACTATGAAAAGTAAATAAGTATTGTCACGAAATAATAAACAAGTTTGAAAAGTAGTCTATTTGAGTCACTAAAACATAAAAATTACACAACAATTAACACACTCTTGAAACTTTGAATGACTTTTATAATCAACTTAGAATAACTAAATTGAAACAAATCTCAAACATGTTTATCATTTCATGAATTTCACCGATTATATAACTGAGATTATGAATTCATAAACCTTATTTCTCTGAGGTTCGAAATGTGGAGGTACCTTTACCGTCACATGCTAGCTCTGTCCGCCACGAGTTAGCGACATAAACTGCGAATAAAGGTAGTTCAAAATAGCCATTTTACTCATAGATGGTTAAAGTACTTAAAAAAAAAGAAAAAAGAAAAAGAAAAAAAAAACAGCCAGCTTATAAAGTTGACGTTGTACGATTTTCTCTGCCAAGAAGGAAGCTTGTAGATCTAGTGAAGTGAACTCTCGAGTCGGAAACTCGGGGAGTAGAGTAAGGCGAGGAAGTAGATTCATTACCGAGCCACTATAAATCATTGTGTTGTGGTTTGATCTTTCTTTTATTGACTTCTCGCATTGCATTTACTTTTATACATTGTCTTTGCAGCAAATTCACAATAAGTTTTGAATCTAAAATTTTAAAAAGCTAAAACTATTCAACTCTATTCTAGTTTTTCAAAATACAATTTGAAGGATTATATCACAACTTGATTTTCTTAAAAATTATGAATCAAATCTGTAATTTATAGATTTGGTTCATTATTTTTTATATATAATATTGAATCAAGTTACAGATTATGTATCAAGTTACAAATTATGAATCAATGTCTTAAACAAATTCTTCTCAGTTTCCTTCTCAATATAAGTTTTCTTAGTGAAACCCCGACCATGAATAATAAGTGTGTCGAATCGTCGCGTTATGTAAAAAAATATTGATATTATTTTCGTTTAGTGTTTTGCCTCATATGGCTATGGTTATGCTTACCTTATGAAACTGCATAAAAATATTAACTCACAATTCATCAGCTCAAAAAATAAATAACTCAAAATTCCCTGAACAGATAGATATACCAAGGTTGTCAGGATCGCGATCCTGATCGTAGGATCGCACGATCCTACGATCCTACACTTAAAAAACGATCAGGATCGTAATGGGATCGTAAATCAGGTAGGATCGTTCAGGATCGTAGGATCGTAGGATCGTTTACGATCCGATCCTGTTGCTAACCCATTTTTTTGGACTTTTTCTTCTATGTGAAGCATTTAAGCCCCATGTTTGATCCAAAAAGCCCAATCACAATCACTAATTCATTGTTTTTTACAAATGACCATTCGGTTTAAAGTGACAGATGCGCATTGTAAGAAATTAGTGTTAGCATTGGCTAAATTAAGTACAAAATTATTACGATAATGACTAACAATATTTTCACGACAACTACATGCTATTTTTACCAACACACATATGATTAATTAATTTATATTAAGTCTTGCGTATGTACATTTCAAACAGGATAAACAAAAAACTTAAAACTGGTTTATTTATTATTCACCACGAAGTAAACTTTAAAGTATGGGCCTTCTTTTTATTTTTTTAACGTTATATAGTATACAAATTGACTAAGTGTAGACTTATGCCGAGATATATATACAGAACTACAGCCCCTATAAAAAAATATACACATTTTCATAGGATCTTACGATCCTGATCCGATCCTACGATCACGATCTTGCAAAGCCAAAAACGATCCTAGGTAGGATCCCGATCCTGACAACCTTGAGATATACAATTTTAAAATATAGTATGAATGTGATAATAAAAAGGATTTATATAAAAAAAAAGCTGTGGATTGGATATAAAACAACTTGATGTTAATGTCACTAGTAGAGAAAGGGTATTTTACAACGGGCTTTTTAAAACGATTTTCAATTCCATCGTACTAAATAATTTGGAAAAGATTATATATAACGGTTAATCAAAAGAACGTAATATAAAATATATTATTTAGAACGGTTGCTGATGCAGGTTTTACTGACCAGGTTTTAATATTTATAATTACTCGTTATACCTATGGTCTACCCTAATGCACTAACGGGCAGTGTACCCGGTCGTGTGTAGTGTATTATTTTGGTAAAACCGAACGTCCCAAGAGTTATGTGTGCGGATTTAAACTAAGTCTAGGTGTCACAGATTTTAATATGATTTAAGGTGGAAATGATTAATTACTAATAAGACAATGAAAGCAAATAAAGGCGAGGGTTGTGATCAATAGAGGAGAGGGGTGCTAACCTAGTTACTCATCATAACGTCTAATTACTTATAATTACTTCAGGTGAGGTCAAATTCGCTAGGACAACATTTGGTCAGTTCGTCCTAACCTATCAGCAAAGGGTCCCACTGAAGAAATCATGTGCCCCGTCATAAGTCCAGTTGTTCTTAGTCCCCTAAGCCAAGTCATTAAGTACCGCTACATGCTAGATTCATAATAGTGAGTGCCCGGGCGCTAGCAACTTAAACACTCACCCCATACTTCTTAAGTTTATCCAAACGGTAGGTGATCAGTTGGTCAAATCGCACAAGTAGAAAGGATCGTCAGTTGGTCATATCTTACCCTTCCCGTCTCAGTCTACTTACTTAGGGTCAGTTGGTCATATCTCCTAAGTAACTAGCCTCTACCGCCATTCAAAACTACCGAAACAAGGGTAGCTACCAACAAACTATGCATGCTTACACTTAGAAATAATTATACGGAAGCAATGTAAACGTAAATAAAACAATTAAGGAATCATAACTAGGCCAGCACCAGAGGTGCTTAGCCGCTCATATTAACTATAACAATCGATTCAATGTTTAACATTACGAAATACATGAATTAAATTAAAGAAAAGATAAAAAGCTAATGCTTATCGTAGGTGAGAGATTTCTCCCTTGGAGATAGCTCCGTATGCTCCTCTAGATCTGCCTTCGACTTCTACTCACGTTCACTTTGTGTTGTGTGTGAAATGGGATGCTTTGAAATGCTGAAAATCGTGGGGTATTTATATGCCAGATCTGGTTACGGCGTAACTAATTATAAGAGTTACGCCGTAACATACAATTCTTCGCATTTTGCACTAATAATGCTGGTTACGGCGTAACTATTGAAGGAGTTACGCCGTATCTTCAATAATTCTTGGTTACGCCGTAATTGATGCAAGAGTTACGGCGTAGCTTGCAGCGGCGCGGAACCTCATTTGACCTAGTTGGTTACGTCGTAATCTTTGGGAGAGTTACGCCGTAATCTTCTGTTGAGTTGGTTTTCTGAGCCACGCTTTAGTTACGGCGTAATGTGAGAGAGGAGTTACACCGTAACTTCTTCAAAGTGAGCATACTATGATAAATCTTCAATAAACTCTCCAAATCCGCGTCTCTTTAGCTCCAATGTTCGTATTTTACCTGAAAGTGAAATATAGAGGAAAACAAGCGTAAATCCATATAAATGATATAAAACACGAACATTATCAGGGAAAATTGACACTTAAAATTCAGGATTATTTGATGTTATCAGTTGCTTTCTTTATTTAATTTCATCTTATTATTTACGACAGTTCTATGGAACCGTCTTAAAACAATTCAATATTTTATAATTTAATCTCATTATTTACTGAGCTTGCATGCAACCATTTTAAAAGAATTCATTTAATATTATTATTTACAACGATTGCATATAAATGTTTTAAAAGAACTCTTAATTTAATCTTGCACCAATTACTTATTTGGAACAGACACTATTTAGATTCCAAAAAATTCATTCTTTTCAAAATATTTCACCTCCAAGAAACGGGAATTTCCCCCATTTTTCTTTTTTTATCCTTCCTTATCTCCTATCTATTATTTGTTTATATAATCAAACTCCATTTTTTTTCTTTTACTTTTTATATCTACAACAAGATAATGTTTCTCTTTCTTTATACTTAAAACAACTATCTAATGCTTTTCATATGTTATTTTTTTGCAGACCTTGAAGAACACATCATTCATTCCTAAATACACTCAAAATTTTACATGTGTTTATCATTCATTTATCTAGAAGGTACTTTTGAAGAGTTTTTCTTTCAATTTATATTTATGGGTTTCTTTAATATAAAAAGATTTAAAAGAAATCATGACTCATTGAATCTTCATTTTGATTTGTTTATAGGTTTGAAATAACTTTGAAACCAAGAACTATGGGACACATTGATGAGTAGGTTGAGATTTCGGTGCCACAGCTTTAATCAATTCATTTCTCACAAAATTGAGGGTTTTATTGTTGAATTGTATATGTATAATGATTAGGTTATGAACAAATTTGGATATGAAAGTTTGTGATCATGACATTTGATGATATATTTGTGTATGAGATTATCATCTTAGTTTATTAAATTGTTAAGTAATAATTTTATCCATTGATTTATTAACTTCTTGTTAATATTCTAGTTTAGTTTTATTTTGACATGATCTTCTAATTATGGTACCTATAGTAAAAAAGAATGAATGGTACCTGCCAAAAATAATATAATAATATCATAAAAAATAAATTTTAGTATGAAATAGTTTAAAAGAACGTTGTTTTTGCATGTAGTTAAAAAGAAATAGTTTATATTTTCTAGTATGGGCAATTATGGCACTACACCTTTTGCTTAATGTGGCAACATTTTTTAGGAAAAAAGTTGGCGTACCCCTTAACTAAACCTTGAGACTTGCGACTTTTTTCTTCCAATCAAGGAGCGCCAAGTGTCCATCCAATTTTCAGAACCCAATCATTGAATTTTACTTTTCGTACCTATGGTTTTTAATTGACCTAGATCCAACGAATTTTTAAGATTCGAGCGAAATTCTCTATTGATATTTTCGAGAAAAAAGTCAAACTTTGGAAAATATTATTTTATTCCTTTAGCCCCTTCCCAATGCTGAGCGACTTAAGCGAATTACTTTGAGCGCCTTTTTTGAATTTGTACTTTTGTACTTTTATACTTTTTTTTTACAGAACTTTAAAATACTTTTTAGATTACTTTTAGACTTTTTTACTTAAGCGTATTCCTTTTTTTTACAGCGCTTTTTCATATGACAGATCTTCCTAACCTTATTCGTTGAATTAGAATAACACATACATTACAAAATACTCCCACAAGCCAAGATCTATCCATCTTCTCGAAACCCTGCAAAAAAAATGTTTCGTATTCGGGTATGTATTTCTATTTTTACATTAAAATTGGTTTTTACTTTCGTATATTGATATATATAAATTGTTCGTATCTTTGTTTTTTTCGTATTTTATTTGAAATTAATCATGTTTAATCGTAGTTTTGCAACAAAATTTGTGTATTTAAATTAGCTAAGGTTTTTAATTGAGTTGGGGGTTTTAATTTATCTGGTGTTTGGAGATGTGCTGCTTTGTTGTTGTACCTTTGCAATAAGTGCACTAAGGAATGAAGTAATATATGGTATTTATTACAAAATTGTACAATATGCATTAATTGTAAATATGTGCATGCTTGGATGATTGACAATGTCTTCCACAATATCATTGAATGCAGCTTTGTTAGTCCCTTTATATGTAATTAAGTAGAATATGTTTTTGAATTTTTTTTTATTATTTATTTATTTATTTATTTTTATTTGTAGGAATATGCGGCGAAAATCATCATCAGAAGTAAACCAAACTACTTTTCTTTAATAAAATCCAAGTTGGATAAAAAACGAAGGAAGTTGTTTCGGGGAACTTGTTTCGGTAAATGGTTGGACCTTTCTTATTTTGACCACGAAGCACATATGATAAATTATATTTTACAAAAACAATGTTATCCGAATGACAATCATTATGATATGCTGATTCTATATTATATTGAAGACTGTCCCCTACATTTCGGTCGTCCAGAGTTTTCGCTTATCACTGGTTTTCATTTTGGAAAAGTAAGTTTTGAAAAATATAGGTCTGGACACCTCAATTTTAGGTCAAGAGTTTTCCCAAAATGTTCAGGTTCAAAAATTACAAACTTAGATATTCTTGGTCTAATTGAGGATGAAGAGGCATTTGGTATAATATGCGACGAAGATGCAGTACGTCTCTGTCTATTGTTAGCTTTGAAGGTTATATTCATGGGCAAATTATTGGTTCAGGAAGTTGATGATACTCTCATGCGATTAGTTGAAAACCTAGATGATTGGGATGCCTTTCCATGGGGGGAGCATATTTAGAGGCATTTGTATGATGAAATTTTGGATGTTGCGGATAAACACAAGTGGGATTTCCTTCAAGGTATTAACAAAGACCACAAGTTTGTTCCAACCTATACGTTTTCGGGATTCGTTTGAGCTTTCAAGGTTAATATTTTATGTATCAATATACACTGGAGTCATTTTATGTATCAATATTTTATGTTATTTTTTTATTGAACTTGCAACATCCGTAAACATTATATAGATATGGATACTGGAGTCATTTGAAAGAAGCATTCTATGGTGGAATAAAGTTCCTGATATTATGCCAAGAGGAGTAGCGTGGTCAAAGAATACACCCTTCAAAAGATATGATTATAAGTTTCTTTTTGGAAAGGTAAAAGTCTTCATCAAATTTTTCTTATTAATGCAATCTTTTATTCTAAATTAAATATTCAATATTATTATTTCAATTTTAAGGATTCCAATCCTGTTAAAGAACTTAGACCGACAATAGCTGAGAGGAGATCTGATTGGTATATAAAGTTTACGGCTTTTTTCCATGATTACATACCTAGAACTCCACCAGTGAAAACCACACATCTTTACGATGAGTGGTTGAAGAAGATGGCCGCAACACGCAAACGTGGCAAGATTGAAAGGAAACATTTACCTATTATACGCAGGAGTGAGAGCAGTATAATAGAGATCAACATAATACAGGATGGTGTTATTACAGAGTTAAATAAGCGTTTGTTCAAACTCGAGGCAATTATTCAGGTTCTTGCTCGAGAAAGAAATGGGGTAATATATCCATTTTTTTTCGTATATATACTTTGACATCCTTTTTGATTCATTTATTTTTCGTATATATGCTTTTTATAAATACTTTTTTCATTCTTAGGAGAAATTGGAGTTAACTAATGATCTTCGGCATCTAAGTGCACAGTTTTGTGATGAGCTTAATCATGATTTTCTTGACTTGTTTGAGTCAAGTCAGTCAAGCATTGATACTAGTTCATCAGCGTGGCTAGATGATTTTTCTGATGACGATGTTGCAAAGGTAATTTACAAAATCAGTAAACATGTGTAAAACCCTTTCCGTACCATAACATATTTTAACGATAGTAACTATATAAACGTTGATAGGAATTTATTATCCAAGAAGAATTAAGGTTGTGACATGAAGAATTACAAAGTGCCCGGTTAAAAGAGCAGCAGTTGATGCAACAAGAGAAGAGGTTAAGGATGGAAGAGCACAAGTTGATAATGCTGGAAGAGCAAAAGAGGTTGCAGTCTGAAAATCAACGAAAGAAAAGGGAAGAAGCAATCATGAAGTCAGATCATATGAAAGCTAGTAGAGCGCGTTTTTCAGTTACAAAAAGGAGTGAACAAGGTTCGGGTGAAGCAAATTCGTATTATTGAACCAAGTCATATGCTGAAAAGAAAAGACGATGCTTTAGCTTACCTGATCCAGATATGAGTCAAAAACTAAAAATTCAAAAACTAAAAATTGTCACGCCTTGGGTTGAGGTATGAAAAATACTTCTGGACAACTTTTTAAAATATATCTTGTTATTCACATTTGATTATAAGTGTAATCGTTTCATATACTAGGATCTTGCACTCTCCAGCAACGCTGTCAACAGAGTTCATTTTACAAATGAATTTGACGAATTTCTTGGACAAATTGGACCGCTTAACTGCAAGTTTCCTTGGTGTGATGATGTGTGTGTGGATAGAAGAAGGTTTTGGGAAAGTTTAGTTTGCTTAGACCCGCCTAGGAAAGGTTGGCTAAGGGATGAGGCAAGTAATCATACAACTATACTTATTGAATTGATTTCTTATAACGTTTATCACACTCATTCATGTTTCGAAATTTACAGCACATAGAGTTGTGGGTTAATTACCTTTGGCATGTTAGACCCGATACGGCAGATTGGGCGATGGTTAGTAGCTATTTTGTTCAGCTTCTGTTACAAAAATCGTTGCCGTTGTGGTATGCTAATGGTGAAAGATACTCTATTCCATGGTCTGATGTTAACCATGTAAGTGATGATATATATATTTTCTTCTAGTCCAGTATCATTAATATAATTAACCTGTTTAGCTTTTGCCATATATTAATGTTATGTTTGTGACCCAACGTTGTAGGTTTTCATGCCTATTAATGAAACTGAAGCTCATTGGTGTCTTGCGCGTTTGGAGATAGACACATGCATTGTTACCTTTTATGATAGCGGTCAAACTTTTGAAGAGGAATGGCGAGAGTTTTATATCAAACTGAGGGAGTGTTTACAGGTTTGACTATTTATTCATATGTCATAAGAATTAATACAAAACCGTTTAACCAGGTTTTAAAACATTAGATTTTTTATAACAGTGTAACTTTTGTCCACAGCTACAACTACCTGAGGTCCTAGCACAAGCGCAAGTATTTGAGAAGAAAGGCATTGATCCGGCAAGTTATTTCATTACATTTACTATCGCTGAACAAGTAGCGAAGCAGGCCGGGATATTTGGTGACTGTGGTATTTGGGTATGTACTTTTTTATACCGCTTGGCTTTTTGTCTTTCATTGGATGTGAAGGATCCTATTCAGGCTGCGCTTTCATACCATGAACAAATGGCTAGGTTTTTTTTTAAACACCGTGTTTGTGTTTAGTGATGCTTCTAGTTTGATGTATTATCTGAAACAAATTGCTAACCATATGTTCCCTTGAATGGTTTTAATTTTTGTATTCAGTATGTTGTATTATATTGTTGTCTTCAAACTAATGTAATAGGATAATTAAACAGTGCCACAACAAATTAGACACACTATAAAACATATTTGTATATTAGTAATATTTTTCTAAAAAAATAAGCAAAAAAAAGCACACACCAAACTATGGATATACAAAGTAGGGCAAACCCATGCATGCTACTTTACAAGTATTGTCCATTGGGTAATAGCTATTTATGCATTATCCAACATGTAACTAGGTGACTTTGTCTTAGTATGGGTGAGTTTGACCTTATCTTACATATATCATTAGATTTATTAACCAAAACTAAATTTTATCTTACATATATCTTTGTGTTTTTTAGATTTCAACTAACTATGGCATCACAAAACACAGAATCAAAGACCTGTGGTGATTTATGGTATCAACAATGGCTGTAAGTTTGTCCATTTACTTTTTTCTGTTAATGTAAACTAAAGTTGGTTTTTGTGTTAATATTTTGTTTTGTAGGATCGTTATTTTTATTATGTTGATGATTCGGGTGGTCTTGGGAGATCAAAATACATGTTTACCATTTTAGAGAGAGAAAGTAGAGAGAGAGAGGGTGTTCTTGCTAGAGGTTTACACAAAAGTTGAATATTAGATTATGAGAAGCACCACCCCTTCCATGGATGGAAGGGGTATTTATAGTTACAAGAAATACGACCTCCTATCGGCCTGTGGATCAGGGATACAGTGGGTAAAGACCCGTCCTTCCTCCACGGTGTTGCACTACGCTAAACTAAACTAATAACTAACTAATAAACTGATAAATAACGTAACTAACGACAAGTCTACGAGCTAACATAAGCTAGATAACATTTGGGGTGACCGACTCTTCACTAAGAAATTTTCCAATTCCTAACAATCTCCCCCTAAGGGAGGTCACCCCATGTTTTACATTTCGAATCCTAGCATTCTATTCTTGACATTGTTCTTGAGCTCGTAGACTTGAATTCTTCATATCCGCAATCTTTGTGCTTTTGTAGTGCAACTTCAAAGTCCGCATTGATTTGTACTTTCAGTGGAGGTCTTTGAACTGATCCACATCTTGATGATCTTCGAGCTTTCTTTGAGATCATCAACCACAGTAAATCTCTGGATCACCCTTTATTGTGTTGCCATCATGTGAAGTTGTGACTTTTGGACCGACATGCTCACACATTTGAATCATGACATCTTTCCATCAGAGTAGCGGAAGCCTTACTGGTTCAAGATATTTGCAGCAGCGAAGCATAAGCATAGTATGAAATATCAGAGCCAGGTTATGTAGATATGCACCAGTCATGATTTCTTCAAATTAAGTGTGGATGCTGTGAGCATGCGGCTTTGGATTGACTCCTCAATTCTGATCAACTGCAATCGTCGGGGTGTACCTGCATACGACAGTTAGCAATAAATCGCACGTAAGTGTCTTTGATCACTTTCGTTGAATTGAGGTACACGGCCCACGGTTCCCCGTTGATCAGTATAAATACTGCCTGTGATCAGGTAGGATTCCTAAGAATCTCCTTGACAGGGTTTCGCAGCTATTCTAGCTGTTCTCAAACCGGAACGTCTCAAAGAAGACAACACGGAGTGAGTGAACCAGCGAATTGAGATTCACTGATTGATGAAAAATTGATTTGAAAACAATCGCGTATTGCTTAGAATAAAGAGTTTTGCAATACGACGAAGGTTTTATGAGAAAGATCAATTTTCAATCAAAACACTTTTTGAATTAGAGAATGAGTACACATTCGACATGCTAGCGAAAAGAAGAGATTCGCACATCGAACGGTTTTTCTAAAAGTATTTTTCAATCAGAGATACTTTTTGATTTTGAAATGAATACACATTCGACGTGCTAGAGAAAAGAAGGTTTGCACATCGAACGGTTTTTCCAAAAGTATTCGTCAATTCATTTCCTGGACCAAGGTTGATTCAAGATTGAATCTCCCCATTGTTTCTATCCAGTTGTCACAAGTTTGATCTTACGAGAAGATCTCACATGTCACCCACCAAGAGCTTGTTTGATGTTAGCTCTAGAAGGATTTCCATCTTCATCGTGAATATTTTTACATATCACTCAGATGTTCTGGCAATACCACAAGGATAATGCGTAGGACTCTTAATATGTACTTACTTTCCACATTGTGTGAAACAGCAAGTCTTCAAGAATTTAGTGTCCTAATGAGATATTGTGGATGATCTCTTGGCTCTAGACTCAATAGTGCACATTTGGTTCCTATGCCAGAGACTAGGGAGAGGGTCTCCTTCTTCAATATCAACAATCTCTAAGAGAAAGTCGATAGATAATGTCGGTTCCCCGAGAGAATGAAACAAGCCCTTTTAAGAGGAACTTGAGTGGTTTGGGAAGTTTAGTGCAGTGCATCACTGGGTCCATGATGTCTTGTCTTCAATACCAGTGTTACCTTAGTAACCACCAGTAGCATATGAATTGAACCCGGTTTCTGCCCTAAGGTTGAATTGATGGAGGGCTATTTCTTTTCACCCTTTTATCATTCATTTCTTTTTCATTCTTCAACCCCTTCAGTGCTTACCGAGACTTCATTACTAGAACCTTGTTGGGTTTATTCCAGTACTAGCTCTGTCTCAATCCGCACTCTTCCCATATTCTCATTTTTCTCCTTTTTTTCAATATACCTAAGGACTCTACACTATCTAGTGGATTGTCCCTGGGTAGATCCCTCCGGTTCTGGCGGATCGTGGGAACAAATACCTAACCTAACCATCCTTATAACACCATGCATAAAGTAAATTGGTCGGTCTTTTGGTATTGTTCTTTCCTTCATGAAACCAATTGAAAAATCATTTGGAAAAACAATCAAGGTACTTGTGATACGAGATCAAAGCATTTTGTACCTTAATAGTTTTGATCATTTAGAAAACCTCCCCCTCAACATGTGCGTATGATTTAGAAATTGTTTAGCACAAGGAGGCAAGAGGACTTTGAAATATTTTCTTTGATCACAATTTTTTTACGAAAAAGCCATTTGATTTTCATGGTAAAATTCTCCCCCTCAATATGTGCATAGGATTTTTGAAATCATTTTTATCACATAGAGGCAAGAGTTCTTTTGAAGCACATCCACGATTACAAAAAACCATTAAGAAAACCATTTGATAACTCAATCAAGGTACTTTATAAGTCTCTTTAAAAAAACTTTTTGTACCTCGATAGTTATGCTCCCCCTCAATATGTGCTTCGAGATTCGAAAGCGTTTAGCACATATGAGAGAGCAGCCTGCACAATTAAATCAAAACGATCACCTTTTATCAAATTTCATTATTAAATCACAAATTCTCCCCCGATCAAAAATATCAAACCCTTTGATATTTTGGATCCCAAGTGATTTAATTCAGTTTAGAAAAACATGGGAGAAAATGTGCCTGATTTAAATACTCATCTGGTTTTTGGATAAATCCTCCTCTTCAACATGTGCATTATGTATTTTGAAATCGTTTAGCACATGGAGGCAGGAGTGCCTATAAAGGACTAAAACCAATTCCGTTAAAACAGATATGAGATTTAAATCACGATCTCTCACCCGATCAAAAATTTCAAACCTTTTGAGATTTGTGATCCCAATTGATTTAAATCATTTAAAAGAGTTTGGGGAAAGACGTGGCAAGATTTAATTTTGAAAAATGACAGATAAGGACCAGATTTAGACATTAAAGATTGTTAGTGTCAGGTATGATAGTTTTTAAGAGATCTTTTAAGTAAAACAAAACAATTTCACAATCAAACAAGAACATAAAAAATTTCATTTTGAAAGACCTTGATTCTAAAGAAAAAATCATACCATGACATAACATAAAATCTTTATATCACCACTTATTATCGTACAAGACGGAACTTTTGTGAAGAAACATCGTTTGAAAATATTTTATTTTAAATCACTCTCCCCCTCAATCCATGACAGAAGTCAATAATTGAGTGACTTAAGTTTTGATAAAATGAAGTCCGGTGATTTTCAAAATTTAGTCCAATATATTTTCAAAACAATATATTCCATTTTCAAAACAATTTATTCAAATTTATTCAAAATTGTTTATAAATGGTATCCTGCACAAAGATACGTTAGTGGTTGAGAAGCTTCCGTTGTTGTTGTTGTAGGGTTGGAAGAAAAACCGTCTGCAAAAGCAGTGAGACTTCTTCTTACGTTGCATTTTGAATGCCAACTGAGGTCCAATTAAGCTCCGTTTCTTCACTTGCTGAAGAAAACCATCTGCTGATGCAGTAAGACCTCTTACGTGGCATTTCATGCCAACTCTCCATTGAAGTCCAGTTAAGCTCCGTTTCTTCATTTGTCAACCCAAGATATCGTTACCCTTTCCTTGCGGCATCCAATCTTCTTCAATTTTGGGATCCGGATCGGGAACATTCTTAAATACCAATATACCTGCATACGTTAGTGAACACACATACAAATATATGGTGGTCGACAACACCCATAACAACAATCGACTAATTAAAGTCAATTCATCATACCAATCAGATCATATAAGCATGGGGTTTATGTGTTAATCAAACTCTAATCATCTAAACCTAACAATCATATCCTAAATTCCTAGTCCTTCAACATAGGCAATTATATTTTTCAGATAAGCACGTAGGATAATTAAGAAAGTCCGTTAGATGATATAAATTTGAAAACATTTTCCCCCTCAATCAATGACTTATTTTCTTGAAAAGTTTTAAAAGTGCTGAAGTCATTGATTGAGTTTTTGCGAATTAATACGAAAACTCTGATCCTGATTGATTTTTTCAAGCAACTCATTTTACCACCATTTTTGAAATACAACAAATATTTTTCTGAAGAATTATAGACGGAAAAACATTTTTGTAGGAACAGCAGTCCTTCGACATACTTTCCTTAAATTGTTTTAGGATAAGTGCACGAAATATTTGAAAATTGTTTTAGCGCAGCACTTTCCTTTCTTTTGAAGAGCGGGTTGCTATCTGAAATAATAGCAAGCCATGGTTAAAGCACGGGTTACAGTCTGAAGTAACTGCAAGCCATCATTTGAAGCCCGGGTTACAGTCTGAAATAACTGTAAGCCATATTTTGAGACATGTTTAACAAGAAATATTTACACCTCCTGCTCGAACTTCATCTAAAGTCCCGTGCCATTATTGAATGACATTTCTAAGACCGTAGATGTTATCGATATCAGAAGACATGTCAAGAGAAAACATATTTTTGGAATTTTTCAAATTTTCTAATTTTTATGGGTTTTTGATGGTTTTATATTTTTCTATTTTCTTTTTGTTGGTTTTCTATTTTTGTATTTGGTTTTGCTGGTTTTATATTTTTGTATTTTGCTTTTCTGAAAAAGTATTTACAAGGATAGAGTAGATGATATAGTTTAAGAAGATGATGATACGAGTACCGAGATAAGGATATCAAGCAGCCCCGTTGTAGAAGATAGAATTCATCATCCCTAAAACTTTCACCACCAAAGCTTTCGAGGCTCTTGCATTGAAGAAAGAAATTGAACCATCTGAAAGTGAGACTTTGGCAGCTTCCCCCAAACCGA